>CM044101.1:22660831-22753994 GCA_024174645.1 Lemna minuta | reverse complement strand
AGTTTTTCTATCTTCCTTGATAACATTGCTATCTCTTCATCATCATTTGATGAAGTGTCCTCTGCATGTAGGGTGATGACACAATTTCGTGCAGTCGTTGAACACACACAAACTCGTGTCAAAACAAGTTTTAAACTCACCAAATTTAAATATTAAATCACTAATTAAAGATTACAGTGGTGAATAAGGGTCGAATCCACGGAGAAATAAGGGAAATTTTTTAGATATCTTTGAAATTCGATCAAATTAGATGATGATTTGAGGTGAGAAATTAGGTATTTTAGTATATTAAGAAACAGAACTCCAATACAAATCCATAGAATAAAAAATCACTCAATATGGGATTAAAATTCTCAAAGAAAGTGAGATTTGAAATTGAGGTAGAAATTTGATCGCAAAACAATTTAAAAACCAAAATTAAAACTAAAATTAAACTATTACGATTCAAAATATAAATTTAATGCTAAAGGAAGATGAACTAAGATGAAAACACTCAACCTAACCTGAAGTCGCGCTCGAAATGATCCAATTAATTGCCAGATTCAACGCTTTTCATTCTGCGATTTCGAAAACAAAGTTTGGCGTTCAAGATGTGATTTCTTCCAATTCTCTCAACCAATTCTTGATTTTATAAACTCATTGGACGCAAAAATGAGTCTAGAAGATGAAGAAGTCAAGAGATTCTTAGATTGTGGTGTCTAAACAGTTCGATTTGCTTGAAAATCCAAAGAACAAATTTTTGCGTCGAAGAACATTTCGATTTTCATAGGAAAATTTGGGCGTAACCATTGGATGCGTCGATTTGATTTGATCAACGGCTCAGATTGAAAATCATTTGGTGAATCAACATCTTGAATTTTGTGTCCGTCCAATCCACGATGAAGCATCCAGATTTTTCCTGGTTGCGCGTGAAGAAGAGGCGTCATTTGATGATGTCTATTCGATCTTTGTCAGACGATCGCAATGAATCCATGTGTCCATCGAGCACAGTTAATCTCAACTGTTATAACTCCCCAGATCAACGATTGAGATTAAAATTGCTTTAAATCGAATCGTCGTCTAATCAGATGTCGCCACGTAACCCCATGAGTAGTGAAATCTGACGATCGCAATTTAACCGCGTGATCGGACGTCTCTCATTGCGCCACGTCACCTATAACTAAAAACAATTTGTAAATAGTCCCACACGGAATAAATTTTGACATTTTATTGCGTGTATAAGATGTGAAAGAATAATGAGTTAGCGTAAAGTTATTAACGGATGCTTAACAAACTAATCACTCTCACATGCGCGCATGTGCGCATATACATGCGGACACGCACGCGCACATGTGTCACACACAGACGCCGCCAAATGTTGTGTAACGAATCGCCACGCAATGATGCTCCGCCACGTCAGCTTGTGAAATTAAAAAAACATTTTGTTATTCATTTTTATTCTTTTAAAAATAAAAAATAGGTTTAAATAAATGCAAAAAGAATTACAAAAAATTCCAAAAAATTAGAAAGTTCATAAGTTTCAAAATAAAACTCCAAATTAATCCAAATTTATTTTGTTGGATCAGAAATTGAATTATCTATCATTTAAAAAAATAAAAAAATATTTAAATAACTAGAGAATTAATTTTAATTTAAAAAATACACACATTCCTCTTAGAAAATAAAATTTGAAAAAAATATGAGTGTAAATAAAATATTTTCTCTTATTATTAAATCATAAAAATATAACTATGATCTCAAATATAAATAGGATTAGCACTACATTATTTAATTATGAACATTAAAATGATATATTTTATATCATAACATAAAATTACATAAATTGATAGAAATGCACTCAAAATATTGATAACATACATACAAATGGAATATTTAATGCCTTAATTTACATTAATAATCATGTAAAGTCATGTATGAATTGCATTTTATCATAGGACAACCGACTTTTCTTTCTTTTCAGCTGGTGGGTTTCTTGGTGCTTCATTCATCTCATACATGATGAGTGAACCAACAAACTCAACTAGTGGAGTGGTACTAAGGTTCTTTGCCTCTTCAATTGCGACAAACTTGATTTTCCACTCGAGAGATAATACATTGAAGAACTTCCTTTTTTTTATAAGGTTGAATAGTCCTTAGTCATATTTTTCAATGCATTGATGAAAGCATTGAAACATACATACATTTCCCTAATTGTTTCACCTTTCTTCTAGTTAAACAACTCATATTAGTCATTTACTAATATGCCTACTTGGGTATCATGTACTTGGGAGGTCCCTTCATGTGTTACGGTAAGATGGTGCCATATCTCCTTTACTGTTCTGCAACTAGAGACTTGATAGTGGACCTTACTTACGGTAAGTGGCGAGAAGTATGTTTCTTGCCTTAGCATTAACCTCCTTTACTAATTTGGTGAAGTCATCGAAGTCGAATTTGAAGCCATTCACAATGGCATTCCATATCGCATACTTCTTTCCCATAGTGTAGGCTTCAACTCTTGATTTCTAGATAGCGTAGTTAGTGCCATCGAGGGTCTGAGGAAAGAGTCTAGAATCACCACCCATTCTAGATTGACTTGTCGATTGATTAGATTGAAGTTGCAATTCTAGCTCTGATACCAATTGAAAGTCCCTAATTGGAGGGGGGTGAATTAGTTTCTTTTGAATATTTACATTTTTCTAATTATTTTATAAGTTCATTGATTATCTACTCGATTTCTCACGTCACTCGTACATGAGATTTTTTTTAATGTTGGATAGGGTACCCAAACCCCCTGTGCGAGTCCTAGGAGGAGACAGAGTCCTCCCATAGTCACTTCTCACCTTGTTAATCCCCCAGTAGAAATTACTAATTGGTCGGGATTATCAGATCAACATTCAAACACGAGCTTTTGATCTGACCCACTCACGCTCTTGGTTAGTGACCTTACTTCACCATTGTCCTTCGGTGCGTCGCCGCTTGTCCCGTCTTCCCTAGGCCGACTCCCAGAGCTCCGTGTGCTGCTCCAAACTCTCCTTTGTGATGCATATTATGTGGTCTACAAGCCAATCACACTTTTATCTTTCATTTATATTCATTGAAATGAACTTTTATTCAATGTTATTCTTGTGTGATGTTTGCAATGAAGTCCATAAACATATGCAATGATCAAGTGAATTATGATGAGATCATAATACAATGATTGTTGTTCTTATTCGTGGGATATTTGAGAAGGACATCGAATTATCCGGAAACTAATAACACTATCAAATCTGACTCATATGATGAGTATGGCTGATCTTATGGCCATCAGTGTTGAGACAGTCTCAACACCGATGTGGTCCCATAGAGTTTCTTACTAATCTTGAAATGGCTTCTCAATGTCATAATGACTTGTCGAATAACTATTAAATAGACTTCAACTCAACAAAAAAAAGATTATGTATAATGTTGAATAAATTTCAAATCAACACACTACATATATTTATTAAGAACTTAGAAACAAACTTGAGGTAAATACAAACAATTTTTGATAAGAAAAATAGATTTTAAATACAACTACAATCTATACTAAATGGGACTACCACAGATTCTAAATAATAGGTTAAAGATTTTAACTAGAATTTTAAAAAACAATGTTTCAAGCACACAACAGAATATATTAATTTTTAATATAGAAGTGAAAAACAATATTTAGGTCCACTAAAGATTTTACATGGAATTTAAAAACAAAAAAATTTTTTTGTTCAAAGGAAAAAAAAAAGAATAACACAAAATTGAGAATTTAAAATAAAATATAAAGAAAAATCTAAAACAAGAAATCAGAAAAGACAATAAACAAGAGTTGATAAGAGAAACGAAAATAAGAAACTACAGAAAGGATTAAAGAAAAAATTGAGCCAAAAGGATACGAATTTGAGGTTTCGATGATAGCGTGCAATATATGAGAATGAGAAATAGTCAAACTAGAAAACAAAATGGAGATCAATTTTAGAAATTTGAAAGAGATTTTAATGAAAAGAGGATTCTAGAAATTTGAGAAAAAATTCAACAAAACAAAGAAAAATAATTGAAGACAAAAATCTAACAAAAAGGAGTTCAAACAAAAGAAAAATAAAATTGGAACACGATTGAGAAACCAAATCAAAACTGACAGATGACGAGACTAAATCGTATGGTCGTTGAATGCACACAATTCAGTGTCAAAATAAAGTCCTAAACTTACCAATTTATGATTAATCAAAGTAATTAATTAGTATAATGGTAATTAAGGGTCGAATCCACGGAGAATTAGGGAAATTTGAGAGATATCTTTGAAATTCGGTCAAATCGTACGATGAAATGAGTTTGGAAATTGGGGCTTTTAGAATATTAAGAAAGATAACTCAAAATTGAATCCACGGAATCAAAAATCAGGTGATTTGGATAAGAATTCGAAGAGAAATCGAAATTTGAAGATAGGAGATAATTTCGATTTGGGAATTGACTCGGTTAGAACGGCAAGAGAAAGGGACTGATAGGAAGGAGAAAGGCGGGCAGGAGAGACATGATGAGCGATAGGGTATTGCGTGCACTGTCGAGTGCCCTTGCGAAGGGCAATGGGAAGGTCAAGATCAAATACAGGAGGCGGTGGGGAAGGTGGGGGTGACAAGGGAGCCGGAACAGTAGATATCAGTGAGGAGGGAGATTCTGGCTCAGAAGATGGGTCAGACGGGAGAGATGCCGAGGGTGGTGACACCTCAGGCAAGGGAAGCGAGACAGTCATAGGAAGGTCAATGACAGTGGTAGCAGATACCGAAGGAAGGAGGGATGGGGAGGAGAGGTCGTCGCCAGACGAAGTGGAGATAAAGTAGGGAACGTCCTCATGGAAGGTCACATCTGCCGAAGTAACGTACTGTCACCGATCTGGAAAGTACACACAGTAGCCCTTCTGAGTCCGAGAGTAGCCAACAAACACGCCCTTTTGTGCACAAGGAGCCAGCTTGGAGAGGCCAGGGGTGTGATCCTGGACAAAGGCAGTGCAGCCGAACACTCGAGGTGGTAAAGAGAAAAGGTCAGCAGCAGGAGTCAATCACTGAAGGGGAATAGCTCCTCCAAGTGCGGCAGATGGAAGGCGGTTCACCAAGTATGTTGCAGTCAGGACAGCCTCACACCAGAGAGACTGAGGTACCCTCATAGCCACTAGCAGTGTGCGTACCATATCCAGGAGGTGTCGATGCTTCCGCTCGGCCACCCCATTCTACTGTGAGGTATATGGACAGGTAGTCTGATGAACTATACCATGAGCCAGACAGAGTTCCTCAATCGCCTTTTGAGTGAATTCAAGTGCATTGTCTGTGCGGAGGATTTTGACCATCGTCTCGTACTGGGTAATAATCTCAAGGAGGAAGTACCTCCTTTCGACTCTTCAGGATATATGTCCAACTCGCCCGAGTGTAGTCATCGACGAACACCATGTAGTACTTGCCTCCTGTAGGAGAGGTATGAGGGGCTGGACCCCATACGTCGCAGTGAACCAAGTCAAACGGGCGATGGGTAGGTGGACTAGTGCGTGATGGGTACGACGATATATGGTGTTTCCCTAGTTCACAAGACTCACAATGAAACTCAGATAAGTGTAACCAAGGAAGAGTTTCTTTAAGTTTGACAAAATTAGGGTGTCCCAAGCGACAGTGCCACACAAGAGAGTCATGAAGGGAACTAGAAGAAGCAGAGAGTGCAAAAAGGGCTTGAAGACCCGTAGATGGAGAGTCAGCCACTAGCTCGTAGATGCCTCGTCCGTTCTCACGGCCCAGTCCAATCCTCCGGCCCGTGTCGAGATCCTGGAAGACGCAGTGATGAGGAAAGAAAAACACACCACAGTGAAGGGCTTTGGTGATCGCACTGATGGACAGCAGATTGGCAGGGAATCCAGGAATATACAGGACATGCTGGAGAGGAAGGGAAGAGGTGGCTCGAGACTGGCCAGAGCCAAGAACAGGACATGAACGACCGTCAGCGATGCGGACATCAAGAATGGAGGTTTCAGGCCGATAAGAAGTGAGGACAGAGGGAAAACCAGTCATATGGGATGATGCCCCCGAGTCAATAACCCAAGAAGTCATATGAGGGGTTGAGATAGATGGCGTACCTGGAGAAGATCCCCGTCCTCCAGCATATGATACCAAGCTGCTCGTCAGTGCCGCAAGACTGGCTGATGGTGCCGCAGCTGGGGACAAAGTGAGGAGGCCCGTGATGCCTGAATGTAGGCCAGCTCCGAGGGAGATAGTGCAAGGCTGACTGTTCCCGCAGCCGAGGGAGCAGTGGTCGAGGATGATCCCTCCGTCGGGGACGTAGTCGAGGATGCCCTGCCTCCAGAGGCAGCCAGGGCCCAAGCAGGCTTCCCGAACTCCTTCCAGCACTTCTCTGACGGGTGAGTCGACTTCCCGCAGTACTTGCAGGGTGGATAGGAGGTCCGGGTCTTCCTGCACGATGTGCTCTTCCCGCACGCCCGGGAGCCCCGCCTGATGCGATCAGTGCCGAAGTCTCGACGGGCTGCGAGGTCTGGGAGGTGGGCAGGCTGTCCTGCACACGAAGTGCGGCTGCAAAGATCTCCTCAGTGGGTAATACCCGGGAGCCCCCAAGCACCTGTCCTCGGATCATGTCGGCCAACTCAGGACGTAATCCACTAAGAAACGCTCCCGCTCGGAGCTCATCGCGGTACCATCGAAGTATATCAAGATCCAAGACCAGTGGCTGATAGAGCTCGAGGTTAGTGAAAATGGCATCGACCGATCCATAGTAGCTCTGGAGAGTCCTGGTGCCCTGGCGACATGCGAATAGCTCCTCATATAGGCGAATTGTCCGGCTTATGTTGCTCTTGATGGCGTACATCGTCTCCAACTTGAGCCACAGGGCACGGGCAGGACGAGTCATGCTAAGCGGCTCCATGATCTGTGTCGCTACACTGGAGATAAGCCAGGAACATACCGCGGACTCGAGTCGGCTCCACTCCAAGTACTCCGGGTCTGATTCCTTCGGCGAGGGATCAGTTAGATGATGCCGAAGGCCATGGGCGTTGAGGAACTCCATGAAAGCGCCCCTCCAGGGCCCATAATTGGACCCGTCGAACACGTATGCCGGCTTAGCCAGGGCACTCATAATAGAGTGCTTCCCTGATTGCCGGGACAACCCCATCGGCTGAGGGGGCTGAATGACCTCAGAAGATGACGACACGGGGGTAGGCTCGGCCATGTAGAGATCAGCCGTTGTGAAGATGAACCGGCGGCCACGGAATATGAGTCGACGCGGCAAGGCAAGTCAACCGTAGCAGGGGAGAGCCGTAGCGGCAAGGCAGCGGGGCACAGCGACAGCAGGGCAGCCAGGCGATGGCAGCAGGGCGGCGGCTGGGCAAGGCAACAGCAGGGCAACCGCTAGGCAAGACGACGACTGCCGAGCAATGACAGCAGGGTGATAACAGCCAGGCGGTGGCAGCAGGGCGCCGGCTGGGCAAGGCAACAGCAGGGCGACCGTCGGACAGGGCGATGGCAGTTGGCGAGCGGCACATGCGGCGTGCGGCCGGGCAGAAGGCGGCTGGCGGCGGGCGACAGACGGGGCTGCTGATAGGGCGACAGACGAGTCGTGGCAGACAAGACCGGGCACGGCGGCAGGGCGATGCAGCGCGACGTCAGGCGCTAGTCACAGAGCGACAGCAGAGCGCAGTAGGGAGGCGCGTGGGTGGCATGGCAGGGCGGCGACGCAACGGCGCAGACGCAGCCGAGCAGGGCGGGCGGCAGACACGCGATTGGCGTCGGCCGCGAGCGACAGGCGAGACGCAAGCTGCTGCAGCGTAGCCAGGGCAGGGGTGGCGGCCGGGCGAGGGCGACGGCAAGATGGCGGCGGCGTCGCAAAAGGAGCGCGGCGCTTGAGGCGGCATGGCAATGCAGTGGCAAACCCTAGAATATTTCTCCTATTGCTCTGATACCATGTTAGAAACGCACGGGAGAGAGAGAAGAAATAACGAAAATAGGGAATCTTTGATTAGACGCATACATGCAGGTTATATAGAGAAGAAATAGAGAGAGGAGAGAGGAGAGAGAAGAGAGGGCCTTAAGGCCCAATAGGCTTTAACACTAAATAACACCTTATTGGGCAACTTTAATTAATTATCCACATCCTCATATAGATTAATTAATCAAGGATTGATTTAATGCAATTGATAGGCTGAGTTGCTAGCCCGTTGGGTGCCAAGCTACACCATGTACACTAGGAGATATGGAGTATGTAAGACTCACTCATGGAACTTTCCCATCATCGATTACCATGTATGTATAATCCTTCATCCACATTAGACTCATGAATGACTTAGGGTATAGTCAACTGTCAAACCCTAATCGGTCACTCAAGTTAGTACTAATGCATGTAGAAATCATCAGGAACTCCATCTCCGATGTTTCCACTACCTTGGCCAAGGATTTCATCGCATCTCATTCCTTGAGTTAATCTCTTCAAATACCAAGGGTAGATGATCCCATCTTGATCACACAATCATCTTCGTGGACTTCATGTCGTATCCAATATATGACGTTTTAGATATCCCGTGGCTAGGGATTCGTAAGTCATACTCAAAACACGATCATCTATCCACAAGATGTCTTTGGTGTCTCAAGTCAAAGGACCACAAACAAAACCATGACATGAATCAATTTGATTGACAGTTAGGTATAATACCATTCAGGGATTCATACGGATCAATTCAGTGAACTCTTTCTCCATAGAGCACCCACTATCTATCCTTAGTGTCTCCACACTGATGGCTATAGGATCAGCCATACTCATCATATGAGTTGGATTAGATAGCGCTATTCTTCCCGGATAATTCGATGTCCTTCTCAAATATCCCATGAATAGGAATGTTTAGAACATATGTTTAAAGACTAGTGATTACTATATTATGATCTCTTCATAATTCACTTAGTCATTGCACATGCTCATGGACTTCATTGCAAATATTACAAAAGAATGATAATGAATAAATTTCATTTCAATGAACATAAACAAGATAAATGAAAGTGTGATTGATTTATAGGCCACATAATATCTATCACAACCACCACTGCGCTATCCGCTAGCTGCCTCCCGGGGATAAATGCCGATTGGAAGGGTCATAAATGTCAAAATAATTCATTAATCACCATCCGTAGCCTATTCGACAATACCTTTGCGATAATAAGATAAATGGAGTTGGATAGGGATATGAGACGGAAGTCTTCAACTTGGTCGGCACCTTGATACTTTGGGAGGAGAAACATATGAGACTTGTTGATTCTCTCCATGCCCTGATTCTCATGATGGAGGTCCTCAAACATTGCCATCACATTGGCCTTATCCAAATCTCAAAAGTCTCTATAGGAAAAAAAATCGGGATGCCATCTGGACCAACAGACCCTTCACCATTTAGCCCTTTGATTGCTGCTTGAACCTCCTCTTCTAAGAATGGTCTCACCAAGATCTCTAATTGTTCTTGGGTCACCACCCTTGCCCCCTGACCACACCACTTCCATGGGTTTCTCTTCCATTTCTTGGAGAAAGATCTAAAATGCTCTGCTAATGCTTGACCCACTGCCTGTGACTGAATATGTATTTCATTTTTAACCATGGTTTTCGTGATTTGATTTTGACGTCTTCTACCGTTCGCTGACATATAGAAGAATTTTGTGTTAGCATCCCCTTCATGTAACCAAAACATCCTAGACCTCTGTCTCTAGTCCATTTCTAGCTTCTGATCTTCTCCAACAATGATGTCCCGCTAAGCCTTCCATTCTCTCACTTCCTCTTCTTCTAGTTTTTGTGAATCCTCTAAATTGTCTAGTTGTTTTATCTTCGTAAGAGCCTCATTTCTCCTTATACTCCTTTGTTCTCGCATGTGCTTTAGAAGAACCATTAAGTGCCTCTGTACACCTTCCATCTTTCCAGCTAGCCATTTTATATGATCGTCAAATGATTGGATCTACTCTTTAATGCTCTTCACCAAGAGAGAAAGAAAATATATAAAAGTGCTTTGCATAAGGTTCACATGGGCACTCTTAGGTGTGGTTATTATCCCTTTAGTTATAGACATTATGTGAACTTTTCACAAAAAAATCTCAAAATTATATCCATATCTATCAACGTCAATTGACTTTATGTGTGTGGTCTCTAGTTTCGTTTATTTTGCTAGTTAACAGCTCTATATACCCAATAAGGATTACCAGTAAACCTTATTAATTATTTATACCAAAATATAGATTAATTAATAAAACATCAATTTATCTCAATTGATATATTATGTTGCCAGCTTGTTGGGTGCCAAACTAAACTAGGTGCTCTATAAGATATGAATTGTATAAGAAATTTCGTATGTAACCTTATCATAATCAGTTACCACTTAAATATATAATCATTCATTTTCGTGAGACACATTAATAACGTGAGTTATAGTTAAATTTCAAAATTTAATTGGTTGCTGAAATTAGTACTCATGTGTAGAGGAAATTATCAAGAACACTTTATCCTATATTTTCATTACCTTGGCTGTGGATTTTATTACATCTCATTGATTGAGTTAATCACCTTAAAAACTAAGAGTATATCATCCTATATTGACTACACAAAGATAACATGCTAATTAGATATGATAATACATGATTAATGATGCATATTAAGGCATAAATGATTTCATTCCTATGCATGTTATCATATTTATGAGTATTTATCTATGATTCTATGAAAAAGTCATTATAATCTCAAAATACATTAATTGAGGGTTAATTATGATGAATTAAAAATAAATAATTTTATAAACCATCTTTACTTGAGATTATAACTTGTTTTTAAAGTTAAATAATGAGCGAAATTATTTTTATAAACATCCATTTAATTTTCTAAGTTAAAATCTTAAAAGAAATGATTGTATTTTTGAAATAGAAATTAAATATTTCATTATTTATTAATTTTAAATTTTTAGAATGTTATATAATTAAACTTTGGATAAAATGAAATAAATTTGGATTAATTTGGAGTTATATTTTGAAAGTTATGAATTTTCTAATTTGTGGGATTTTTGTGGAATTTTTGTGAATTTTTCTGATTTGTTAATGAATTTCTAAGGATTTTCTGTAATTTAAAATTGATTTTTCAGAATATTTAAATGCGCGTTGGTGACGTGGCGCGATCAAAGCCGTCCGATCGATCATGATCAATGATCGCGATGAGGAGGCGACGTGACAGCGTGTGGGACGTCCTATCGCGCGTGCAATCTCAGCTGTCAATCTTCAATTAAATTGATGGGCACACGTGGCCTAATTGAGGTACACCGGATGCGTCTAATCTCCACCATTGATCGCAAGAGTTATAATGGTCGAAATTAAATCGCGAAGAAACGCATCTGATGCGTACGATCGAGATCCAATGGCGATAGTTTCAAGGCGTTTTATAACGCGCGGCGACGTGGCTTCATCTCGAGCGTCTGAACGCGATCCAACAAACTAGACTTAACCGTAGAAATTCACATTAATGCGATCAATCAGAGCCGTTGATCGAAGGGGGAGCGTTTCATCGGACGGTTACGCCCAAATATCATATAAATTGAGATGTTCTTCCAATTTATAAAGCATTCGACAGCAATTCAATCAAATTGAAATGTTTAGACACCAAATCTCTTGAATCTCTTGATCCCAATCGCTTCTAGACTCAATTCCGCATCCACGAAGTGCTTAAAATCAAGATTTGTATGATCGATGAGGAAGAAATCGACGCTTGAACTCAACGATTGTGATTTTTGGATTTTTGATGAAAAGCCTTGATTCCGGTGATTAATTGGGTTATTCCAATCGCAATTGTGGGTTAGTGATCACAGTTTATCCTAATCTATTGTATATTAGTATTTAATTTCTGTTTAGATTAGTAATTTGGTTTAATTTCAAGCTTATTTCCGATATTTTCATGATTTTCAATTTCAGAAAAATCACCTCACTTCGATCTTCAATTTCTCCGCGAAATCAAAGTCAAATTCAATGATTTTTGATTCCGTGGAATTGTCGTGAAGTTCTCTTTCATAATATACCATTTTCCCCAATTTATATCATCCATTCATTGTCTGATTTGATCAAATTCGAAGAGATCATCAGAAATTTCCCTAATTCCATGTGGATTTTACCCATATTTACCATTATACCCCTCAATTCGAGATAGTTTTATTAAATTGATAAGTTTGGATTTATTTTTGACACGAGACCGTGTACAATTGATGACCTTGCGGTCTGGCTTCGTCACACAATGATCTTCAAGGAGTTCATCCCATATTCAATATATGATGTTTTAAAGATCTTATGGCTAGGGATTTTTAAGTCATACTCAAAATATGATCACGCATCTGTCAAATGTTTTTGGTTTCTCAAGTCATAAAACCACCCATATAATTACTATTAGATTTTGAGGTCAATAAGCCTTCCAAAATTCTGATCAAAACATCAAATATGGTGGATCACATTAAATTGGATATTTAAAATATTGAGGCACCAAGAACAAATGATCATATCATCTAGTATCTATGAGAAAACATATTTACATGGTTTCCTTAAAAGATTTATTAGAGCTATTTAAGTTTCTAACCTCTAGGTGTACCCACACGGTCTCCTCTTCAAAGCTCATCACTAAAAGTGAGAAAAAAAGGAGAGAATTCTCACAAGACTTGTATGAGCACCTTGAGCTGTGGTCATTCTTCGCTTATTTATAGATATTTGGTGTGTGAATTTTCATAAACACCCTCATAATTATGTCTATATCTACGAACATCTAAAGACCTTTTGTATGTGACCCTCTAAGTTCATATATCTCACTAGTTAATAACTCTATAGGTTCAATAACACCTTATTGGTCAACCTTAATTAATTATCTACATCAACATATAGATTAACTAATCAATGATTTATTTTACCCAATTGATGGGTTGAGTTGTCAACCTGTTGGGTGCCAAGCTATAGTACATACTCTTAGACATATGACGTATGTAGGAACTCTCTTATAGAACCTTTCTGTCATTGGTTAGCATGTATATATATAATTTTTTATCTGTACAAGACTCCTGAATGACTTATGGATGATGCATATTATGTGGCCTATCAGCCAATCACACTGCCATGTATCTTGTTTATATTCATTAATATTTATTTATTTAGTCTCATTCTTGTGTGATGTTTGCAATGAAGTCCCTAATCATATGCAATGAATAAGTGAATTATGATGAGATCATACTATTTGAGAAGGACATCAAATTATCCTGAAATAATAGTACTATTTTATTTGACTCATATGATGAGTATAGATAATCCTGTAGCCATTAATGTAGAGACTCTAAGGATAGATAACAGGTGCTCTTTAGAGAAAGAGTTTCCTAAATTAATCTGTATGAATCCCTGAATGATATTATATCTAACTATCAATAAGATTGATTCATGTCATGGTTGTGTACGTGGTCCTTTGACTAGAGATACCAAAGACATCTTGTGGATGAATGACAATGTTTTGATTATGACTTAAGAATTCCTAGCCACGAGATATCTAAAATGTCATTAATTGGATAAAAGATATTATGCAGCCTATAAACCAATCACACTTCCATGTATCTCTTTTATGTACTTTGAAATGAATTTTATTCATTGTCATTCTTGTGTGATATTTTCAATGAAGTCCTTGATCATATGCAATGAGTAAGTGAATTATGATGAGGTCATATTATAGTAATCTCTAGTCTTTAAACATATGTTCTAAATATTACTATTCGTAGGACATTCGAGAAGGACATCGAATTATCTAGAAAGAATAGTACCATCTAATTTGACTCATATGATAAGTATGGCTGATCTTATAACCATCAATGTGGAGACACTAAGGATAGATAATGGGTCCTCTTTAGAGAAAGAGTTTCATAAATTGATATGTATGAATGCCTAAATCGTATTATATCTAACTATCAATAAGGTTGATTCATGTCACGGTTGTGTACGTGGTCCTTTGAGTAGAGATACCAAAGACATCTTGTGGATGAATGATAGTGTTTTGATTCTGACTTATGAATTCTTAACAATGAGATATCTAAAACGTCATTATCGAGACGAATCTACAAGGTCGTTGAATACACACAGAGACGTGTCAAAAAAAATTCTAAACTCACCAATTTTGATAAATAATCATGAATTAGATAGTTTAGTGGTGAATAAGACAAATCCATGGAGAATTAAGGTATTTTTGAGGTATTCCTTCACATTCCATCAAATCAGACGATGAATTAAGGTGAGAAAGTTGATAAACCTTAAAAAAAAAAATTTTATCAAAACATCAAATGCAATGTGACATATTGAAAAGGATATTTAAAATATTGAGGCACCAAGAACTGATGATCCTATCATCTAGTGTGCATGAGAAAGCCATACTTATATAGTTACTTTTATGGAGTTTTTGAAGACATTCAAGTTTCTAGCCTCTAGCAATTTCCGAATGGTTCAATCTCCTCCTAAAAGCTCTTCACCAAGAGAAAAAGAGAAGAAATGAAAGTATTCTCATAAGGCTTGTATGTGCACTATGAGTTGTGGTCGTTCTTCGCTTATCTATAAAAAAATTGGTATGTGAATTTTTCATAAACATCATCATAATTATGTCTATAGCCACCAACATCCATAGACCTTATGTGTGTGACCCTCTAGGTTCATATATCTCAGTAGTTAATAACTCTATAGTACGAATAATACCTTAATGTTCAACCTGAATTAATTATCCACATCAACATATAGATTAATGACGAAGCGATTTCATGTGGTCGTTGAATTCACATAAAATCGTGTCAAAATTAATACCAAACTCACCAATTTTATGAAATTAACACGAATTAAGAAGTATAGTGGTAAATATGTGTCGAATCCACGGAGAAATAAGAGAATTTTGAGATATCTTTTGAAATTAGATCAAATCAGATGATGAAATGTGGTGAGAAATTAGGGAATCCATGGAATAAAAAATCACAGAATTTGGATTATGATTCGCAGAGAAATCATCATGTGAATAAGATAGAAATTTCTAAATTTTAAAATTGCAAAAAATCAAAATTTAAATTGAAATTAACTAAAATTATGATTCAAAATTGAAATATAAGGTTATAAAAAGGAAGATTAGAATGAAACTCAATCTCTAACCATGGATTGTGCTTGAATTGATCCAATTACTCGCCGGATCAAAGGCTTTGCATTCCCGAATTCAAAAAAATAAATTTTGATGTTCGAGAGCCTATTTCATCCTATTCTCTCACCCAAATCTCACTTTCAAGCACTCTGTCGATACGGAAAGTGATCTAGAAGCAATTGGAAGCAAGAGATTCAAGGGATTTGGTGTCTAGATAGTTTGATTACTCGAAGAACCCAAGAATCATTTATCATGTCGAAAAACATATCAATTTATAGGGCAAATTGGCCATAATCGTCGGATGAAGTGTTTGATCTTCGATTAACGGCTCTGATGAAATGCATGAGTGCGAATCGTTATGGTGAAGTCGTTGCCATTGGATCGCAGATGAACTGTCGAGATTTCATCACGTCACATCCTTTAAAAGTAACCCTTGAAACGCCATCCGTTGGATCTTGATCTGATGATTCGGATGCATTTTCGTTAGTTTTAAGCTCAACCGTTATAGCTCTTTGGATGAACACTGAGATTAAATCATTTTTAAAATGATTCACAAGAAAGTAGAGATGTGACGATCGATGATTCATCTTTAATGAGCAAATCGGATGCTCCTTGTGCTGCCACATCATCTACACACATAAAATGAGATAACATAGTCCCACATGAATTTTAAATAAAATTTTGGTGGAGACATAAACTGTATGCAAAAGAGGAGTTAGTGAAAATCCTTAACAGGGTGCTTTCTCCTCATTTACATTCACACGCGCACCGATGTGCGCAAACACGCACACACATGCGTACGAATACGTGTGAGACACGTGGCGGTCTCATATGTCACCACATCGCATGCCTTTTTCGCTTGCTTCACATCAGCTGCCACGTCAGCACGCAAAATAAAAAAATATTTTAATGCATTTTAATTTGAAATAAATCAATTTAATTTAAAAAAATTTGGAAAAAATCCAAAAAAATCTCTTAAAATTAGAAAATTTATATCTTTTAAAATGTACCTCTAAATTTGTTTTAGTGGATCAGAAATTAAATTATCTATCTTTCTAAAAAGTCAATTTTGATAAATAACAAGAGAATAAATTTCTATTTCAAAAATACACTCATTTTTTTATATTTTAAAACTTAGAAAAATATATGAGTGTATATAATATGATTTCTCTTATTATTTAGCCTTAAAAACTAATTATAATCTCAAGTAAAGATAGGGATAACAAAACATTCTTCTTAATTTATTAAAATTGACCCTAAATTCATACATTTTGAGATTGTAATGAATTTTTCATAGAATGATAGATAAATACTCATAAATATGATAACATGCATTACAATAGAATGTGTTATGCCTTAAATTGTATTAATAATCATATATTTCATTTTTAATTTGCATGTTATCAATTAACTAATCAAGGATCGATTTTACCCAATTGATAGGTTGAGTTGTCAGCTCGTGGGCTGCCAAGCTACACCACAAACTCTAGGAGATATGAAATATATAAGAACTCCCTTATGAAACCTTTCGATAATCGCTTATCAAGTACGTATAATCCTTCATTTGCTTGAGACTCATGAATGACTTAGGGTATGGTCAACTATCAAATCCAAATCAATCATTCAAGTTAGTACTAATGCGTGAAGGAGATCATCACAAACTCTATAATATTTCTTCTATCTTAGCCAAGGACTTCCTCGTAACTCATGCCTTAAGTCAATCTCCTCAAATACCGGGGGCAGGCAATCCCATCTTGATCACACAATCATCTTTGTGGACTTAACGCCATATCCAACATATCCTATATATTTTAGAGATATCATGGCTGGGCATTCATAAGTCATAATGAAAACACGATCATCCATCTACAAGATGTCGTTGGTATCTCTAGTCAAAGAACCATATACACAATAGTGACATGAATCAACTTGGTTGAAAATTAGGTATAATCCCATTCAGGGATTCAAGCGGATCAATTTAGTGAACTCTTTCTTGAAAGAGCACCTACTATCTATCTTTAGTATCTCTACATTGATGGCTATAAGATCAGCTATACTCATCATATGAGTCAAATCAGATAGTACTATTCTTTCTGGATAATTCGATGGCATTATCGAATATCCCACATATAGAAATGTTTAGAATATATGTTTAAAGACTAGTGATCATTGTAGTATGATCTCATCATAATTCACTTACTCATTGCATATGATCAAGGACTTCATTCCAAACATCACACAAGAATGACAATGAATAAATTTCATTTCAATGAACATAAACGAAATACATGGAAGTGTGATTGGCTTATAGGCCACATAATATCTATTATCCAATTACTGACATTTTAGATATCTCGTGGCTAGGAATTCGTAAGTCATAATCAAAACACTGTCATTCATTCACAATATGTCTTTGGTATCTCTAGTCAAAGGACCAAGTACACAACCATGACATGAATCAACATTATTGACAATTAGATATAATACCATTTAGGGATTCATATAGATAAATTCATGAAACTCTTTCTCTAAAGAGCACCCGCTATCTATCCTTAGTGTCTCCACATTGATGGCTATAGGATCAACTATACTCATCATATGAGTCAAATCAAATAGTGTCCTTCTCAAATGTCATACAAATAGAAATGTTTAGAACATATGTTTAAATACTAGCAATCAATGTAGTATGATTTCATTGTAATTAAATTAGTCATTGCATATGATTAAGGACTTCATTTCAAACATCACACAAGAATGAGAATAAATAAAATTTCCTTTGAATGAACATTAACGAGATACATGGAAGTGTGATTAACTTATAGGCCACATAATATCGATTAATTATAACATGAATCAACCGGATAGACAATTAGGAATACTGCAATACATAGATTCTTATGGATCAATTCAATTATTCTCCAAAGGGCACCCAATATCTATCATTAATCTCTTCACACTGATGGCCACATGATCAATTATACTTATCAGATGAGTCAAATCAAACAGTATTATTCTTGTCAAGTAATTAAATATCCTTCTTGAGTATTGATAACATGCAAATTATACATATATACATGAAAATATATGATTATTAATACAAATTACGGCATAAAACATTCCATTCTAATGCATGTTATCATAGGTTTTAGTGTTTATCTATCATTCTATGAAAAAGTCATTATAATATCAAAATACATTAATTTAGGGTTAATTATGATAAATTGAGAACAATATTTTTTATCCCTATCTTTACTTGAGATTATAATTAGTTTTTAAGGCTAAATAAGAAGAGAAATTATTTTATATACACTCATATATTTTTCTAAATTTATAAAATCTAAAAGAAATGAGTGTATTTTTTAAATATAAATTTACTCTCTTTTTATTTATTAAAATTGATTTTTAGAATGAGATATAATTTAATATCTGATCCAATGAAATAAATTTGGATTAATTTGGAGTTATATTTTAAAAGAAATACATTTTCTAATTTTTAGGGATTTTTTCTAAATTTCTTGAAATATAAAAATAAATTTATTCGAATTAAATTTATTAAAATATATTTTTCTATTGCGCGCTGATGTAGCAGCTGACGTGGTGCTAGCGGAAAAAGCGGCACCACGTGACGACATATGAGACCCGCCACGTGTCACACACATGTATTCATGCGTGCATGTGTACGCGTGTGCGCACGTGTGTGCACGTATGTGTATGTGATTAAGGAGAAAGCACCATGTTAAGGATTTTCACTAACTCCTTAATCACACATTCTTTATATACACCTGATTTCTCTTTGGTTTTTGCCACGTGTGACTTTGTTTCGTGTTTTCAATGCGCAGGTGATGTGGTATTATGAGGAGCGTTCGATTCTCGTGACTAAACAGAGACCATCTATCTTCACTTAAGACAAGGGGTACGAGACATGATCTAATTCTTCGGTGAATCATTTTTAAAATGACTTAATTGCAGCTATCGATCTGAGGAGTTATAATGGCTGAGATTAAAACCGATGAAAACGTATATGAAGCATCAGATAAAGATCAAACGGTGAGCGTTTCACGCGTTAATTATAACGTGCGCAATGTAGCAAAATCTTGACAGTCCATCCAAGATCCAACGAACGCGACTTAATCATAACGATTCAAAGCCTGACATTTTATCAGAGCCATTGATCGAAGAATGAAATCTCGATCCAATTTTTACACCCAATTTGCCCTAGAAATTGAGGTGTTCTTTAACATTGTAAATCATTCTTGGGTTCTTCGAGTAATCGAAATGTCTAGACACCAAATCCCTTGAATCTCTTGCTTCCAATTGCTTCTAGATCAATTTCCGCGTTCACAGAGTGCTTGAAAGTGAGATTTCATTGAGAGTATAGGAAGAAATTGACCCTTGAACATCAACAATATTTTTTCGAATTCAAGAATGAAAAGCCTTTGATCCTGCAAGTAATTGGATCAATTCGAGCGCAATCTTGGGTTAGAAATCAAGCTTCATCCTAATAATTATTTTTATAGCCTTAGATTTCAATTTCAAATCGTAATTTTAGTTAATTTCAATTTCAATTTCGGTTTTTCGTGCTTTTCAAATGCAGAAATTTATATCTTATTCACTTGATGATTTTTCCGCTAATCTTGATCCAAATATTGTGATTTTTGATTCCGTCGATTTTTCTTTAAGTACTCTTTCTAAAAATTATAATTTCCCTAATTTCTTACCACATTTTATCATCCGGTTTGATCTAATTTCAAAAGATATCTGAAAATTCCCTTATTTCTTTGTGGGTTTGACCCCTAGTCACCACTATGCTATGTAATTCATATTAACTTCATTCAATTTGTGAGTTTGGTAATTATGTTGTCACAAATATGGGTGTATTCAACGACCACACAAATTCGCTTCGTCAAGTATCATTCAAATACGAATATTTATAACATATGTTTAAAGACTAGTAATCTTTAAAAGGATTTTATCATATCCATTTAGTTATTGCATATGCTTATGGACTTTATTGTAAACATCATATAAGAATGTCAATGACTAAGCTTCATTTCAATGAATATAAAAAACATACATGGGAATGTGAATTAGCTTTTATGTCACATGTATCTATCACAAGGTTTATCTAGAAACAATAAGTATTTATTCGGTTGCACAATTACTTGAGAGGGTAAGGGGGAGATTTTTTGGAGAATGGGTTCTAGAATAAGGATGAGTCTAGGGAGTCAACCAAAAAGTCAATTTGAGGTGCATTTGTTGTGTACCTTGTAGGATCACATGAGATCATGAATGAGTGACCTAGTTGGAGCATGCATGAATTGGTAAAGAGGATCAAGGACTTGAGAGAGGTAGGCCAGCCCGAAAACGAGTAGGGAGCAATGCACAAAGCAATGATGCACCAAAGGACAATAGGGAAGTGAGATTACTAACTAAGAGTGTGAGCGAGTGAAATCATAAGATCCTATTTAGAATTTTATTTGCTAATTTTCCAAATTAATAAATGCTACTTGGGGACGAACAAGGTGAGGAGAGACTTTACGGGGAGTGTCTCCTTGTGTGACTAGAATGGGGGATTTAAATACTATGTCCAATATAAGAAAAAACTAGTGAACGAGTGACACAAGGTTTTTATTAAATAGTCAATGAATTCATAAAAAGGTTTAGATAACATAAATAAACTGAAGAACTAATTCACCCCTCCCCCCTAGTTAATTAACCATTCAATTAGGAAATTACATGTGTGCCAAAAAAGACTTGATATAATCTTCAACATTGTGTTACAGAGCAGTATCTTGACTAGGTCATGGTGTAGGATAATTCAGAAAATGATGATAGGTATGAAGAGGATATGCTAAATAAGAATATGCGAGTGAGGATGAGTAATGGTGATAGAAGGAGGAATGAGATAAAATGTCATTGATAAAATATATTAAGGTCTATTTAAATCCTACAATATGAAAGAGGACCTATGAATGATATCACGAGGGGATACTTATTTATCTTAGTGAAGAACTAATGTATGAATATTTCGAAAAGGAGAGAAAAGTGTAATGAAGAATGGTAAGGATGCGTTGAATGAGAAAGAAGATGGAGAGAATGATATGAGTTATTTAATGAAGAGGATTAAATCTTTTGTAATGTTAGAACGAGGAGCAGAAATATAAATGATAAAACAATGAACAGTGAAGATATGGAGAAGGATAATTTGGAGAGATGATTGTAAGAATAATGATAATGAGTGTGAAATGCGAGGAGAAGGAGAATGGGTGAAATGATGCTTCGGTTTATGAGATGAATAATATGAATAATGAGGAGAGGATATTAGTAATGATATTCTAA
The DNA here is from genome assembly GCA_024174645.1 of Lemna minuta. Classification (NCBI taxonomy): domain Eukaryota; kingdom Viridiplantae; phylum Streptophyta; class Magnoliopsida; order Alismatales; family Araceae; genus Lemna; species Lemna minuta. The sequence continues at coordinate 22,732,487 of CM044101.1, read as the reverse complement.
GACTGAGATTTATCTTAATATGATTTTGGATATTAGTTATAAGATTGAGAACAGATATGAGAGTGAGTCTATGTTGGACTTAAGGATCTAATAGATGAACTATTATTCACAGTAAAAGAAGAGAGGATGATACCTTGTTCCGACGTGACGTTGATGCCTTTGAGATAACCACACGATCCAAGATATCCTCTGTTTGCTTCTTAATTTGAGATGGATGAAAGGGGACAGCAGTGGAGGGAGAGAAGATAGGGAGATAAAACTCGGGATGAAGTTTATGGAATGGAGAATGGATGATGATGAACACGATGAACACAGTAACGATTTCAACCAAGGAAAATGATTCATATATAAAAAACAACATCCGTTTCTTTCTTACAGTCATCCCTTTTATATGGTAATATATTTAAGGAAAGAGATGAATAATTGTGAAGAGTTGCACGGCAAAGAGAAGATGCGGTTATGGACGGTTATAGCAACTCTTCGTGGATGTCTTCATGCCTCTTCTCTGTTCCACGTCAGTAGAAATAGGTTGCGTGGAATAATCTGGACCTTCTTGCGATCTTTGGCAATTGTAAACATGGTGAAGGTAGTTGCATGGTCGATCAGTGGCAATCAGACCAAAGGAATAGTCCACAGTGGGAACTGTAGAGATATTGTTCACGTGGGAAAGAGTTCTCAATGTTGGAAGCTTTCTTTAAGCTCTTCATAGTTGGTTATAGATATCTCCATTTTTTGTATGATGGTAAGACGATTGAATTTCATCTTCTTCTTCAGTCGTGGAGATGTTGTTCAAAGGAGAGAAGGTGAGGAACTATACTCGTGACTGTCCTCCTTAGTGGCAGCTTACTGTCTTATATTATGAGATTTGGCTTCACGTGGCATCTCATTAATCCCGTGTTGATCTTTAGAAGTTGGGGTAGTTATGAAGACAGCTGTTTGGTCGGCTGACATTTCAACGCTCCCATGACAGTCCAATGTCTTCATTTTTGTGGAGGTTTTCTTGTGTAGTTAAAGCTTTCATGGTGGCCAGCAGAGGAGATATGGAATTTACACTGATCTCATGTTCTTCATCAACCGTTCTATCCATCATCTCTTCATATTTCAGATTATGTCTTCATGAACTTCAGAAACCGTGAAGCTCTTCTTGATGTAGTTGTCTTCCTATTCACTTGAGTGAATCGTGAGCTTGACATTCTTCATTTAGGAGGCTTCTTTGATGCTCTTCATGATGATCTTGGAGCTCTTGGGTAGTTAGGAGGATGGTCTTCATGATTGTCTTTTTTTATGGCAGATTCTTCATGTTGATTATCAACATATAAATGCATGATTTACATATGCAAAGGCTTTGTCTTGAGGTAGAATCCAAAGACAATTCTTCCATGAGTAAGAGTGTATAGATCTCTCCTAGAAATTCTATCTATGGGTGGTTTTCAAGGAAAGAAGGGATTATAACACAAAGATGTTCCTATTGATTTTTCGTGAGATCAGTTATTTATACAAGGTACCTATGATATAGTGGATATGGCTTGGTTATTGAGGAACCTATACCAAGGTAGAGGTGGTTGACTTGGTCCATTCAAAGAATTCTAAGTATCTAAGGATGGGGATTTAAGTTCTTATGACCAAGTCAATCTTTAGATCAGTATATAAATAGAGGAGGATGGAAGATAATCCCCTTTGGATCTGCACTCTCTTTCAATGTTTTAGAGAGGCCTTCTTCATTCATTTCATGAATGGATAATTTCTCAAACTTGTGAATAAGGAGGAGCATGTTATTTTGTTGCTATTGAGAATGAGTTCTCTTCCTTAGTTCATACCTAGGTTCACTTGGAACCCTTGTGTTCTTGTGTTGCGATAATTCTCCATCAGGTCATTATTGCATTTCTAGAAAGAATACGATCTAGCTTTGTCAATAGGTAGCATGGAAATAGAGGCATCAATCAACCCAACCTTGTTATTAATTGATAAGGTAGTGATGGTATTGCCCTTCTCAGAGAAATAAGTTTTTTTGACCTATAAAATTGTAAATCATTACAAAAAATGATGGCAACTTGTTTGCATGAAGATAGTACTGACTCTTAGGTGTAGTTATTGAGTCAACAATAATACCATCTTTTGGCTCCCAAGTCTCTTCAGATGAAGGAGCATTGATTGAGGCACCTCATGAGACAAATCCTCTAGGTCGTTGAAAAGACGCGGTTAAGTGTCAAAAAAATTTCCAAACTTACCAATTAAAGATTAAAATCAAGAATTTAAGAGTATAGTGGTGAATAAGGGTTGAATCCATGGAGAATTAAGGTATTTTTTACATATTCTTCAAATTCGATCAAATTCAGACAAGGAATTGAGGTAAGAAGTTAGGGATTTGGGTAGATTTGAAAAGAGAACTCAAAGAAGAATTTGCAAAATCAAAAATCATTCGATTTGGATTAAGATTCTCGGAGAAATCAAAGAGCAAAAATTAGATAGAATTTCCGATCATCAAGAGAGAGAAAACTAAAATTAAATCTAAAATTAACCTAATCTACAATTCTAAATTGAAATAATATGATATAGGACAAAATATTAAGAGGAAAACATATTATCTAACCTAAATTCACGCTCGAATTGATCCAATTGATCATCGTATCAAGGACTTTTCATTCTGCAATTTTGAAGACAAAATTCAGCATTCAAGAGGTGATTTCTCCCTATTCTTTCGACAAAATCTTGATTTCAAACACTCCCTAGACGCGGAAATAAGTCAAGAAAAGGAAGAAATTAAGATATTCAAGGATTGATATGTCTAAATAATTCGATAGCTCGAAATATTCAAGAATACATTTCCCATTGGCGATAGAGAATTTGTAATGTTTTGAATTTGGGCATGACTGTCAGATCTTCTCCTTGACTAGATCAATGGTCACGATGGAATTCGAAGAGACGAATCGTTATGGTTAAGTCACGACAATTGGATCTTCATCGGACTGTCATGATCGCACCACGTGATTGCTGAAGACAGAGCGTCACGAGATCTCGTCCATCCAATTGTGAATCGACGTTTGAGATTCTCAGATGGTGCTTTACATTCTTAGTCATTATAACTCCTTAGATGAACGACCATGATTGATTTATTAAGAAAATGAATTTTTATCCACTGATAACATGCAATCTTAACATGATAAAACATGATTATTAATGCAAATTAAGGCAGAAAACATTACATTTATGTGCATGTTATCATACTTTGAGTGCATTTCTATCATTCTATGCAATTTAATGTTATAATTGCAAAATGCGTTAATTTAGGGTTAATTATGACGAATTAAAGATTAAATATTTTATAACCCATCTTTACTTGAGATTATAAATGGTTTTTAAAGTTAAATAATAAGAGAAATCATTTTTATAAACATTCATTTAATTTTCTAAAGTTAAAATCTTAAAGAAATGAATTTATTTTTGAAATAAGAATTAAATCTCTTGTTATTTAAATAATTTGACTTTTTAGAATGATAGATAATTAAATTTCAGATCAAATGAAAGAAATTTGGATTAATTTGGAGTTGTATTTTAAAAGATATGATTTTTACAATTTTTAAGGATTTTTTTGGATTTTTCCGATTTCATTTTCTATTTAAAAACGTTTAAAATAAATAAATAAAAAAGTGCAAAAAGCGCGCAGGCCCCACGCGGGTGCGACGTGGCACGCAAGGCCACGTGGCAGAGCCACGCGGACCCGCGCAGCGCCTACGTGGCACGTATTATATATCTATAGTTTATATTATATACTATATATAAAGGGTTTTTCAGCTTTCCGTAGACCGGAAAGGTATTCAACCCCTTAATCCGTCGGGGTTTATAAACCCGGCGGGTTTCAATAATTTTAGCCGTGTGAGACTAATCCACACGTTACTTACTCTGCAGGTGACGTGGCTGACGGAGGACCGCTGGATCGGCGGCGCATCAGAAGATCCATGCGTCGATCGCGTGGACACGGACCACTGATCCATCAATTAGCACGTGGCTTAAAGGAGTTATTATAACGGTTAGATTGGAGGCCACGTGGCGGCATCACACGCGCCGATCGCGTGGACGCGTGGTGCACCGGAGATCAATCAAACACGTGCCTATTTAAAAGAGTTATAACGGTCCAGATTTGATTGCGCAGGGAGAATCGCGGCCGTCCGATCGCGATCCAAAGGGCGTTATTTGAAGCGTTTTTTTAAAGTGTTTCATCGAATCAGATCAAGGCCGTCCGATCGCGATCCAAGGGGCTATATTCGAGGCGTTTTATAACGGTCATCCACACGATCATTCAGGCCGTCCATCTTCAATCCGACGATCGTGACTTAATTGAAACGGTCCACGATGGACCGTTTCATCACGACCGTTAATCAAGGAGATCGGACGGTTTTCCCCATTTCGCCCTATAATAGACGAGTTCTTCGTCGTTTGTATGCATTCGAGAAGGAATTCACCTAATTGACCCATCTAAACCCCTCCTTTCTTGAATCTCTCTCTTGTAATCGCTTCTAGACTTGAAATTGTGTCTACGGAGTGTTTATAAGAGATATTTCGACGATCGTGCGAGGAGAATTTGTCTCTTGAACACCGATGTTCACGATTGAATTCGCGGAATGAATAGCTGTCGATCCGGCGATCAATTGGATCGATTTGATCGTTATCTCGGGTTAGAAAACAAGTTATTCCTCTTATCTATTGTCATGTATCATCAATTTTAGGTTTAGGATTTCAATTTACATTTAATTTTGTTTTAATTTCAACTTGTGTTCTTCGCGATTCCGAAAATTTTATCCCACTTCCATCTTTGATTTCTCCGTGATTATTAATCCAAATCGAGCGATTTTTGATTCCACGGATAGATCTTTGAGTCTTCTTTCTAAAAACACCATTTTCCCTAATTTCTCACCTCAATTCATCGTCCAATTTGACCAAATTCCAAAAATATCTCGAAAAATACCTTAATTCCCTGTAGATTCGACCCTTATTTACCATTATACCCTTCAATTCACTCTTAATTCCCCAAATTGGTAAGTTCGGAATAATTTTTGACACGAGATCGTGTGAAATCGACGACCTCGCGGTCTCGTCTCGTCATCCACTTAGATGGTGCGATGTACCCCCCCTTTAAGTGAAAATGAGGGGTTGAGATTAAATCTATTTTATTTCTACCAATCGAAAAATTTTGAGCGTGCCACGGCACCTCCGAAGATATAAAAATAAAGATATTCCCACATGACAAAAATAAATGCAATCTGACAGGTATATAAGTAGAGTGTATATAGTGGGCTAGAAAAAAATCCTTAATGGATGCTTAACCCACTAATTACACTCATGCGCGCACACGTACACACGTCTAGAAAGGCGTGCACACACGCATACACATGTGCACACACACGTGTACATGATGAAACGATATCATATCGTTGTTGATTGCACATGATATAGTGTCAAAACAAAGTCCAAACTTACCAAATTAAAGATTAATTCACGAATATAAGGGTATAATGGTAAATAAGGGTCGAATCCACGGAGAATTAGGGAATTTTGAGAGATATCTTTAAAATTTGATCAAATCGGATGACGAATTGAGATTAGAAATTAGGCAATTTATGATATTAAGAAAGATAACTCAATTAAAAATCCACAAAATAAAAAATCGAGTGATTTGGATGAGAATTCGCAAGGTAATTGAAGTTTGAAAATGAGAGAATTCGTATAGTGAAAATGATTTAAAACCAAAATTAAACTAAAATTAAACTTAATCTACGATTCAAAATGTAAAATTAACACTCAATGATGAAAGATTAAGATGAAAACACGCAATCTAACCCAAAGTAGCCTTCAAAATGATCCAATTAATCGCCGGATGCATGGCTTTTCATTCCGCGTTTTCGAAGACGAAGTTGAAGTTCAAGATGTGATTTCTCCTCGATCTCTCAATCAAATTTCGATTTCAAATGTTCATTGGATGTGGAAATTCATAAGGAAGAGATTTAAATCGATGGATGCTTAAATTGTGGTGTCTAAATAGTTCGATTTCACTCGAAAATCAAAGGGTTAGTTACGTTCACGAAGAACAGTCTATTTAAAGAGAAAAGGAGCCGTAACCGTCCGATGAACGGGCGCCCTGCAATCGACGGTCGTGATTATGTCGCATCCATTCGATCGTTGATGGAGGGCTGAGATGAGTCCACGTCGCTTAAGTGAAGAGGTGTGTCGCTTTTGATCATCTGTAGGATCTTTATCGGGTGGTCTGGATTGAATCAGAGGTCCATCGGTTGCAATGAATCTTGACCGTTATAACTCGTGAGATCAACGGTTGAGATTGATTCACTTAAGTCCGATTGAAGCACGTGTGCGATCATTGATCGGGTAGACCTCGCATCCACCGCATCGACGCGCGCCATTTCTCGCGATTTGAATCCAACGCTCAACGCTTTGCAACGCGTCCTGCAAACAAAATAAAAGAAAACAAATAGTCCCACACAGAGGAAATTAAGAGAACATCTCGAGTATCTAATGTTGAGCGATTTTAAGCGGTAGCGAGTTCCTCTATGGAATGCTTATATGTACTATAACCTATGTATAATAAATATAATATATGTACACGTCACATCCGTGCCACGCAGGCACTCGCGTGGGTCCGCGTGGCTCTGCATGTGGCCTTGCGTGCCATGTCGCATCCACGTGGGTCCCGCGCGATATATACCCCCTTTTTGCCCATTTTTTAATTAATTTAAACCCTTCAAAAATCGAAATAAATTTAAATAAATTCATAAAAAATTCCAGAAAATTCCTATAAATTGTAAAAATCATAACTTTCAAAATATAAGTCAAAATTAGTTCAAATTTTTTTGTTGGATCTGAAATTAAATAATCTATCATTATAAAAATTCAAATTATTAAAATAATAATAAAATGAATTTTAATTAAATAAATACATTCATGTATCTTATAAAATAAATTTATAAAAATACATAAATGTTAATAAAGATCTTTCCTCTTATATTTTCATCATTAAAACATGGTTATGATCTTAAATATAATTAGGATTAAAATCATAATATTTAAATATGCACACTTATCCATAAATTGATCTATTTTTAGATCATAACATGACATGGTACAAAATGATAGAAATATGCTTAAAATATATAACATGCATACATTTGGAGTAAATAATGCTTTTATTTGCATTAATAATCCTGTAAATTCATGTATAAATAGCATGTTATCCGTACACACATGAACACATGTGCACACACATGCGCACAAGTGTGCACACATGCACACGCATGTACCCACGTGTGCCACGTGACGCGTATACACGTCTCCACGTGGTGACACGTCATTCCCCCACTGTGTTAGCTGCCACATTAGCGAGCGATAAAAACTTAATTTTTTATTATTAAAAATTTAAATAGTAATTTTTTATTGTCAGAAAACTTTGGAAAAATTCTAGAAAAATCCCTAAAAATTAAAAAAATTCACAACTTTCAAAATACAACTCCAAATTAATTCAAATTTATTTTTTTAGGAGCAGAAATGAAAATAATCTATCATTTTTTAAAAAATACACTCATTTCTCTTAGAAATTAAAACTTAAATAAATAAATGAGTATAAGTATTATTTCTTATTATTTAACAATAAAACCCAATTATAATCTCAAATATATATGTGAATAATCTATTCTATAATATATTCTTTTACTTATGCATAATTATCCCTAAAATAATGCATTTTTATATTATAACTTAATAATGCATGAAATAATAGATATGCACTCAAAGTATGATAACATGCTGATACGCATAAAATGCGGTCGTTGAATGCGCAAATTTACGTATCAAACAAATGTATACTCAACTCTTCAAAATCTGATTTTCAAATTAGAACAATGGCAAGTCAAGGTCGAATCCATGGAGAGGAAGGTTAAAAGATTGAAATCAGAAGCTATTTTTTTGGTATTTTTAGATTTAGAAACTGAAAATGATTGATGAAAGGAAGAAAATGAGCAGAGAGAAGAAATGAATCAAACAAGTGCTTCCAAACTCCTTGCGAAGATTGAAAACCCTTGATCGATGGTGAAAATGTTGTTTTAGGGTTTGTAAATATGGAAATGTGGATGAACAGATGAGGAAAATAAAAGAAATGGATAGAAAATTATCCTAATCTAAAGATTTGTGATGAAAATACAATCCAATGATGCTCCCTAATCAAAACATACCTTCGAGAGCCCTATATTTCGCCTGGACTTGGCGTCTTGCATCCTACATAAAGAATGAACAAGAAATGGAAGAAACTCACTAGGAATGAAGTTCAACACATGAAAAATGATCCATCGTTGCTTTCTTTCCTTCTAGCTAGACAATGCTTGAAGCAAACAAAAAAATTTTGATAACCCTAATTTTTTCATCTCAAAACTTAAATCAGCCCCAACAGATTTGTGGAGCTTGAAATGAAAATCATGTCCACGAAATTTCAGCCCGTAACTCCATCAGGATCGTGAGATATCACAATTTTAGTATGGAGCATTTATGGTCGTTGATCTGATGTCCTCTCTTTAAGTATCACGATCAAACCGCTCCGTTCAAAATCAGTCCGATCAACGTGCGGGTCAGACCTGAAAAACCTGCAAAGAGAGAGAAAGGGAAGAAAAGGAGAGATAACTCCTCGCGACGTAAAAATTTCCGTCACGAGAGGGAAGGAGAGGGAGAGAGGAGAGCACGGGAGAGAGGAGTTCTCCTCGCGACGGAAGCCATTTTCGTGGAGAGGAGACCCGAGGAGAGAGAGAAAGACATCGGGAGAGAGAGGGAGAGAGATGAGAAAGAGGGAGAGGAATGTACGAAGAGAGAAAGAGGAGGATTTTCCTCCTCGCGCCTCTCTTCGCGACGGAAATTTTTCCGTCGTGAGAGAGAGGGAGAGAGAAAACTAGGAGAGCAGGGAAGAGTGCAGAGGAGAGAGAAAGATAGAGATAGAGAGAGAGAAAGAGAGGGAGGCTTTTCCTCCCACCTCTCCTCGCGACGGAATTTCCGTCGCGAGAGAGAGAGAGAGCGAGGGGAAGAGATAGAAACAGAGACAGAGACAGAGAGAGAGAGAAGAAAGAAGTGGAAGCAAAGGAAGGGAGGAAAGAATGAGAGAGAAAGAGAGGGAGGCTTTTCCTCCCGCCTCTCCTCACGATGGAATTTCCGTCGTGAGGGAGAGAGAGAGAGAAACAGAGAGAAAGAGAAATAGAGAGAAAGAGAGGGAGGCTTTTCCTCCCGCCTCTCCTCGCGACGGAATTTCCGTCGCGAGAGAGAGAGAGGGGAAGAGAGAGAAACACAGAGAGAGAGAAAGAGAGGGAGGCTTTTCCTCCCACCTCTCCTCGCGTCAGAATTTCCGTCATGAGAGAGAGCAAGGGGAAGAGAGAGAAACAAAGATAGAGAGAGAGAGAGAAAAGAAAGAAGTGGAGGCAGAGGAAGGGAGAAAAGAACGAGAGAGAGAAAGTTGGAGGGAGAGAGAACGATTCTCTCTCCTCTCCTTTCTTTTCTATTTTCCCTTTCTTTTACTATTTTATTTTCTTGAAAAAGAAATTGATTTTTAAGGATTTTAATTTCTAAAAATTTTCAAAAAGATGCTAAAAAAATCCATAAAAAGTGTCAAAAAGTAAAAATATTTTCTTGATGAATCGATGCCATTAAAATACCCATAAAATGCTATTAATTTTATAACAATCAAGAGAGAGAGAGAGAGAAAAGAAAGAAGTGGAGGCAGAGGAAGGGAGAAAAGAACGAGAGAGAGAAAGATGGAGGGAGAGAGAACGATTCTCTCTGCTCTCTTTCTTTTCTATTTTCCCTTTCTTATTCCATTTCCATCTTCATTCATTAATATCATGCATTTTATGCATTTCTTCTTTAAAATATTATCATAAATGCATGTTATCATGATTTAAAATGATTAAATTGATAAAGGTTATGTTTTAAAAGATATTCTTGATTGTTATAAAATTAATAGCATTTTATGGGTATTTTAATGACATCGATTCAACAAGAAAATATTTTTACTTTTCGACACTTTTTATGGATTTTTTTAGCATCTTTTTGAAAATTTTTAGAAATTAAAATCCTTAAAAATCAATTTCTTTTTCAAGAAAATAAAATAGTAAAAGAAAGGGAAAATAGAAAAGAAAGGAGAGGAGAGAGAATAGTTCTCTCTCCCTCCAACTTTCTCTCTCTCGTTCTTTTCTCCCTTCCTCTGCCTCCACTTCTTTCTTTTCTCTCTCTCTCTCTCTCTCTTGATTGTTATAAAATTAGTAGCATTTTATGGGTATTTTAATGACATCGATTCATCAAGAAAATATTTTTACTTTTCGACACTTTTTATGGATTTTTTTAGCATCTTTTTGACAATTTTTAGAAATTAAAATCCTTAAAAATGAATTTCTTTTTCAAGAAAATAAATATTAAAAGAAAGGGAAAATAGAAAAAAAGAGGAGAGAAAAATCGTTCTCTCTCCGTCCATCTTTCTCTCTCTCATTCTTTTCTCCCTTCCTTTGCCTCCACTTCTTTCTTTTCTCTCTCTCTCTCTATCTTTGTTTCTCTCTCTTCCCCTTGCTCTCTCTCATGACGGAAATTTTGTCGCGAGGAGAGGTGGGAGGAAAAGCCTCCCTCTCTTTCTCTCTCTCTCTCTGTGTTTCTCTCTCTTCCCCTCTCTCTCTCGCGACGGAAATTCCATCGCGAGGAGAGGCGGGAGGAAAAGCCTCCCTCTCTTTCTCTCTCTATTTCTCTCTCTCTGTTTCTCTCTCTCTCACGCGATGAAAATTTTTCTGTCGCGAAGAGGGGATCGAGGAGGAAAATCCTCCTCTTTCTCTCTCCACACCCTCCTCTCCCTCTTTCTCATCTCTCTCTCCCTCTCTCTCCCGTTGTCTTTCTCTCTCACCTCAGGTCTCCTCGCCACGAAAATGGCTTCCATCGCAAGGAGAACTCCTCCTCTCTCCCTCTCCTTCCCTCTCATGACGAAAATTTTTACGTCGCGAGGAGTTCTCTCTCCACTTCTTCCCTTTCTCTCTCTTTGTAGGTTTTTCAGGTCGAACCAGCGCATTGACTGGACCAATTTTGATCGAAGCGGTTTGACCGGGATACTTAAAGAGAGAGGACATCAGATCAACAACCAGAAATGCTCCAGACTAAAATTGTGATATCTCACGATCCTGATGGAGTTATGGGCTGAAATTTCGTGGGCATGATTGTCATTTCAAGCTCCACAAATCTGCTGGGGCTGATTTAAGTTTTGAGATGAAAAAAAATTAAGTTTATCAATATTTTGTTGTTTCCTTCTAGCATTGGCTAGCCAAAATGAAAGAAAGCAATGATGGATCATTTTTCATGTGTTGAACTTCATTCTGAATGAGTTTCTTCCCTTTTCTGTTCATTCTTCATGTTGGATGCAAGACACCAAGTCCGGGCGAAATATACGGCTCTCGAGGGTATGTTTTAATTAGGGAGCATCATTGGATTGTATTTTCATCACAAATCTTTATATTAGGATCATTTTCTATCCATTTCTTTTATTTTCCTTATCTATTCATCCACATTTCCATATTTACAAACCCTAAAAATGAGATTTCCACCATCGATCAAGGGTTTTGAATATTCGCAAGGAGTTTGGAAGCACTTGTTCGGTTCATTTCATCCCCGTGCTCATTTTCTTCCTTTCATCGATCATTTTCGGTTTCTAAATCTAAAAATACCCCAAAAAATAGCTTCTGATTTCAATCTTTTAACCTTACTCTCCATGGATTCGACGTTGATAGCTACTTTTCTAATTTAAAAATTAGATTTTGAAGAGTTGAGTATAAATTTGTTTGATACGTAATTTTACTCATTCAACGACCGCATTTTTACACGTATCAAAATGAAATAAGATGAAATAAATAGAATAGGAAAGAGAGAGAAAAAAGAAAGAAGTGCTTCTTGCGACGGAATAATTTCCGTCAGGAGTGGAATTGTGGAAAGAGGGGGAGAGAAGGAAGAGAAGAGAATAAGATAGGGAGAGAATGTGTCGCGGGAGAGAGAAGAAGACAGCAGGAGAGAGAGGGAGAGAGAGATGAGAAAGAGGCAAAGGAGGGTGCAGAGAGAGAAAGAGGAGGATTTTCCTCCTTGTGCCTCTCTTCGCAACAGAAAAATTTCTGTCGCGAGAGAGAAAGAGAGGGAGGCTTTTCCTCCCACCTCTCCTCGCGACGGAATTTCCATCGCGAGAGATAGAGAGAGAGAGAAAAGAAAGAAGTGGAGGCAGAGGAAGGGAGGAAAGAACGAGAGAGAGAAAGAGGGAGGGAGAGAGAACGATTCTCTCTCCTCTCTTTTTCTCTTTCTTTTCTATTTTCCCTTTCTTTTAATATTTTATTTTCTTTAAAAAATTCATTTTTAAGGATTTTAATTTCTAAAAATTATCAAAAATATTCTAAAAAAATTCCATAAAAAATGTTAAAAAGTAAAAATATATTCTTGATGAATCGATGTCATTAAAATACCCATAAAATGCTATTAATTTTATAAGAATAAAAAATATCTTTTAAAACATAACATTTATCAATTTAATCATTTTAAATAATGATAATATGCATTTATGATTATATTTTAAAGAAGAAATGCATAAAATGCATGATATTAATGCATGAAATTGCATGATATCACATGCATAAGAATAGAATGTTTTATGCCTTAATTTGCATTAATAATAGTATAATTGAATGAGTAAATTGCATGTTATCAGCACCATGATGACAAAAAAACACTAAAATAAATGTATTCGAGGTCCTTTGTTGCAAAAATAGCAAGAGGTTGGTGAAAATTACCTTTCGGCTGGGAAAATGGCTTTTAATCAGCTCAAGATGAAGTTGGATTTATGGAATCTAGAGAATCAAGGGCTATCTTGCTCGTAGAAATCATAGGGTTCCCTCCATTTGAATGAAGCTCCTTGTTTATGAGGTGTAGAGATTGAAGAGAGGTTGATCAATGCCTATAGAAACCCTACATAGGTAATGGAGGGCCTAATACCATGTTGTGCAGAAGAGTCGAATGAAAAAGAAAGCCTAGATTTCATTGGCCAAAAATTTTGATTGCTTAAAGTTCCTCTCAACAATTTCTGGAGACAAAAAAATTGGGTTAAATAAGGATTCTGTAGAACTAGCCTGCTCTTGGGTGGCTTTCAAGTGCTTTTGAATGGTAGCCAACTCCCTTGTGATGAATTCTTAATTAAAGTCATTTATCCTAAATCACCACAATTTTTAATTGCGTCTGCTTGATGTGTAGGTGCTCTCTTTGACTAGGGTAACTCTTCCTATTTTTTTGAGGTTGTTTCACCCTTTCATGAGTTCACTTTTATCACTTGAAGACCTAGTCCCTCAGGATCCTTCTGCCTCACAAATCACAATGATTCTTTATTTACTGCCAAGAGGTATCATTAACTACACTAGTTCTTCAAATAGAATATAGTGTGTAGATTTAGTAAAATCTAGATTTTCTACATCACTATGATAATTTAAACAAAAAAAATATGAGATGTAATGAAATCAATGGTTGGTAGCTTCCCTTGCTAGACAAGTAGTTGACCATTGATTCTTGACCTTATGAGTTGATTTTGACCTTAGTTTGCAAAGTGACATTGAGATTGGTTGATGCATGATTGTCAAGCATGGTTGAGTTGGCTTTAACTTTAGTTGACTATAGACTTGGATGACTACTAATCTTTGTCAACTAATAGGCATTGACATTGGTTGAAATGGGTTTATCCTATATGTTTATATAGAAATATTAGTCTTACTAGAAATTGATGCAAATATGGGTATACTTCTTTGTGCATTTCTTAATATAAATCTAATTTTTTGACATAAATTTTTTGTCAGACGTTTGTCTCCTTATTTTGACTTTCGATCAACTTGTATTTTGTTGACCCAAGAAATGGGTTGACTTCCCTAGCATTGATTCAAGAATGACGTGATTAACTAGAAGAGAGTAAATTTCTCTTTTAGATATGTAAATTTCTATTTTCTCTAGAAGAGAAAGTAAATTTAATTCTTAGAATAGATATGTAGGACTCATTGAGCATTGTGTATATGTGCATAGTATCTGTGGCAGATTACATTTAACGAGAATGTCTCTATGTGTGTGTGTGTGAGAGAGAGAGAGAGAGAGAGGATAAATCTTAATGTAATTTTTGAAAACCCTAAAAAATTGAACATTGGAGAAGAAACCACTTTCTGAAAATAAACCATTCAACATGGAAATTCTGGACATTGTACATGGAGGCGAGTATAAAGTCCACCGAATGCGAGGTAGTTCAGTGGTTCCAAGAGTAAAGGTTCCTTCCAAGAAATATTTCCAACGTCCTCATTTTTTTCCCAATCACTTGATCTTCCTCAATACTCAATAGAAAAGAACAAAGTCCAGCTCTTTGTCATCAATATTAATGGGTGAAATTTCATTAATAAACTTATTTTGAAAAAAAAAACCCTTCTCGTGTTAACAAATTACTCTTTAAAATAATTTTTTCATTTAATCAATGGAACTTGTCGCGTTAACAAATTAAATAATGGATTAAATTTTTTTTCGATTGGGGTAAAGATGGGCTGGAAACCCATTCTACATCAACCATTGGCGATGTTTTGGGAATCGATTTTTTTCTGCTATTTCGTCGAAATTCCATTTATGAAGCTCGTTTTCAAAATTTGGTCGTTCATTAAAAAACTGATAGTCTCCGATTATGTTCGTTGCCAGATCAGTTAATGGGTCGACCTTGCAGCCCGAATGTTCTATTAAGGGAAAGATGGGGCCCGGGGAACCTACAATAACGGCCACCGGCATTGTCTGTCACCTATAACCGTTTTTTCCGCTTCTCTTGAGATCGTAACCGTTTCAGGAGCTCTCATTTTCGGTTATTTTGACAATGGCGACGATGGAAAACCTGATAGGGCTCGTGAATCGGATTCAGAGAGCGTGCACCGTTCTAGGTGATCACGGAGGGGAAGGTTCCTCTCTTCCTACACTCTGGGAGGCGCTTCCGTCTGTTGCCGTTGTCGGAGGACAGGTCTGGATTTGTTTTTCAGTTTCATTTTGTTTTCGTTGGGATTTTTACGCGTTTTTTTTTTGTTTGCCTTCGCGGTTTTGAAATATTAAGTTTACACTTTAACAAGAGTTAGGAATTATTTAAAAATTTTGAAACTTTATTCATCTTGTCGCTTAATAAGTTAATAATAAGATTTGTTAAAAAATATTTCTTGGTTGACAAATTTAGTCAGACTTTTCAATAACTTAAAATTTTTAATAGATGAAAATAGGCGTATTTATAATCTTGACCCAGACAGCAAGGTAAGATTAATCCGTTCAATTAAATTGGCGTTTTTTCCATCACAAATGGTTTTTGTGAAAAAACCATTTGCCTAATGAAATACGGATCATTGACAAATAGGGTCAATTTGTAATCGTTCATTTTGATTGCTTAATTATTCAGCTCATAGCAAGGGCACTGCTCCCGCTCTCTGGCCTAGGATGTTTGTTTTTAGGATGTTCATTGGATGTTGACCTCCAACACCATGTTTTTGTTTGATTTTGGCACCAGAGTTCGGGTAAATCTTCGGTATTGGAGAGCATTGTGGGGAGGGACTTTCTTCCCAGAGGCTCCGGTAATGTCGAAGAAATGCTGGCAGATTTATCTTTCAGATGTCATTTTATGAAGTTCGATGTGTAGGTATTGTGACGCGGAGGCCTCTCGTTTTGCAACTTCACAAGACGGATGAAGGACAGAATGAGCACGGGGAGTTTCTTCATGCCCCTGGGAAACGGTTCAACGACTTTGGTTTGTGAATCTTGTTCTACTAATCGTTTATCTGAATTTTTCTGTTGAGAAGTGGTTGTGGCATTCAATGTTCGTGCAATTTCCTCAATGTTTCCGTCATCTTTGCAGCATAGATTTTGTTGCCGTCATTTTTGGAAGAAAGCGGAAACAGCGAAAACAAATATTTTGGCTCATTTAGACCTCTGATCCATGATAGAGAAAAAACCGGAGTCAGAAAAATTGGTTTCTCAAATGGCAAAAGAAAACAGAAGATTAAATGTTTTGATTTTACAAAAAGCAGTTAATTTATTTAATCAACTCTGTTCTGTTGGAAAAACAATTTCTTTACAAATGTTACTGGAAATTGCATCTTTATCTTTATACTACACCAATGGACCGATATATACCAGCAACAAAATAATTTTTTCCGCTATAACAGTTGAAGTTGATTGTTTTTATTAAATTTTTAAATTTTTATCGTAATCACCAGCTTCTATTCGCAAGGAGATTCAAGATGAAACGGATCGTATCACTGGAAAATCTAAACATATTTCTAACATTCCAATTCATTTGAGCGTGTATTCTCCTAATGGTACGTACTTTTCAAAATTTCCATTTTTCATTTTCCGTACAAAATTTCATCCAAGTAAATCTTTAACCTTTCTCAATGATGATAAGTCTGATGCTAAATGTGAAGAACTTCAACATTATCTGTTTATGTTCAAATTTTTGCGTTCCACTTCCCTACATGTGCGAGCCATTTAGAGGATTTCAAAGACCTACTTACGTGAGAAGGAGCATTTGAGAGCTCACTTATTTGAGTACCCTCATCTGTTCAAGGAAATCTATATCGATACCCCGCTAGCCAGTTTTAGCCGCGAGAGACTTCCGAAGAATTGTGAGAAGGAGCCGTCTCTTGTGGATTGCGCTAACATCAGTGTTCTAAATGATCCAGCGGCCAAAATGCAAACTTATCTCTCTTTCTGGTGGTCAGAATCTGCAAGATAAAACCGTCGAGGAACATTCCAGCCCATCCCAGATTTCTACCGATTTTGCAGTGAACAGCTCTGGAGCTTTTTGCGCATCATCCTCACCCTTTCCTGTGATTGATGCTCCTCTAATCTGCCTCTGCAGCTCTGCTCATCGACTGGAAGTTAGATAGGAGAAAACATCCAGTGAATGGTGAACCTGACCTATCTTATGCATTGAGTTCAAAAATGAGCCGCCGACGCTATTTGGCGCAAGGAGGGGGTCAACAGTTAACCTTGAACAAGTGAATGGTTGATATGATTTTCAACTTTGATGGCCTCTGGCTAGGTGTACGAGTGGGGTACCACCCCGTAGACCCTGGTCAAAAAACTTTGAGAAGATGAAAAGAATTATACCATCTTAAATCTATCAAAGGGGACAGAGTGCGGTGAAATCGTTACAGGAAAACGGAGATGCAAAGCGGAGAAAAGACAGAGGAAGATATTGTGAGAGAGAGAGAGACAGAGAGAGAGAGAGAGATGGGAAAAAGTTAGGAGAGAAAAATGAGATGGGGGAGAGAGAGAAATAGAGAGCTGGGAATCGTCATTCAGAGAGGATGAGCAAGTACAGATAGAATCTGACATTGGATTTGCAACTGGCAGAGGAAGCCGGAGAATAGCGTCAGGTGGCAATAAAGACTTCATAGATGATATCGGTTATAGGTTGACGTGAAAGCTGGAGAAATGCAAAGTGAGAGGGAAAACATTCGCAACAGTGAATGACAACTTCACCTTGC
The DNA here is from genome assembly GCA_024174645.1 of Lemna minuta. NCBI lineage: Eukaryota > Viridiplantae > Streptophyta > Magnoliopsida > Alismatales > Araceae > Lemna > Lemna minuta. The sequence goes on along the minus strand of CM044101.1, from coordinate 22,714,905 downwards.
TCTGATGCCATGTGGAAAGCTAGGGGAAGACAATGATAAGAGAGGATGTCGGTTACATGAGGATGTGGGTAAAAGACATACCACTTTTGTGCATGAACGGTTATTTTAATTGTCATCCATTTTGTGCTCCTATAAAATTAATGGGATGAGATCATGTAGAAGCCTTTCGTCGGTTACGAACTCTTTAATGGAAAGGTTTGTAACTGGCATGCCCCTCCTGGGTCTCTCGATCCATATCATCTTTGGAAAGCTCCGTGCACCCATTGGCCGAAGGAAGAATCTCCGATGATAGCAGGTATAGAAGACCACTCCGATCGATTAGGATTCTGGTTGATGCTTCCGATTTAATTTGTCAGATTTCCATCAGAGGAGGCTTTATTTGGCGTTACACAAGAGAGAAGATACATATCGAGAGATTTGACCTTAGTTGGTTCTCAATCTCCCGGATATATCTTTCTCTCTCTCTGCCTCTCGATCTAATTTTCTGTGTTTTGAGAATTCTTAATTATCTTGATTATCTTTTTGACACAAACAATCGCAGTCGTAAACTTGACACTCGTGGATCTTCCCGGACTGACGAAGGTCGCTGTAGGTAATATTTGAAATTTATTTTCTGTAGTAAAAATATGATTATTTACTGAAAATGTATCAGAGGGACAACCCGACAGCATTGTGGTGGATATTGAGAACATGGTTCGTTCATATGTTGAAAAGGTCAGGATTTATGACGCTTTAAATTATTAAAAAAATTATTTTTTTCTGACGTGTTACTAATAATTTAAAACTTTTTATTACTTAACTGTAGCCTAACTGCATTATACTTGCGATTTCTCCTGCCAATCAAGATATTGCTACATCTGATGCGATAAAGCTTGCCAGAGAAGTTGACCCATCAGGTGAACTTTGGTTTACTTACAAAAAATCAGATTAGATATATTAATTGACTATTCTAATGATCGCCATAATATGAGCGGGAAAATGAATCGCTGATGAAAGAATTACGGAGACAGAGTGAAAATTTATTTTTTGAAGATTAAAAGATGATTACCCAAAGTTGGTGATCACCCAGTAGAGGTAAATGAACAGTAAATTCTGTTTGGTTTTCGGGAGCTATATTTTAAATATATATCTTAGTGGGTCGTTTAGGAGAAAAGTTCTCAAGGCGCATGAGGCTCAAACATTTGTTATAAATGTATAGGATAACATAGAAATTCGTTACATCTTAACGGGTATAATGAATATCTGGCGATGACAAAGTTCAATAAAAGATCCTCTACCTTGTTTCTTTAGGCGAAAGAACATTTGGAGTCTTGACGAAGCTTGATCTTATGGATAAGGGCACAAATGCCTTGGATGTATGTTCTAAACTCAACTCTCTTTAATTTTTTTATTTTTAAATCTTTCTCTGTCTCATGTCATCAGGTAATTGAAGGAAGATCGTACCGTCTGCAACACCCCTGGGTTGGAATAGTTAACCGCTCTCAAGCTGATATCAATAAGAACGTTGACATGATTGCGGCTAGGAGGAAAGAGCGGGATTATTTCACTAGTAGCCCTGAGTATGGACACCTGGCAAGTAGAATGGGTTCCGAGTATCTTGCAAAATTACTGTCGAAGGTAAGTTAAATATTAAGCATTAATTCTAGTTAATTATGCTTGAGTTTATCTATTTTTATTCGAGGAAATATTTTCAGCATTTGGAGTCTGTGATAAGAGCACGAATTCCAAGTATCATATCTCTGATCAACAAGACAGTCAACGAGCTAGAAGAAGAGTTGAACAGAATCGGAAGGCCCATCGGAGTTGATTCAGGGGTAGAAACTGACGATTTACAATGAGCAGTTACACTATCTTTAATCGTGTGTTATATTCAACTGCGTTCTCTCTCTCTCTCTCTCGCTCTCTCTTTCGCTATCTGTCTACTTGTCTATTTGTCTATCCATCTTCCGATCTATCTCTATCCGTCATTCTTACTCGTTCTCTCAATTTCTTTCCATCACTCTCTCTCTCTCTGTAACTATCTATCAATCTCCCTGTCTATCATTCTAACTCTCTCTCTCTCTACTTCTGTCTATCATTCGGACTCTCGTTTTTGTGTCCATCTTTCTAACATCGTCCTTCTGCTCTCTCTCTCTCTGACAGGCTCAGCTCTACACTATTTTAGAGATGTGCCGCGCATTTGATCGCGTGTTCAAAGAACATTTAGATGGAGGGTAGCTACCCAAAACCCATCCCATTTCTTTTTTATGTGGAAATTCAAATATAAATCAATTTATTTGCTCCCTGATTTCAAAATGAAATCAATAAGACAATTTCTCATGTAGGCGACCTGGAGGGGACAGAATATATGGGGTGTTTGATAACCAGCTTCCAGCAGCGCTGAAGAGGCTCCCATTCAATCAACATCTGTCCTTGCAAAATGTTAGGAAAGTGGTTTCGGAAGCTGACGGTTATCAGCCGCACCTAATTGCCCCCGAGCAGGGTTATAGAAGGCTCATTGATGGGTCCCTTGGCTTCTTCAAGGGCCCTGCAGAAGCATCTGTCGACGCGGTAGACCTGCTCTCTCTCTCTCTCTCTCTCTCACACACACACACACAAAAAAACACCCACACACTAGCTCTCTCTCTCTCTCTATCGCTCTCTCTTGCTAGCTCTGTCTCTCTAAATATATATTTCTTAGATCTCTGGCTATCTCTATCTTCTCGTGACGAAATATCTACCATTTTATTATTAGATCTAAGGGTAGAGCTGAGGCCAACTGCACCGATTGACAAGTCATTAGCTCTCATAATTTTTATGTCCTTGGCAGGTTCACTTGGTGTTGAAGGAGCTCGTCCGTCAGTCAATCAGCGAAACACAGGTTACGTATCCCTCTCTTTCTTTCTCTAATTTTGATGATCGTACCAAAAAAAACAGTCTGATCGATCGATATCAAGGTTTTGTTTGATCAGATAGTCGTCCTCAGGGTCACAAGACCGTAAAAGGCAATTAAGATCTGGAAAGATACAAATCTGCGCTGCCAACGCCTACGCCTTTCCTTTCTGCCTCCGCCACAGCCACTTAGTGTGGGCTGATCATTGATCGTGACGACCACAAACCCCGAAACCTTCTCTCGCCATATATAAATACATAAGGAACGTTGACTTAATCACTAGAAAAACCTCTCTCAACCTACATAGAACATATATGCGTAGATTTATACAGATATATGTAGATGCAAGTTCATGAACTTCATCATTACATAATCTCTCTCTCTCCTCTCTCAAGAGATTTCCCACTATTTATCTGACAGGAACTGAAGAGATTCCCCACTCTGCGAGCCGACATTGCTTCGGCAGCAAACGACGCCCTAGATAGATTCCGCGAGGACAGCCGCAAAACAGTCACGCGTCTGGTAGAAATGGAGTCAAGTTACCTGACTGCCGAATTCTTCAGAAAACTCCCTCTCGAAGCCGATAAGGGCGGTAATAACCCTGTGGCCTCTGCATCCGACCGTTACGCAGACGCCCATCTCCGGAGAATCGGTAACTGTACCTTCCCAAGTGCTTTTCTGTTTATTATTTCGCCTTTACGTTTTGTAAAGTCAATTATTAAGTCCTCATTTACCACGAGACGGAGAGAGAGAAATAGATCGAGAGATTCATATATGGAGAGAGATATGGAGATTGATAAATGAACCGAAAATAGGGATAGATCTAGAGAGAAAATGACAGAGAGGTGTGTGTAGAGGCCGCAGGTTATCGTCTATAGAGAGAGATTGTGTGTAGGTGAAGACAGATAAAGCTAGAAATACGGAGATGAGTATATAAAGAAATATACAGAGGGAGTGTATGATTCAGATATTGATGGAGAGAAAAAGAGACAGAGATAGAGTGAGATGGATCGAGAGGGGGAGGACAGATCGATAGTAGTTAGAGAGGGGGAGGATAGAGAGTCATTAAGTTGATATTTTGAGATAAAATAACGATGTTTTTATTTCAGGATCCAACGTTCAATCTTACGTGGGAATGGTGTGCGAGACGCTGAAAAACTCCATTCCCAAGGCTATCGTCTTCTGCCAGGTCCGAGAGGCCAAACGCTCGCTTCTTGACGGATTTTATTCCCAAGTTGGGAAGAGAGAGGTTCGCTTTGTATCGCTGTACTCATCTAATTTTCTGCTAGATTAGTTTTCTGTGCGATCAACTCAGGGTTAATATTACCTCACTTCTCTCTCTGTCAGTGTATCTATAATTCTCCGCTACTTTCCATCTCTTCTGTCTGAAACAATGTATCTATCTGCTATCATTTATCTGTATGAATATGTCAATATCTCTCTCTCTATCTGCCTCTCTCCCTTTTATCTATCTTTATCCAATTCAATCTACTCTCTTCTTCCCTTTTTCTGTATCGATATATCCTTCTCTCTCTCTCTCTCTGAAGAATAACTGTGCGAGTATTTTCCTTTCCAGAAAAAAGAACTTGGGGCTATTCTGGATGAGGATCCTGCTTTAATGGAGAAGAGAGAGGCCATTGCCCGACGACTGGAGCTGTATAAATCCGCAAGGGATGAGATCGATTCTGTCTCGTGGAAGTGAGAATTCATCTTCCCCACAAATATTACTGAAATTTTCATTTTATATTATTGCTGATTTGTGTCTATTGCTGGTCACCTTCTAATATTGAGATGATAAAATATTTTTTTATTCGCATTTTTTGTAAATATGATACTGTTCTAATGAGATAATCCGTATTTGCCAAGATAAAAGAACACTTCATTTTTAACTCATCAAAACACATGCAAGGAAAAGCGGTAAGTAAAGCATTAACTTCTGAGATAAACATTAATTTCTATTCAATAAGTAATTTTTGAGATAAAGATTACAAGTTCCATCCAGTTATGACCAATTCCATCGATGTATTGAATCACATCAGATCAATGCTTCCGCTCATCATTCGAGATGGATCGATGTTTTCCACTCAGAAAATCGAAAAAACTCATGGAGCATGAGAGTTGTGACAAGGAAATATTTCCCACTCTCTATATCTCTCTTCTGTCTATTTTCCTTTTCAAAATATTAAGCTTCATGATTAGCAAGATAAAAACAATATCTGCGTAAAACCAGGGATTATAGGAGGAAATGGCACAGCACAATGCTCTCCCTTTATCTGTCCCTCCTTTTGTTTGCTCCACTCGCCCATCATCTTCTTCCTCTGTTCTCTCCCAGTCAATTCTCCAGGAAAAACCATGATGGAATTAGTAAGAAATGCCAAATATTTTGAACTGCAGCTTCTGACCAAGCCCCGGAAACACTTCAAGATTTTGCACTCGTGTGGGAAGAGGGGGGAGGGGAGGGAGTGGTGAAGAAAGAGACGTAAGTCTTTCTGGTTTTCTGGTGCAATTTTTTTCTCCGGGCCACAGATCTAGTGGTTGTGATGTTCAGGCCATAGATCAATAAGTAATGTTGGATCTATAGAGTTATTAACAAACGAGATATTTTAGCCTTAACGATTTTGACAATTCAAGCTAGGTGTCATATAATTCATAAATATATAATTAAACATGATAACATGCATCATAATGGTAAGAAATATGCATTCAAATATTTTGAAAATCATGAAATTTTTATGAAAATAGGAATTTACATGTTATCACAATGTACCGAGTTTCATACAAATTCCCAAAGAATATATATCATTTTTTTATAATACTCATGATATTTACCCAAGATATGTGTAGCATCATACATACCCACTAATCCTCTATTATGATGGTCTCCAATCGATCTCCAAAACATCATATTTAAGTCCTAAAAATTTTAAATAATAACCTGAATAACAATAGGATAATGTGAAATTAAAATTGAACCTATAGAGAGAAAGTGTATTTCATATTCTTGTTACCTTGTTTTTCAAGTCTATCAAACTAAATTTTGTATAATTATATAATAATAAAATCATGTCTAAAAAATTATCCGATTATGCGAAGAAAATTTTAAAGGGATTAAATCTAATTGTACCCTATTTATATTGTCTTTGGGTGCTTCTCTAAAGCATGCTGAGGTTGGGCGAGAGAGAGAGTGCACATATTCCCAATGATGATCTTGTATGCGACACTCATGTTCCCCTATCATTGATCTTATTTAGAGCAATTTAGAAAGAAAATTCAGGGTTGCACATTGTATGGATTCCATCAATGTGGGGCACTAAACATATGTTAAAGGTGTTGGGATCTCAGGTCGATAAGCCTTCCAAATTTTATTCAAAATATCGCATGTAATGGAATATATTGAATTAAATATTTAAGGTACCAAAAATAGATGATCCTATCATCTAGAATGTATGAGAAAACTTACTTGTAGGGTCTACTTGAAAGAATTCTTATAGTATTTCAAGTGTCTAGACTCTAACAGTATCCACACAATCTCTAGATGGTTAGATCTCCTTTTCAAAGCTCTTCACTAAGAGAGAAAGATAAGAAAAGAAAGAATTGTCACAAGGCTTGTATGAGTACCTTGAGTTGTGGTTGATGGATATTACATGACATATAAGCCAATCACACTTATATGTATCTCATTTATCTTCATTGAAATGAAATTTATTTATTTTTATTCATGTAGGATGTTTGTGATGAAGTTCATGATAATATATAGTGACTAAGTGACTTATGATGAGATCAAAATACAGTGATCAATGTTTAGAAAATTTATTTTCTAAACATTCTTATTAATGGGATATTCGAGAGCGATACTGAATTATTCAAAAAGAATAAGACTACTTGATCCAACTCATATGATGAGTATGGTTGATCATGTAGCAATCAATGTAGAGACACTAAAGATAGATAGTGAGTGCGCTTTGGAGAAAGAGTTCATTGAATTGATCCGTATGAATCCTTGAATTATAATGTATCTAATTGTCAATTAGGTTGATTTATGTCACGATTGTGTATGTGATCCTTTGACTTGAGACATCAAAGACCTCTCTAAAATATCTAACCATAGGATTATGACTTACGAATCCCTAATCACAAGATCTCTAAAATATCATAAGTTGGATGTGATTATCTAGTCTCGATATTTGAGGAGATTGACTCAAGGAATGAGATGTGATGAAATCCTTACCCAAGGTAATAGAAATAGTAGAGAAGTAGTTCTTGATAATTTTTTACACGCATCAGTATCAAGTCATTCATGAGTCTCATGTGGATGAAATATTATATATACATGGTAACTGATGACGGAAAGGTTCTATAAGAGAGTTCTTACATAATCTATATCTCTTAGAGTACATGATGTACCTTGGCACCCAATTGGTTGGCAACTCAACCTATCGATTGGGTTAAATTAATCCTTAATTAATTAATTTATATGTTGATGTGGATAAGGAATTCAAGTCGATGAATAAGTTGTTATTAGGTTTATAGAGTTATTACCTAGTGACATGTATGGACCTAGAGGGTTACACATATAAGGTCTGAGGATGTTGGTGAATATAGACATAATTATGAGAGTTTTTACGAAAAATTTACTTACCAAATGTCTATAAATAAGGAGAGAACAATCATAACTCAAGGTGCCCATGCAAGACTTGTAGGAATTTTCTCATTTATTCTCATTTATGAGAATTTTTCTCTCTTGGTGAAAAGCTTTGAAGATGAGATCCAACTATTCAGAGATTGTGTGGATACTATTAAAGGTTAGAAACTTAAATATCTTCAATAACTTCTTCAAGAGAACCCTATAATGATGTTTTCTCATACATACTAGATGATAGGATCATCTATTCTTGGTGTCTCAATATTTTGAATATCTGATTCAATCTATTCTGATGCATTCGATGTTTTGATCAAAATTTTTGAAAGCTTATCAACCTCAGAAACCAATAGTGGTTGTTCTCACTTTATTTATAGACATTTTTATATATATTTTTTATAAATACCCTCATAATTATATCTATGTCCATCAACATCTATATACCTTTTGTGTGTGACTCTTTAGGTCTATATATCTCACTAGTTAATAACTCTATATATCCAATAACACCTTATTAGTCAACTTTATTAATTTTCTACATCAACAGATAGATTAATCAATCAAGGATCGATTTAAACTTAATTGATAGGTTGAGTTGTCAACCCATTGTGTGCCAAGCTCCACCACATACTGTAAGAGATATGACATGTATCAGAACTTCCATATGAAACCACTTACACAACCGTGCAATAAATCCACCTAATTAATAATTAGGTATAATACCATTTAAGGATTCATACAGATCAATTTAGTGAACTTTTTTTCCCAAAAAGCACCTGCTATCTATCCTTAGTGATCAAATAATTATTATCCTTCCAAAAAATTTGATATCTTTTTCGAATATCCCATGAATATGAATATTAGAACATATGTTTAAAGACTAGTAATCCATTTATTATGATCTTTTTCACTTAGTCATTACATGTGCTCATGAACTTGTTTGCAAACATCACACAAGAATATTAATGAATAAATTTCATTTTAATGAACATAAATGAGATACATGAAATTTTGATTAGCATACAGGCTACAAAATATCTAGCGTAAGGTAATTTGATTAGTTGGCATTTTGAAAAACAAAATGTTATCTTCCATTTTAGTGCGAAAGTTGAGTACCAAGCTATAGTTTCTACTCCTCGTGATATGATATGACTACAATATTTTTCACAAGACTTGTGATGCAGGACGGGTTGTGAACCCTCGTACCTGATCAATGAAGTGCAACAGTCCGGGGATGGGCAGTCGGCCCGATCCAATAGGGGCGTAGGAACCTAAGACTCTAGGTTGACCTCCTAACCTAAGTACTAGCAGACATGCCAAGATGCAATACCAACTCCGAACGACATGGGGAAACACTCGATGATGGTAAGCATGAGACCCTCTCGGTCCACGTTCAAATAGACGGCGAAATAGTTGTCGTGAAGTAGCCTGAAGGTGGTTGCTCACGGACAGTGATGGGTCTGACGCAGTGTCAGAAATCATGATCCTATACTCCGTTCTATCCCATCTACGTACGTCTGAAGGCAGTGGAAGCAAGCCAAGAGAACCCTTCGAAAAGTAATTAAACTTAAATAAAGAATGGTACAAAGCTAACCTTCAGGGCTGCGTAGCCCCGCGGGTCGTGATGGAGCGGGAAATTGACGAGGGTTGGGGCGTCCGGTGAAGAGCAGTGCTTGGTGTCGAAGGTCAGGCCTCGCTAATAACCGACGAAGTCATCGCAGTCATCGCCTGTAGACTGCGCGGGCTGGCGTGCGCTCTTGGCAAGTTGCAGGCTGAACCAACGCGCGCGGCAGACTATTGGGAAGCGGTTGGGCCCAGGCGCGGGCTGGCGCACGTGACTAGCTCGCTCTCAGGGAGTCAAGACGGAGGGAGGGGGGGGGGGTGGCAGGTAGGACTGAGGGGTGAGGTGATAGGATGGTGCGTGAAAGTTCACGACCAAGTAGGTTTTTCCTCTTCACCTTCTTCAAAATCGTCACCAGGTCAAGAGGGAAATCATGATGGATATCTCGCTCCATGAGGAGGCACCACGGCAGCAAAGTGGGGTGGAAAAAAATCCCGCGACAACGTCACGTCGGGTGGGTGGAACGTCACTGGCGAACGAGCAGGCACTTGGTGGGAAGGAGAAATCCCGGCAGATAGTGGGGAAGGGGGGGGGGGAGAACCTCGAAGGCACTTGGTGTCGCGATGTGACAGTGTGGAGAGCAAGAGGGTGTCGAGGACCCTCCCCACGAAGTCGACCGGCCGGGCTCCTCCTGGACGCAGAGGTTTCGTCTTCGCGTTCGTCCAACGAGGGTGACGGGAGACAGGTTTGTCTCCACTTCTCATCGTTCCCTTTCTCTGCTCTCTTGTCGTCTTCCCAAGATTCGCCTTGCGAATTTCCGTTTCGTCGCCGAGTGGCTTAACTAGTTGGCGTTATCGGCACGGTCGCCTCTCCTCGTCAATCTTGTTTCCGCTCCACGACGCACTCCATCTCTTCTCCTTCTACTCCCCTTCTCTCTTCTTCTAACAAAGAACTAAACAAACTACGCGGTCGTACTCAAATTCTCATACGGCACTTTCAAAGTCTAGGGTTGAGGGGGAGGTCCTACCTTCCCTTATATAGGGCCCACAAGTGGGCTAAGGGAAGGTGGACCCACTTGAGGCCCTCTCTCTTAAGGGGTTTAAGTGGGCCTCCAGAATAGAGACCCAAATAAACCCTAAAAGGGAAGAAGAAAAAGACATAAACATAAACACACACATATTATTGGGTCCGCTAACACACAAACGCAAGGCCCAATTATCCAAGGAAACAAAGAATCACCAAGGAACATAAAGTGAGTGTGGGCTCATCGTCGTCACGGAGGTAGATGTCGTCTTGATGGCTAGGCCGTGTACCGAAAACTGGGCTCCCTCGTCTTCTTGCGTCGATCGGGCTGGACTCGGACTATCGGTGTCTCTTGAGCTAATGGAGATCGGTCTCGCTCGCTATCAACTTGGAGTATCATGACTCTAACACTTATGCCTTTGTGATATGATAACAAGCAACTCTCTTTATTACTTGAAACTTTGCATTTTATGAGAGGACCAAGCAAATTAAGATTGATTGTCTATCCATGACCAGGTATTGATGGGAGTTATTTCTACACCACATGTCATCATTGGACCAGCTCGCAGATATCTTAATCAAGAGCCTCATCAATGTGTCATATAATTCATTGAGCTTCAAGTTGGGGCATGATTGATTTATATGCTCTAGCTTAAATATAGCCACTTAGAGAGTTTCGCCCATATTAGGGGACATTAGTCTCACATGGAACATAATTTTATTTCTCTCTTTTAATTAAAAATTGTCATTTGGTTTTACTATTGACAAAAGATTATCCAAATGTCATTTCGAGCATAACCAAGTTGATTTATGAGTTATTGATCCAATACTAGACCTATAATTTCTTAATCAGTGGATGCGTTGATCCAATACTGACCAGCCGAGGCTGGTTTGGCATCCCAACCGGCCAGCCCTGAAGCAATCTAAGTCTACTTTGCAAGCCTCGATGCATCTTGACCACGATGGATCTTTTCTGCATCGCAGTTAAACAACCAATTACCAATGATTTCTCAATAAGAACCTTACCACATGGCTCAGCAAGAAGCAAAATGGCTTGCCTTAGTCTTGTACACAGGGTGAATTTCGAAGCAAGTACTTGGTTGAAGTGATGAGGAAATCCAATTTCTGAAATATTGGCTATTAAATCTAAAGATTTAGTGTAGGACTCTAAAATGACTACCGATGTGCGCACTGTGCGTGCAACGCGGCGAACATGGCAGGTCGAACGTCATTGCACATCGAACGTCACGAGAAGAGTTGACCTGTGAAAAATATTTTGAAGTTGGGTTATTTGCCCCATCTAGTCCAACCTTTTCAACTTGTCTCTAATCTATCCCAACCTTTTTAATTCGCCCCATCTAGCCCAACATTCTTTCTCTGTCCTCCCTGTACCCCCCAGCTGCTGACGTGGATGTGAATAAATTCCAGGAGAGAGAGAGAAATCGAGGGAAAGAGCGAGAGAGAGAGAGAGAGAGAGAGATAGAGAGAGAGAGAGAGAGAGAGAGAGAGAGCGAGAGCGAGAGAGAGAAATCGAGAGAGAGAGCGAGAGAGAGAGTTCCGGTGAGAGAGAGAGTTCTGCTGAGAAAATTGTTTTCACGGGAACTCTCCAGGTCGACGGAATAGCAAGGCGCCTTGAGGTCAGTATTCTGCACCTTTGATTGAAATTGTCCCGGAACCCAGGATGGCTGTTCAGTTGAATACTGATGGCGAGATGAAGAGGAAGCTGAGCCCATCGAGCTTCCGGATCACAGAGCCCAACGAAAATGACGAAGTCACTGGAGAGAAGTACATGCAGGGCGTAATAGACGAGTATCAGAAATATCTCGCGGAGAGGACGAGGCACGAACTAGGTAACTTATCGGCCCATAATCTCAGACATAGAATAAGTTTCCTGATTCACTGTATCGTCAGGGTTTCCGAGCAATGTAGACTTCGAGTACGGGATACTTTCGCAGCTTCTATCCTTCTCCATTAACAATGTGGGAGATCCATTTATCGAGGGAAACTATGGGATCCACGCAAAACAGTTCGAGGTGGGAGTGCTGAACTGGTTCGCTCGGTTGTGGGAGCTGGAGGAGAACGAGTACTGGGGCTATGTCACCAGCTGCGGAACGGAAGGCAACTTCCATGGCATCCTCGTCGGGTCCGTCTTCTCTTGCTATATCTCTATACTATGGAGTTTCACTCTTGATAACGCAGGAGGGAAATATTCCCGAATGGAATATTATACACTTCGAGGGAGTCCCATTACTCAGTCTTCAAGGCCGCGAGGATTTTCCGGATGGACTGCGTCAGGGTGAAGACGCTCGTCTCCGGCGAGATAGACTGCTCCGACTTCCAGATCAAACTATCACAGAATGAAGGAAGGCCGGACATTGTCAACGTTAACATGGGTTGGAATTTCTCAACGCAATCTCTCCTCGAGTTTCTCCTCAAGTCTCACGCTTAATGCTCCGGGCAGGAACTACGGTGAAAGGGGCAATCGACGATCTAGATCTTGTCATCAAGATTTTCGAGGAGTCTGGCTTCAGCGGTCGCTTTTATATCCACTGTGACGGGGCTCTCCTCGGCATGATGCTGCCCTTCGTGAAGCTGGTAAGTCCACTTTGAAGCCGTTGTTGCATATCGCAGAATAGCTTCAGTAGATTTTTTCGGGTCAATGGCAGGCGCCGAAGATATCGGTGAAAACAATTTTCTCAGCAGAACTCTCTCTCTCACCGGAACTCTCTCTCTCGCTCTCTCCCTCGATTTCTCTCTCTCGCTCTCTCTCTCGCTCGCTCTCTCTCTCTCTAAATACCTCTCTCTCTCTCTCAGCGGAACTCTCTCTCTCTCTCGCTCTCTCCCTCAATTTCTCTCTCTCGCTCTCTCTCTCTCCCCGCAGACGTGGCTGCCACGAGGATCCGCCCAATTTCGGCGGCTGGCGTGGACACGACGCAGGCGCCAACTGGAATTTATTCACATCCACGTCAGCAGCTGGGGGGTAGATCGAGGACAGAGAAAGAAGGTTGGGCTAGATGGGGCGAATTAAAAAGGTTGGGATAGATTAGAGACAAGTTGAAAATGTTGGCTACATGGGGCAAATAACCCTTTGAAGTTCAAAAAGTTTGCTTTGGACCCAGGAGGAGCAGAATGAAGGGATAGAAGCGGCGGAGCAAGATTTTTGAGGAATTCTAAAGTTTGATGGAGCATGAGAAGTTTCTTTCATCGACGGAAATGAGAGGAATCTAATATGGATTGTCATTCCTCAAAATTTATTCGAAGAAAAATTATGGATTTTCGTGAGGAGGATAGAAGGTTGGAGGGAACAAATTCTACCGAGCACGGTCATATTTTTGACACGGTTAACGCTCTCCTGGTGGAAACAAGGGTGCCCCATAATCTCAGTTCCTGCCAAACAGCCCCTTTCCCGTTCACTCCATAGAAAATCTACGCTTGAAGCTACAACACGCCAACTTCTCAATGGGGCAGAAGATCAAGAGGGTAAGTCTGTTCTCGAAGTTCAAGGCTGACCCAGCATTGCGCTCGCTCATTTTCTTGAGTTCTTCCTAGAGGATTTGTGCGGCGGCTAAGGTTGACAAAAAGGGGCAGCATCTGCCGGCAAAGAGGCGGCGCTCTTCTGCTGCCATCCAGGTTAGGGCGAAGCGATTAGGAACACGTATTATGGTGAGAATCATGAAATGAATTGAGAACCAGGTGTATTAAAATTGACGGCAACTGCGGTGGGCGACAAGGAGAGCGAAAGTCAGGAGACGACATCGAAAGGCAATCCCCTGGGAATCATGCCCAGACATCGTTTTGCAGTGAGCGAGCACATGCCCGCACTTGGAAGCTATGAAACTTTATGTGCCCTCAATCCCGCTACATTTTCCCTCCTCTAGACATTACAGAGGAGAGGCGGAGAGAGAGAGAGAGGGATATTTCATTACAGGGGCGTCAAACTGAAATTTCATTACAAGCAGCAAGCTAGCCGGCTTTACGGCTATCTTCGAAGCAACCCATGTCTCAGGAATAAGGAAAGCCGCCTTCGAATCCACACTCATCCAACCCTTGACGAAGAACATGGCCAAAAAGAGCCATTCACTAGCTCATTGATTGTTGCGAGTTAACCCACTTCGTGATACCATTCTGAAAGTTGACAAGGATGAAAGCAAGGTAAGTAAAAGCGATCCTTTTAATCTCACTTGCGTTTTTATCATAAACCGAGACTTCAATGAAAATGGATTTTCAGAAGTGGAGCCTGTTTTCCACGGAGCACCATACCTCCCTGGAAGCAACTGAGATGAGCTTACTGGGCCCTTCACGGGCCCAACCTTCATCGCGGCCACCTCCTTTTCCATGGCAGCGACCTCCCTCCTCATCTTCTTCGCCTCAACCTCCATGGCTTTGGTCAGTGTATCCACCTTCTTTGCCAGCAACTGGGGAGCACAATATGAAGACCAATAAGAAGCCCATTAACAATCCCTAAAAAGCACAGTGAAGATGATGGACCTCAATGGCATCATCTTTATCTTTCAAGCTCTGATCTTTTTCATGGCATGCCTTCCTCAGCACCACTACCTCCTTCTGCAGCATGTCATACAAAAGGCCAGAGACTGAGTCCTCAACTTCTGAAATTGGAAACTCCACCGGCTTCTCTTCAGGGTTGCTACTGCTCTCTGTAACAGGCTTTCCCCTAGTCGTATCAGTGGACTTTTTCATCAAAAATCCTGAGCCCCGCTCATTAGAAAGCACTCTGTTCCGGTCAATCAATCTGCTTCCTCCATCAAACGATTTTGATGCCCCTTTTGCATGCTTAAGGACTGTTAGAGTACTGTTAGAGAGAGGAGATCTAGAGAGAGAAGGGACCCTCTTGGATGAGAACCCATTTGGAGCGAACTTTGAAGCATTATCAGTGCTGCCCAGTGACTGGCGGCGGGAAGCCCCATTGCTTGTTGAAGACGTCCTCAATCCCTCTTCTAATACTTTCAAGCGCAGTTGAAATTTCTCCTGAGATTATTAGTTATTTATTCAACCATAAAAATGAAAAAAAAATCATTAGAACTTTACCTTCAGCTGCGCTTCAGATCTGGCAGTACGCTCTGCAACTGCAAGCTTATCTCTTAGTTGCTGCATTTCTCCCTAGAGTAAATTTAAAGATCCAAGAAAATGTCTCATGAAACTGACAGGCCAGAAATCAAACAAGGGTGCCAATAGATATTATTCAATTGAAATTACTGAAATGACCTGCAAGCACCGTCTCTCTTCTAGCCATTGCTTCACGGGCATCACCTTATCATTAGCATCTTTCCATTCATTGGCCACGACAACTGCAACCCTATTCGCGGTAACCTTAGCACGGGCCAACTCCCGGTCAAGAATCTTCCTCTCTTCCTAAATTTTTCATGAAAATCAATAAAAAAACAGAAAATTATAATTTTATTTCAATAAAGCAAAAGAAAATTTACATTCATCTCCTGGATTTTCCGCTGATAATCCCTCACAGCATTTGCAGCCGCACCTCCTGCAAGAACAGCCTCTTCCAGCTCATGAACCGTTTGGCCAAGTTTTTCAACTTCGGCAACCTTTTGTCGGTGTAACTTGTCCAGAATTTTGTTTTCTTCCTAAACATATTCCGAGCAATAGAAATAAGTCACATGTCGATTTTAGTTTGATTTGCAGTGGAACTTCATGAACCTGGCAGATTTCGATCTGTTTCATCAACTCCTGGTTTCTGTTTTGGAGATCGTCTACCATGGAGGCTTTGATTAGGGCAACCTCTACAGTTCTTTCTGCCTCAAGAAGAGCAGCTTCCTTTGACTTGGTCAACCGGTCTAGTGCTTTGTTGGTATCTTGAAGCTTTGAAATCTGAAATATAGCATTGGCAATGGTTTTGAAATATAGCATCAACAGAGAGCACAGATTCTAGAAGAAATCACAATCATGGGAAACACAATAACGAAATTTCTTCCCGGACATCAGAATTGAACTGCAAAATGAATGAAAGGGTGACAACTGACAAGAAAAATATTGCTACAACTCTCATCTATAGAAGGAGCAAGAAAAGGCCCACTCACGCCAGGGAGCCCGTTCAGAAGAGTTACGGACTTCTCATGAATGACATAACCAGGACCTAACCTTACTACAGGGAAGTAACCTTACCCATTGGCAAGTCTATTAAATAAAAAAAGGGTTTCTACAGAGAAAAGGGTGGGAGATCAGGAGGCATCTTAGTGAAGGACTGGGAGTGGAGCAACATGTGGCGGCAAGGAGGCTGCATCCCACAAGTTGCCCTTGGGGAGCTCATCTGTTTTTTCTTTCAATTAAGATCTGAGATTGAAAGGGCGTGGATCTCTGATTGAACTCAAATATGATTATCATTGAATTTCTTGACGTTTCTTCAAAAGGACCAGATCAAATATATTAGAAATGCTAAAATAAACTCAGTATTTTCAAAAATAAAAGTTATTTGAATGTCGATTTAGACCTAAGCATAAGGATGTAAATGAGTTCTAGGAAAACGAAGAACAATGGAGTAATAAAAAAATGGAAATGATTTTTGATGAAATTGTAAACCTCTTGCCGTGCAATCCTCAAGTCTGCTTCCAGCGGAGCTAAGATTGCTTCAATTGGCGGCATGTCGTCATCCTTTTGGGCAGCATGAACCCTCCTCAGGGTGGCTTCTGCAGCAAATTGGGCAGCCATCGATGCTTTCTTCTCCTCATTAATTCTCTTGATTTCAAGATTCTATAAAAGGAGATCTCATTTTGGATCAGGCCCAATAAGGAAGTTTAATTCTGTAACTGTACAGAGGAGAGAATGGAGAAAGAAGGAGAGAAATTAAATGTGACTTTTAAAGCACTTGGAAATAAAGCTCATGAAGGAAGAGAATTTCTCGAACTGAATTGGGCACTTGGTACTGATTCATTGGTGTGTTCTTCTTATTAGTTCTCTGGAATTCTCAATACTGCACAAGTTTAATAGGCCATTTAGAGTCTGATTAATAAAACAAAATAGGGTGACAATTACCTCACTCGAAAAGTAATTTTATATAGTTATTCAAGTACTTTGCAATCGACTTTAAAAGGAACAGACCCTTCATGAAACCCTAACAACTAATTTCACGGTTAGAGACAATTATTCCTAGACCAAAGCCTCAAACAGATTGAACATCATGGAAATGATTCCACTTCTTTAAGATGGAAAATCTTGAAAAATAAAAGCTTAAAAATTGAATTTTCAATAATTGAATTGATAACACAACATGATGATATGCAACCTAATCACTCATAAAAATACTCCAGAAATAAACTCCCCTTTAAATTCACAAGACATCTCAATAATAAACTATAACACAAGAAAGACCATAGACTACCTTGCTTTCAAGGAGAGATTCAGTAAGTTTGAGCTTTTCATCCAGCTTCAATAACTCCTCAGTGAGCTATAAAGACATCAAGAGAAGTAAAAATGCATTAATTGGCATCATCTTCGAGCAAGAACCTAAAGGTAGGACCTAAATCTTCAAATTTTCAAATATATGTACACAAATAAGAATAGCCAGATTGTCCAAAAACATAAATGTAATTTCTTAAAAATAATGGAAAGCACCAGAAAGACATCAAGAGAAGTAAAAATGATTAAGTTGCATCATCTTCAAACATCACCAAAAGATAGAACATAAATTCACAAATGTAGGTTTTTAAAGATAGAATACCTCTTCAACAGCCTTCTCCCTCGCTCTCTCCGACAATCTCAGCGCCTTTATTTCCGCTTGAGCTTCCCCCAACTCACGCTCTTTATCTGAAACGCAAGTCACTCGCGATAAGAGAAAACATAACCGAGATAACACTAAAAAAAATGCTGCGAATCAAACGCATTTCCACCTCTGACGTCATTCTCAAGGCGATTAAGCTCCACTTTCACCGGATCCGAACCGTGAAGCAAGTTAATCAGTTCATCCCCATCCACGGTCTGCTTGATCGAAGCTCTCCTCTTCAATCCCTCTCCAGCCATCTCTCTCCCACCGCAAGAAAATAATTCACTCGCAACAAAAATCCTCAAAATCCGACAATCTCCTCATCCTCTTCGGGAATCAAACCCTAACCTACAGTTACACGCCTCTCAAATTCAATCTCCATCCAATCACGGAGATTTCGCACCAAATCCTTTCAATCTTACATCGATAAGCATCTCGAACAATTGAAAATTATGCAGGAACTTCGGCTTAAGAATGCACCGACGAGGAGACGAAGTCCGGTGACAGGTCCGTTCAGCAGAGAGCTCTGAACTGCCCTCCCTTATTCAAATCCCAAAACTCCGAATCATATTAAATAATTATTAAATAAAGTTTGGAATGATACCCACACTATCGGTCAAGTTACCGTCTCATTAATCTTTTGAATCGTGAGTACCGGTATAGTTCTGAGTTACGCTCACCGCTCACCGTTTGCCTTTCGTGTGCTATAATTTCTAAGGCCCGTCTTGAAAAAGCCCGGCCCTGTTCTGTATTCCGTTATCAAAATGAAAAATTAATAAATAAAGTGGTTCTCGATGACCGACACCGACGGTCCACTTACCGCCCCGTTCCTTTTTTGAATTGTCAGCGGTCCAGCGATAGACTCACCATTTGGCCCACGTGGAATCAGTCTTATAGGCCCCTCTTGAAAAAGCCCGGCCCTGTTTTTTGTTTAATTAACAAAACGGAAAATTAATTTTCGTGTCCGACTCAAAAAAGATTTTAATAATAATTAAAATAGTGTTAAAAATATAGCTGGATCCCTCTGTAAGATCTTGCTGGCAAATCAAACGATGGAATAAAATCACGTGTGGTTCCTAAGTAGAAACGTTGACCGTTGACCATGTGAGGCACTCTTCACTCTTCAGCAGGTTGAGAACGTGTAAACGAGCCAGAGAGAGATTCCGTGAAAGGGGAAAGGGTCATGAATGCATTCTCGTTGTGGAAGTCGTTATCTGGGAAAAGGTAAATTCTACCGAGTTGTTGAGCGGGGGGCAGAGAAAGAGAAGGAGATAACTAGGAAAAGAAGAAGAGTCAAAGGAAAGGGAGAGAAAAAGGGAACGAGAGTAAGAGAGGTAGGAGGAGGAGGAGAAGAGCGGAGGAAAAAGGAAAGAGAAAGAGATTGGAGAAAGAGTAGAAATAATAGAAAAGGAAAGAAAGAGAAACCCAAGGGGAGAGAGAGAAGAGAAAAAGGAAAAGGGAGAGAGAAAGAGGGTGGAGGGAGAGAGAGAGGAAAAGGATTGAAAGTTCACTCGCCAGAGTGTGGTCCAACAGGCCCACTTTGCAGTAAATTATTCTATTCGAGACAAAAGTAGAGAAAGAGACGCGACAGTGAAAGAATAGAGAGAGAAAGGGCGGCAGAGAAGGTCCACTTGGTACATAAGCGGGATAAGTTTTCCTTGGGGAAAGGGAGCGGAGAGCAGAGAAGAGGAAAAAGAGGACCGAGAAAGGGAGAGAGAGAGCAAGTGAGAAAAAAGGTGAGAGGACGATGGAACTCGTTTGGATTGTATATCGATAAAGAAATCAGAGTTTGAGAGTAAAGCTCATTAAAATAAGAGCGGGAGGCATTTTAATGACCCATACAAAGACAGCATCGAACTCCTGAATATGTCCTGTAAAATTAATTAATTCCAAAAGGACTAAATCTCAAGAACATTAAGTTCTTGCCCTGTAAAAAATTTGAAAAATAATTGATTGAAGCAACCATTTGTATGTTAAAAATTTTAATGGTTTTTGAACTCTTTAAATTCTCTCTTTGATGATAGAAACATCTGTTGAATTTCTGATCGATCGGACCCTCTTGGATGGTTTTCTTGAGATCTCTTGGTGGATTGTGTTATGGCCTCGTACCAAATCAATTGAATGCTTCTAATCAAATTATTTTTTTAAATAATAGGATGAATTTTCTGCTTGAATACAGAACTTTGTCCAAGAGAGCGTGAAAGAGAAAGCCCTTGATCCAATGATTACTAGGAGCCATTTTTTCGTGTTTTTGGGTGAGTCTAGTCTTATAATTCTTAATCTGTCATCATTTATGTTTACAATTAATATGTATAAGGTTAGATAAATTGAAATAAAAAAATTCATCATTTTCTTTCTCCTCATCAACCATTTTCTCATTAACTTCTCTCTTTGAGTTCTCTCATATTTTAAATCCAAATGACTTGAAATTTTGTCCAAATCTCTTTGAATAGGAGTTCTCCTTCTACATTATATACATAATTCTTTCCTTAATTGTCACCTTATTTCATCATCTAATTTGACCAAATTTTAAGACCTGAAAAAGTTAACCCAAATTCTATGTGGATTCGACCCTTGTTCAATGATTATACTAAAATTAATTATCAATTAAATGAGTTTGAACTTTATTTTGACCCATAATCATATGGTATAAATGATCTCATGATTTCTACCCGTCAAATACCAATTCATACTCTTGCTCATATGATGAGGATGGGTGACCCATGACTATGTGGAGACACTAGGGTGCAACATTGGGTTCCTTTTTAGAGAAAGATCCATATGAATCCTGGGATGGTATTGTCGGGATTTAAGACATCCAAAGGAATTTGAGATACGAACAAGAAATAAATAAAATATCACATGATTGCATGAAGAGAGAGACGAGAGAGAAAATGGAAACAAATCGATAAAACAAAACCATGATCACATTACCTTGTTGTAGAATTGGATTCACAAAATTTTCATTCCTCCAATGCAATGTTACAAGAAGCACACATGCTTGGCCTCTTAAGTATCCATTCGTCAAATACAAGAAGTATACATGCAGTTCTTGCATGTGATCTAAAGTAGAAGCCAATATAGCCTTGATTTGTGGCGATATATGCTCGATCACCCATCACGTAGAGTTTAGAGAGAGAGAGAGAGAGAGAGAGAGGAGAAGACGAGGTTGACCCTTGTGACAAGAGTTTCATAGTCCCCTAGACCCTACCCTTTATAGTATTTATATAGAGTTTTGATATTTTTCATAAAAATCCAAAATAAAAATATTTTTATCACATCATCCCAAAATATTGTGTGTGATTCTCTAGGCTCATGTGCACATTAAGTTAATAACCCCATAGAACAAATAACTCTATATTTTCTCATCCAATTCATTAATTTGATATCTAATATTAATTAAATAATCATGAATCAATTTAACCTAATTGAAAGGCTGAATCAACATGTAAGGTTTCAAGCTGCACCAAATGGTATAGAAGATATTGGGGTTTAGGTAACCTGCATCTAAAAACTATAAGTCAATAGTTACAATTTATGTATAATCCCTCATCCACACATCACTTCTTGAATGACTTGGGGCCTAGTCAATGGTCAAACCTGAATTAGGCATTCTAGTTAGAACTATTGCAATAAAAAATCATAAAAAAACTATTTTTCTAATATTTCACTTTCAGTCTTGTTCAAGGACTTGAGTGTGATATTTCTAATAGTTTGTCTCCTCTCAATAATAAGGGCAAATTTTTACATCTTGAACAAGGTGGGAAGATTTATTTAGATCAAGAATTCATTGGATAGAACTTATAACCATGTCTAAGGAGAAGATTTTTCAGGATGATGACGATATGGATATGCAAGAGATTGGGCATATGGGTGGTTTGCGACATTTTAGCCAAAGAACTAGAAAGGGCTGTTTATCAGATTCTGCACATAATGACATGATCACGTAGATATCCTATTCCTTTTCTCTATGCTTATCAAACTTCATTGGTCAATGCACAGTCAAATAGTGCACACACAGAACCTACAATGTACTTCATTAAGCTAATTTTATAAGGTCCATTCTTATATTCTCGTATATTTTATTTTGCAAGAGATTTGTAAAAATGAGGAGTGTTGATCATCACTTAAGGCAAAGGGTATGACATCATCTTGGGGGGTAG
This sequence comes from Lemna minuta, assembly GCA_024174645.1. Classification (NCBI taxonomy): domain Eukaryota; kingdom Viridiplantae; phylum Streptophyta; class Magnoliopsida; order Alismatales; family Araceae; genus Lemna; species Lemna minuta. Next base: position 22,692,915 of record CM044101.1, on the reverse strand, counting down.
GTAGTTTTAATTGATGAAAAACTATTTCAACCATTGGGCAACCTTAATTAATTATCCACATCTACATATAGATTAAGTAATCAAGGATCGATTTAACCCAATCTTTTGGGTACCAACCTTTTGGGTGCCAAGCTATACCACATACTCTAGGAGATATTAAGTATATAAGAACTCCTTAATGGAACCTTTTTGTTATCGTTTATGATGCATGTATAACCCTTCATTCGCACAAGACTCATGAATGACTTAAGGTAAGGTCAATTGTCTAGCCCTAGTCGGTCACTCAAGTAAGTATTGATGCACATAGGAAGTCATTGGGAACTCTTTTGATATTTCCACTACTTTGTCCAAGATTAACTCAAGGATTTCCTTGAGTTAATCTCTTCAAATACTCAGAGCATATCATCCCATCTTGACCACACAATCATCTTCAACGAATTTATATCGTATATAATATATGAAGTTTTAGAGATCTCATGGCTAGGGATTTGTATGTCATAATAAAAATATTGTTATACATCTATAAGATGTCTTTGGTGTCTCAAGCCAAAGGACCAAATACACAACCATGACATGAATCAACGTGATTGATAGTTAAGTATAATATCATTTAGGGATTCATAAGAATCAATTTAGTGAAAACTTTCTCCAAATAGAATCCACTATCCATCTTAGTATCTCCACACCGATGGCTATAGTATTAACAATACTCATCATATGAGTCAGATTAAATAGTGTTATTCTTTTGTACATAATTCGATGTCCTTCTCGAATATTTCATGAATAGAAATATTTAGAACAAATGCTTAAAAACTAGTGATCATTGTATTATGATCTCATCATAATTCGCTTAGTCACTACATATGCTCATAGACTTTATTACAAACATCACCTAAGAACGACAATGAATTATTTCATTTCAATGAAAAAAATTGAGATAAATGGAAGTGTGATTAGCTTATAGGCCACATTATGTCTATAAAATATGAAGGAAGGCAATAGAGAACAATTATTGAGTTGAGAATTCTTGAACTAACATTCTATCTTTGGGGCGATTTAACTTTTTTCCTTTCATATTATTTTTCAAGATATTTCAGCTAAGTTCATGGGTTGGAGATAAGTGGATCCTAATTGTTGACATCAACCACATTTTATTATTTCACTTCACTAAGCGTTTCTAGGATTTGAAATATTGGATTAGTGAAATGTGTAGTAAATGCACCTAAAATCGTGTTCAATTATCCCAAACAAGATTTCCAAAATATTGGTTGACGAATACAATTTAGATAAACAAGATATTTCGTTTGTGTCAAAAATCTTGGCAAATTTTTTTCTCTTTCCCATATGATATTGCATAGGTTGAAGCTTTTGGAGTTCCAACGTAATGTTTTAAATAAACATTTAAATTTCCTCTAAATAATAAAGAATAAACAAAAAAAATTTGTGGGTGAAAATTTCATCCAAAACAAATATGTGAATTGAAAGATATGAATACTTGAAGTTTAGGGAAAAGTTTTGGGTTTTACTTAAATTTTCTAGATTAACTTGCATTTTTTGGGGCATTATAAAAAATTAAGTTGTTTCATGTGGAAGAGGCAACATGCCATGTTTCAGCAAGTTACGAGCCATCTAGCAAGTGCAGGGAGCCCATGTGGTGCCTTTGCATCATGCCAATTGTGGGCTAATGCACGGCACATGAGGTGGCTACATGCTGCACAGATGCTACAACTAGCTGAGTGATGCTTGCTGACAAGACTAAATCGTATGGTCGTTGATTACACATAATTTAGTGTCAAAACAAAGTCCTAATCTTACTAATTTATGATTAATCAATTTAATTAATTAGTATAATGGTAATTAAGGGTCGAATCCACAGAGAATTAGGGAAATTTGAGATATATCTTTGAAATTCGGTCAAATCCGACAAGGAATTGAGATTACAAATTGGGCATTTTAGTATATTAAGAAAGATAACTCAATTGCGATTCCACGGAATCAAAAATTAGGTGATTTGGATTAGAATTCGCTGAGTAATCGAAGTTTGAAGTTAGGAGAAAATTTGTATCGCGATTTTGATTAAAAACAGAAATTAAACTAAAATTAAACTTAATCTACAATTCAAAATGTAAAATTAACACTAAATGATGAAAGATTAAGATGAAAACACGCACTCTAACCCAAATTATCCTTCGAAATGATCCAATTAATCGTCGGATGCAAGGCTTTTTATTTCGAGTTTTCGAAGACGAAAATTGATGTTCAAGATGTGAATTCTCCTCTCTCTTTCAATCAAACTTTGATTTCAAGTAATCCTTGGATGCGGAAATGAGTCAAGAACACTAAGAATCAAACGGCATGTGAAATGGTGGTCTAAAAAAAAGGAATTTTACGAAAATCCACGGGCCAGTTCTTCCGTCGCGAAGAACTGCATTTAAACAATTTAATTTTGGGCATGACCGTTGGATGAAAGGGCGCGTCGCGATCAATGGTTCAGATGACGCGCCGTTTGATCGAATCGTCGCGATTGACGGTGATCGTCCGATCACCGATGGAGGGTCGTGATTAATCCTCATCACGTGAAGAATAAAATGACTAGCTTTGATCATCCGTTGGATGTTGATCCAATGCTCGTGATGTCTCGAGGAGTCCACCGATCAGAAGTAATCTCAGCCGTTATAATTCATGAGATTAACGGCTGAGATGAATCACTTAAATCTTTATTAAGCCACGTGCGCCTTTCTTGATCGGGTGGACCTCGTGTCCACCGCATCGACGCCATGCGTTCATCGCGGATGTCATCCGACGCTCCACAACACGCCACACATCCTGAAATCAACGAAAACAAGGGAGTTTTGTCCCACACGGAAAATATTAATGGACTTCATCGAGTATATAAGGTAGACGATATTATATAGTCAATAAATTGTCTTCCAATAATCAGAAGACCTATACATATTATTAAAAACTATATATGTTAAATATAAATAATGCGTCCACGTGTCACCTCCGCGCCATGCAGGCGCTCGTGCGCGTCCACGTGGCCCTGAGCGCCACGTCGCATCCACGTGGGCTCGCACGATAATAACCCACTTTTTGCATTTATTTTAATTGTTTTAATTAAATAAAAATAGAAAATAAATCTAAATAAATTCAGAAAAATTCTCGAAAAATTCCTATAAATTGTAAAAATCATAACTTTCAAAATACAACTCCAAATTAGTTCAAATTTGTTTTGTTGGATCAGAAATTGAATAATCTATCATTATAAAAAAATCAAATTATTAAAATAATAAGATAATGAATTTTAATTAATTTAATACATTTATGTATCTTATAAAATAACTTTATAAAAATACATAAATGTAAATAAAGATCTTTTCTCTTATATTTTAATCCTCAAAACATGATTATGATCTCAATTATAATTAGGATTAAAGATTATAATGTTTAATTATGTATAATAATCCATAAATTGATATATTTTAAGATCATGACATGAAATAATACAAAATGATAGAAATATGCTTAAAATATGATAACATGCATATATTTGGAATGATTAATGCTTTAAATTTCATTAATAATCATGTAAATTAGTGTATAAATAGCATGTTATCACTTGCATTGTGGACAAGGGTAGTGCCATGCGTTTACAAAATTTGAATTTTAAACTATTTAATTTTTTACCAATAAACTTTTCAAAAGTCCAAAATGCTTTCAATTTATGAAGTTAGAATTCCAAACACTTTGAATGTGGAACTATAGGGTCTTGTTTTGAAACAACCCATGGCATTGCATAATTCGCTTGATCTATGGCGCAATTTGTAGCCTTTGGATGAGATGTGCTAGCATCCAAAGGAAATTTGATGTGGCAACAAGTGGTGCGATTTAATTGCAACTTCTCACTCCTTTTTCCCTAAAGAATCAAAGAGAAGAACACAACAAAAATTCATTGGATACTGCAACACCAATATCAACATGTAATGTGTGGTGCTTTTTGGTTGGGCAAGGCTTTAAAATCAGGTTGTGAATCAAAACTCTCAATGTGACAACATCTTAGAATGTGTATAGATGGAAACAAAGATCTTGTGGTCTAGAGAAAATGGTGATTTATCTCTCTCTCTCTCTCTCTCTCTCTCTTGATTCTTCCCTAAGAAGCACACGACAACATCTCTCTCCTCTCAATCTTAATCAAGAGTAATTTGATGGTGGGCATTCTTCCTGAACTGATGGAAGAGATCAAATGGCCCAAAACTCCAATATCTACTCTCTCATCTAAAGAGCAATGTGGTCTCATGCTAACCAACATGCTATTGTTAAAAACAATAAAATGGCCAAGAGAGGTTTTAATCATTTGTAAATGTTTTTTTCTGATTTTTTTTGCAATTTATCAATGATTTTCAAGATCATTATAATCTTGATTCAATTTCCAATTCTTGGTGATCGCAAGAGCCTTCCCTCATCTCTTTGCTAAAAACCCTCCTACATTTACTCAAACTAAGTCGTGGAAGTGTTGAATTTGAAATAAGAACCTCGTACTTGAACTTGAAGCTTTGATGTCATATTTCTTGATGAAAGCCTTCCTTTAGAGAAAATTGGGTTAATCCTTTGTTGCATGCAAGTGAGTGACAATTTATTTATCAAAGAGACACATCATTGGTTTTAATCATTATTTTGATGAAAAATTAGAATAAAATTCTCAAATTTGTCTCTCTTTGAGTATAATTTTCTTGAATTTCTTCAATCGTTGATTTCTCTATCATTCTTGATCTATTTTACATGTTATTAGAATCGTTGGAATAGATTCTTTCTTATCTTTCAAAATTTATTTTTAAAATAATATTCAAACCTCATTTTGTCGTTCAACTTTCCCCATTACTGTTGAGTGCATAAAATCATTGTTTTGATCCCTAATCCCTCATGGATTTGACCTTGAGTCAACATTGCGCTTAAATTCTGTTGTGACTTTGTTGAGTTGAGTTTACATTATTAATGAGTAAGTTTTGTTTTCAATGACTAAAGAAATATGATCTTCACCAAACATTATCAATGGTGATTCAACCATATAGGAATGATACACCTTCCTTATTGTGCACGTGACATGAATGCATTTGGAACCACCAGATTTCATTAATAAAATCTGATGATGGAACCTAGCCATGATGAAAGCTACTTATATACTTTTATCTCCTCAATGATAGAATTTTTCTTTGAAAATCTTAAATAATTGAGTCTCATGGACAAAAATTATCAAAGTATACCCTCATTGGTTTGAATTGAAATATTACATTTCCTCCATAGTTTTAATTTTTTTTATTACGAAATAAAACATTTTCAACTGTCAAAGATGATCATGTTTTTAGACCTAATTATTTATGTATTTTCCCCTCACTCAAAATTATAATTGATTAATCATCTAATTAAGGAATTTTGGATGTAATTTTTTTATTGGGTTCATGTGTACTAAATGACTGCATGATTTTGGCTTGTCATTGACATGCTAAAGGCCATTAATGATTTTTATGGCATGGAAAGGATGAGTTTGTCATCTTGGTGAGGTGGAAAAAGACATGCCTATTGAATGATAATGATGTGGCATTGGAAAATGGACAATTCGATATGCATAGAATAATGATGCAGTATTTTGATCCTAAATATAAGGGTTTGATGCATAAAAAGGTTGAATTGATTTTTTTTGGCATGCCATTGACCAAATATATGTGAATTTAGCCCATAATTAAAAATCTAAGATGAATCAATATGCCCTATGTTGACGTAGCCACATTGATTATAAATAAAGGATTTTGAAGAGGTTGATTTTGTCACAAGGTGAATTTTATCCATATGAATATTCCTTTTTGTTAATAGAATTAAAGAGAATATTTTCATTCTAGATGCTATTTACAAAACCATATTTTTCCCTTATGTTTCTGACAATAGTTAGATATCTTGTTGTCTTGCAGGGGAGAAGATGGGCGAGTGAGCATGAATGGTCGTGGATAATTCTCCTCCCCATGGAAGGACTCCTCATTGGCCTGGTCTTCCAATTTTTTCTTTGAAGCATTGGCTCATGGTAATCTCCTTCTCCAATCGACCTTGACCTCATGACATGGAAAGTGATAGAGAAAGGTCTCGTGGGGCTCATCTTTCTCGGACTCATGATTGTTGAATCTAGAAAGTTTCCCTGATTGGGTTTGAATAATTCTTTGACATCACAAGCCCCATAGAGTGAGAGAGCACTAAGCTCCAGCTTGGAGCCCCATCCATGGCGTGCTCCACGACGTCCAAGTTGCTACTGACCTCAACAGCCGACCTCCTGAGCTCCCCCACCTTCTTCCTCTCCCGCCGCCGCTCCACGACCGTCTCTGCATCGCGGAATCCTCGGATCTCCCCCAATCCCCCGGATCTCGTCGATTGGGTGACTCGCGAAGGCGGATTCGTCCATCCGAAGCTCAGAATTGCGGAAGGAATCTCAGAAGGAAGGACAATTATTGCTTCAGAGGAGGTCCCTAAAGGATCGCGCCTTGTCGCTCTTCCAGAACGTCTAGCTCTACGAATTCGGATGGAAGATTCTTCGCTGAATCAGTTTGTTCGCCGGGTTCCAGGTGATTCTGTTGATCTTTACCTTTTTTTTGAATGCTTTGTAAATATTTTATTGATTCCTGGATTACACTGTGATTCTGTTACACATAACATCAAATTTACCGGCACCTGGTTAATTAATTAGTTGACATTACATGTCCTGTCGTGGACCCTCCCGTGATTATTTTGTCGATACATGGTGAATGGTTAATTGATGTTAAATGTTCAGTTCTCTATCGTACTGTGATTCTCTCGCTCATTAATATTATTTTGTTGATGCTCGGTGAGCAGTTAATTGGGATCAAATTTTCTGTCATGGATTGTACTGTCCTCAGGACAATAAGAATAATGCGAGTGTAGACCAAAAATGTTGAATTAAGAGAAAGGAAGGAATACCGTTCAAAATTGGGCAAAAAAGTGGAGAGAGAGAGAGAGGGAGAGATAGGCCAAGTGACTACCGCCTTTTATATCATCCATATTAAAATTTTATTGAAAAGGCCGTCCAATTGTTGGCCACTGTCTTTCCTAATCCATTTGAACTCTTAAATTTGTCATCAATACTTTTCAACATCCTTCTTTAATTTATCTTAACCTTATCTCCCAAGTAAATTTTGATAAATTTTTGGGTCAACGCTTCTGAAACATATTTTGAGTGGTCGAATATCATTGATTTTCTTAGCTTCAAGTTGATGATTTTCATGCTTACATACTCCCTTTAGATACCATTATACAGAAGAACTGTGGGCGATGAAACTTGGGCTGAAGCTTCTTCAAGAAAGAGCCAAAACCGGTTCTTTCTGGTGGCCATATATCAGCAATTTACCGGAAGCCTTTGACATACCCATTTTCTTCTCAGGAGAAGACATTAAAAATCTACAGTACGCTCCTCTAATTCATCAGGTAGAAAACCCTAATATATGCAATCTCTTCATATTATCTTTATACTGAATTTCTGAGTGAGACTGAATCATGTCTTTCCTACTACTGACAAGGTGAACAAAAGGTGCCGTTTCCTCCTAGGGTTTGAGAAAGATGTGAAGTCTGTTCTTGAGGACCTAGATCCTGGGGATCATCCGTTTTGTGGGCAGGTTGTGAATGCATCATCTCTCGGATGGGCCATGTCTGCAGTGTCATCTCGTGCTTTTCGTACTGACATTCCGATGCTGCTTCCTCTCATAGATATGTGCAACCATAGCTTTGAGCCTAATGCACTGATCGTTCAGGAGAAGAACAAGCAAAAGTTTCTGGTGGAGGCAAGTCGATTTTATAAAGTTTGGTAATTTTTTAATCTTACTATACTTCTGTGCCAGAGCTCTAGGTTTGGGTTAATTATTAGAATGAAAATTGATTTGTTCAACAACAGCTCGTTACGGTTCCTGATAAATCCTGTAGAAAGAATTCAGGAATTTACCTAAACTGTAATCATATTGGTTGAATTTACCTAATTCATTCATTCTCCAAGTAATGCTGGTGGTTTCTGAATGATTTAGAGATGCATCAGTGACCCTACATTTGTGGTGATTTGGCCGATGATCTTTTAGGGTTTGGGGTCTGTTTTAAGTCATTAACATTTCATATTACTCAATACCCTGGGGGATCCTCAAACACTTTGGCTTGCTTGATTTTTCTTTTTTTTGTGTTATATGTGATGATGTAATATTATCACGACTTTTACTTCGTTTTCATTCTTCTTTGAATAATCCAGGTGGTTTCAGGGTCATCAATTGACAGAGATGCCCCGGTTACACTTAATTATGGGAATCTGAGCAATGACCTCTTTCTTCTGGACTATGGATTTGTGGTATCGTCGAACTCACATGATCATGTGGAATTGGTTTATGATGGAGGTCTTCTAGATGTTGCTGCAACTGCTGCTGGAGTCTCTTCACCTGGGTTCTCATCCCCGAATGAGTGGCAGAGAGAGTTTCTCTCTCATCTTCAATTACATGGAGATGGGGCATGCCTGAAGGTTGTTGACTTTTCCACCGCTTTTTTACCTCACGTCCAAACCACCCATTTATAGTCAGATGCCTTTGAGATCTGTGCCAGTCAATTCCAAGAATGGGATTTCCCCTCTGTCATATGATAGAAATTGGATCTCATGACAGAGACTTCCTTTGACTTCTCTCCATCTGGTATCTCTGAAAGTTTACTAGTCATTTCTTTATCAACACATGTATAATGTTCTCTCTTTTATTCCCAATAGTCTGCTTGATTATGTTTAACCTTATCTCTCCACAAACTAAAGATGCATCATTTTAGTTCAAAGTTAGGACAGTTCTTGGAAAAAAAAAGTTTCCTCTTTTTTGCACATGTTGGCTGTTGGCTCTGTCCACATTGGAGTTGATATCTACTCTATATCTCGAGTGATGACCCCCCAGCTGTTGACTTTTCCACGTCAATTTGTATTCTGGCTAAAACCCTTGACTTTTCCACGGCAATTTATATTCTGGCTAAAACTCTTGACTTTTCCATATCATCTGGGTCAAAGTTAGGTCAACCCGAGCCTAATTATGTCTTTTTTTGAATCATCATCTTTATGTCTTGTTTTTCTATTTTTGCAAATTGTGACCGTTGGCTTCTTGTCAGGGGTGATCTCTTATTTCTATTTTGGAACGTTTTAATTGTGGACGTTTTTCACTTAGCCACTATCCCGCGGACCACATTAATCCATGTCCAGAAAAAGCTGTCTATCTTTGGAAATTCTTTATATGTCCATATCCCAATTGGAACCTTTGACTCCATCTCATTTTTGTCAAAGTTACGTCTGTTGTGAGAATAGTCATGTTTCCTTTTTCTATTTATGTACATTAGGGCGTTGAATTGCTGCTACTGGTCAATGGTCAGCTGGGGGGTGACTTCAGTGATGACAAGTCACACAAAGTCACAGCTTTAAAAATCTATCAATTTTCTGGTAGCGCCCATTTACTCCCATTCCATTCAAACCTTTTTCTCCATCTCTTTTGGCTCAAAGTTTAGTCAGTTTTGAGAAAAATCCTGTCTCCTGTTTCTGTTTATACTGTGTTGACCTTTGACTTAGGTCTAAGAGGATAGGCCAATTTAATGGCGCTGATGCAAGACTTTGGAAGTGGACCTTGGCTAATTTTCTTTCATATTATGTCTTCCCATCCGAACCACAAGAGTTAACTTTTCCATCTTTTGCACAGGTCAACTTGGGTGGTCAGGAAAAAGTTGACGGCCGTCTGCTTGCTGCCTTGAGAGTTGTCCTCTCTGAAGATCCGGATTCAGCCCTAAAATCGAAATCAACTTTGCTGAAGTCATTGGCAACTGACGCTCCATTGGGAATACCAGTTGAGATTGGAGCCCTCCGGATAATCATCGCTCTCTGTGTCATCTGCCTGCAGCACTTCCCCACCACGATCATGGATGATGAATCCATCTTAAAAAAGCATATTTTGGAGTCCACGAGGTTAGCTGTGCAGTTCAGATTGCAGAAGAAATTGATGATCGTTGACTTAATGCAGGAGTTGACCAGAAGAGTCAAAGTGCTGCTCTCAAGAGAAGCATTAGCCTCTAAAAGATAGGCCGTCATTGTTATGTAGGTCTGAGAGAAAGAAACTGCTTTCTTTGAATGGTCGAGTCCGGGGCTTTAGAAATATCCCCATTTTTTTTTAAACTGAGTATCCATCTTTGGAAACAATGGTTGGCTGAGTATCCATCTTTAGCTTTCCTTGATCCAAGAACTAAACAACGACTGAATAGTCCTATGTGACCTGCATAATCTATGATCTCAACACGATGAAATTTCCTTTTTATAGAAATAGATATTCAATCATTAATCCCTCATATATCTCCTCACAATGCCCAAATTAACCAACTCACCAGAACTGTTAATCGTCACAAATAGGGTTCAACGGTTCCGGTCCGGTTTTTGGCACAATACTCGGTCCAAACCTTAATTCGGTCTCGGTCTCGGTCAACCTCGGTCACGGTTCGGTTCGGTCTTAGTTTCGGTCTCAAATTTTCAAATGTAAATTTTTTTTAAATGTCAAAACCTAGTTTCAAATGTCAAAAATTTTCCCACCTAAAAGTTTAATTAACTGGTGGAATGAACTCTTGATAAATATAAGAATTGGTGGTCTGTTCCAAGAGTTCAAATGCCATCTCCCGAAAGACGTATCCCTTGCAAATTTGAGCCTTTGAGGATCTGCCCATGAAAGAAAGTTAATGTTTTTAATAGTTCAGAAACTTAAATAGTTTACAATATTTAGGCCATTGTTTTTTGAAACAGTCATCACTACTTCAATGTCATCTTTGATGCGTTGTTAGCATCTCTAGCTGCTGACGTGAGGGGAAGAACTCTCGCTTTCTCCTCAACAGCTCAATCTCAGTTGTCTCCTAGGCTAACTCTCCTCAAGGTCTCTTCCAAGTAGGTTGTCTCCTCGGTTGCCTTCTCAAGGTGGTGTCTCCCCTGTAGGATACTCACAATCATCTCCTCGGTTGACATGCACGCAATATCCTCCTCGCATCCCATCTACTTGCTCTTGACTTCCCAGCATGTGCGCCATGCAACATGTTATAAACAGTAGTCGTCTTTGAGGCAACCCCTCAAGCCAGCGTTTTCCTCTCGAGTCCACACGAACTCTTCCTAATTGCCATGCAGCAAAACTGTGTATTGCCACTCTACAAGGCCAAGTAAATTGCATTGACTTTTGTATACCAAGTTGAGATGTGGCGCAGAAAGTTGAAATTCTGTCCAAACCCAAGATTCTCAATGGATCGCCAACGATATTGCACTCCGAGAACCGACAACAAGTACAATTAGGTGGAAAAAAAGAAGACATCCAGAAATAAATCAACCTTGGACTCAGGATTCTCTTTCTCGACGATTTTCCGGATAAGCGCGACCTTCTTCCTCTCCGGTCCGCCGTTCCATCCGCCCTCCCCCACTGTCCTTTTGAATTAGAAGTCTCCCATTATTGTGATGAAATAAGTCTGAAGAGAAAGTCCAATTCCACTGTCTTACTGTGATAAAATATTGCGAGCTGAGGATGGATTTGTAGAGAGAAAGGAAGAAGGCGGGGGGGAGTCCCACTGCAATTACTCCGACGAATATAGTCTCTGACAAGGTAAGAGCCTCTCTCCCAAACACCTTTCTTCATCGAGCACAGGAAAGAGAGAGAGAAGCGTTGAACGTAACTCTCCCACTCCTGTTTGAGTTCCTAAGTATTCATGAAGCACCTTCTGCCAACTTGACCCGTGGCTTGATTGGTAACGTTGTGGCATGGCTCCAGCTGACACTGGCACCGCCCGCACTGTAAGCCTATGATTGTGAGTGGGAGGATGATGGAAATTGGACGAGGAGAAGAGGGTGGCCGAGGGCACAAGAAAAAGAGGAAGTGAGATTGAGGGGCAGAGGATGACAGAGAAGCAGGAAGAAATGAGGAAGGACGGGAAAGTGATACTAAAATAGTTTACGACGGATCAAAAGAACGGGAAAGTGAGAGAGGAAATGAGATCGCGAGAGCGATGGAGAGAGGGAAAGAGAGTGTGACTCACAAAACATGAAAGATTGCTCACCATGAGCCTCAAGTTACCTCCTTGAAAGCGAGGATCCACTTGACCAAAGGAGATCTTCACTTGAGAGCCACCACACCTGAGAATACCCTTTCCAAAGTGGAGAAGGAAGAGGAGGAAAGTAGTGGGAGATTTCGAGATATAGCAGTGGATAGAAGAGGGATAGATGATTCCAGAGGGCGACGTCTGATTAAATTTCGAGACTTCAAGCGAAACCAAATTCGCAGTACTCGCGGAACTCGGAGGAGGACTAGAAGCACTTGCTGCATTGGCGCTGAACAGATTAATATCAATCTGATAAGCGGTGCATGAGCTGCTGTCTCTCTCGTCCCGGTCTTCTTCTGCATCTACCTTCTATCACTGTCTTCTACTTTCTTATTATCAACTTTCTCAGTTCTTATTATCAGCGGTTTTTAACTTCGGACAACAAAATTTAATTATTTATTATTTTCGCTCTCCAACGAGGTATTTTCATGTCGTCTTAATTGAGGGATCGCCCTAACATTTAAAGCACCCCAGAAGAGCTTCTGGAAGACCTTTCCGCATGCGGAAGGCTCATACCATCTCCTACGAATTGCTCCTCCAAGTCCTCAACCGCACCTCTACGATATCCCCTTCCCTTCTCCGCCAAACCCACGCCCTCATTCTCACCAGAGGTCTTTGGAGAAAATCCGTCATCATCTGCAAGCTCACCTCCCTTTATGGGAATCTCCTGGACTTCCACCACGCCCGCAAACTGTTCGACACAATGCCGCTGAAAAACACCAGAGCCTTGAACTGCCTCCTCAAGAGTTATATTCAAGGCAGCGATTTTATCTCTGCTTTTAAACTTTATTTTCTCTCTCTATCTGTTGTAGAGGCTGTCCCTGACGCCATGACTTTCAGTTTGCTCCTTAAAGGCTGCGGCGACGTTGGGTTCTCGAAAGCAGGGCTTTTCCTCCATGCCCATGTTATTTTGATCGGGTGCGAGCCGGATCTCCATCTATATACTGATCTTGTGCATTTCTACCTTAGTTTTGGGTTTGACGATCATGCCCGCAAATTGTTTGATGGGATATCGCAAAGAGATCTCATCCTGTACACAACAATGGTGGATGGGCTAATGAGGAACGGAAACCATACAGAAGCCTTAGAATTCTTTTCAATGATGAGATCCTCTGGTATTCGACCAAATTCTGCATCTTGGAATGCCGTGATCTCCGGATTTTCCCGTGATGGGCTTGAATCCGAAGCTCTTCTCCATCTCCGCCAAATGCAAACGGACGATATCTTCCCTGATCAAGCAACTCTCTGCATAATTCTTCCACTTCTGGCGAAATCGGCCATGGCGTTGAGATACGGCGCTGCAGTTCATGGGTATGCTGTTCGGAAGAACTTCTTTCAAGATCTCTTTGTTACCAGTGCTCTTCTAGACATGTACGCGAAGAACGGCCATCTCCCTTTAGCCGCCCGCCTCTTCGAGAATTCTGCAGAGAAAGACACTGGGCTATGGAATTCTATGATCCTTGCTCTCGCTCTCCACGGCTATGGCGATCGGGCTCTTCTTCTCCTCGATCAATTGCTGACATCCGGAGCGAAACCGAATCAGATCACTTTTACTGCTGCTCTTTCTGCCTGCAATCACTCGGGACTCGTGGATGAAGGTTTCCGTATCTTCCGGTCAATGATATTGGATCACAGAATCTCCCCTTCTTGTGAGCATTTATCCTGTTTGGTTGATCTTCTTGGCCGATCTGGAAGATTGGAAGAAGCAATATTGCTTGTTTCCAGCTTACCTAAGCCGCCATCGGAGGACATATCAGGAGCTCTGCTCGCCGCTTGTAGAACCCATACCGGCATGGCAAAGTTTTCTACCTTCTTCTCTGGAGTCAGCCACCAGAGTAGCGGGGATCTTGTTGCACTGTCGAACATATATGCAGATGCTGGGAAGTGGGAGGATGTATCTAGGGTGAGGATTTTGATGAGGGATGCAGGATTGAGGAAGCAGACTGCTCATAGCTGGATCGAGCTTGGTGGAAAAATCCATGCCTTTAAGGTGTTCGACGAATTGCATCCTCAGAAGAATCATATTTATGATGCTCTGGGGTACCTTGAAGCTAATGTCTCTGAGCCCAAGGTGAATGATTGGGGCTTTCTAGGTTGCGGAGATGAGGAAATGTAAATGAGCCTTCATCGGCCCAACTACAGAGTGTGCCTCTTAGATGATCTGCTTTAATAGCTTAGCCGTTCCCTTTGAGGAAATGAACTTCTGCTGCCCTTGTTTCAATGTCCACAATTGACTGGTCATCTCATCAACAGCTTCAATTGACATTGGGTCATGGAGAATGGGGGCTGTGATCTATTTAGAAAAAAAAAAAAACAGATATCAAGCACCTTTGTGAACACAAGAAGGAATAGTATATTCTAAAGGGATGTACTATAAAGCTGGTTACTATACGAGATTCAAGGAAGGGGGGCGGGTCTCAACATTTGGAGTTAGATTTATGTTTAGAATGGTGCTATTGATTGTCTGTGACTCAAAGGCGGAAAATCTGGAACTCAACTTTCAGAACTATAGCTGAACGTTCATGGATCTTCAATATTTGACAAGATTCTCATATGTCACTGTCATGCAATTCCTGCAGCATTTTTCAAAAGACTTGGTCTTACGAATGCCCAGTGCAAATGGATTCAACTGCAGTTCTGAAACAATCAGAGTTAAGTTTCATTCACATTTCAACATCCACATTGGTATCTTCCCGTTCCTCCCATGTAAGCCGGAATTTTCCCCCAAACTATCATGATAGAATAATTGCAAAATGCCCTCTTGACCTATGACTGGGGCCAAAATTTAATTCCTGTATGCCAGTGTGTACAAGGACACATTTGATGCCTAGAACTCCAGTGCACAGCGAGGGCTGTGTAGCATAGAAGCTCGTGGGCTTAACAATTTTGAGTATGCCTCGTGGCCTGCCATGTGGATGGCAATGTTCTTTTTTTTACCATGGTGGTTCATTCTAATTTAAGCTTTTGACAGATGTACAAATCCTAAATTCTTTAGCTCTTATTCAAAAAGTTTCTTTCAATTAAGTTTCTAACTCTCCCAGGCGATGACTGACTGCTCAGAGATTCACCATCACCAGTTGCTGGCTTGCCGCCAAGATACTTGATGAAAGCTTTAAAAGTAATTATAAACACTTATAAATTTTTCTTAATTTAACTCTACCAAGTTGTTGAATATGTCAGTTTACCCATCATCTCATGATTTAGAATCTTGTACGAGATTGGTATGTTAAAGTAGACTTCCTTTACATGAAGTTTGGTTTCCTTATTTCAGTAACTTGCAAATAAGAAAGCAAGAAAGGGAGGCTTTCTAAGAGAAAAAAATGAGCACTACTTTTTGAGAGCAAGATTCTACAAAATGGATTATTCTCAACAACTTAAATGGGCTGTTCAAAGCCAGCCTTTCTGAGCCCAATTGATGAAGCAATCAAGGAGGAATGCAAAACAAAAAGGAGAGGGCTCCTTTTTTCGGGTGGTTTTCTTTTGTCACTCTTAGGTTTTCTTTTTTGGTTCTTCCCCATGTTCAAACCCTAGCTGTAAATCTATCTACAAAAAATGACTCATTTTTACTTATTCCACACTAAAGAGTATTCGTAATGATAAACAAATACCTAATAATAATCTTTAGGTATTCCTAGATATCATATCTCACTCGTTAAAGTAAACAAAAACTAGATAGAGCAATTTGTCTATGTCCACTTAAATGATCCATTTTCAATTGAAACCAAATCCATAGATTGAAAAAGCTAATGAACATGGTTTATTGAGTGGGATATAAATAAAAATATCTTATAAGATTGAGGTTATTACTTTGTTGTTTATATCTTAGCTATAAAAAATAGAATAAATCATAACCATAGGAGTAGGATATCTGTGTTCCATATCAATTATGGAAAAAGATCATTTGTTACAAATTCTGCTTGGTAATTATGCCAGTAATAATGATATAATTTTACTTAACTTAAACTTAAGACTCGTAAATCCAACAAAACCCCTACGTATATCACACAAGATAGATAGATATCATAGTCATCGAATACAATGAACTTTCAAGATGTCGTGGTGGCGAAATGATAGACACGGAAGACTAAAAAATTCATGTTGAAGAGCATGGAGGTTTGAGTAATCTTCAAGGAATAATATTGGGAATGCTTATTGAATGAGCAATTCAATAACAGATCTTGGATCTTATCGATATTGATACATGAAGCATCTATGTCGATATGAAGTATTCAGGCGATCCCCATGATACGAGCCGTTGTAATTGAAATAGGTTTGGCAATGGATCACGACATCTTCTTCCTGTGGAGACAATAAATTGAGTTTTTTTAGTAGAGAATGAGGTGAAGTTGTTTTTCCTTCCCTTCCCCTTGATTTCGCCCTTTGTTGTCTGCCATTTTTCTTGATCTCTCGTTCAATGTCAATCCTTCTTTCTCTTCCCTTCGCTCTCGTTCTCTAGTTTTGTCTTGATTCATATCTCTTGCTCTCTCTCTCTCTCTACTTCAACCTCCTCCTCTCCCGATTTCACTCTTCCTCACTGTCGTTCAATCACATTCTTTCATAATCTTCTTCTTTCAATACAGTTCCAGCCACTCCTTTTTCTCTCTCGTGTTCTCTGTAATTCTCTCTTTATCGTGACTCTTTCTCAACCTCTTGCTCTTGCAAACTTCCACTCTCGTCTCCAATTTACTCTCTCGCCTTCTCTCTCTAAATTTCTTGCCCTCTTCCCTGTGTGTGTGTGTGTGGGGGGGGGGGTGATTTTCCATCTTCGCGCATGGCTGGCACGTGTGGCACAGTCGTGGTGCACAGGGGAGAGCACCCAATGCACACACATGGTGCACACTCGGCAGGTACTGTAGCACCCGCCGAGGTGGTGCCCAGTGGCGTGTGACGAGACGAGACCGCGAGGTCGTCGATTTCACAGGGTCTCGTGTCAAAAATAAAGTCTAACTTACCAATTTTGGGAATTAATCATGAATTGAGTGGCATAATGGTAAATAAGGGTCGAATCCACAAGGAATTAAGGTATTTTCGAGATATCTTTTGGAAATTGATCAAATTGGACGATGAATTGAGGTGAGAAATTAGGGAAAATGGTAGATTTAGAAATATAACTCAAAGATCTATCCACGGAATCAAGAATCACTCCATTTGGATTAGTAATCGCGGAGAAATCAAAGAGTGAAGTGGGATGAAATTATCGGAATCGCGAAGAACACAAATTGAAATTAAAAAACGAAATTGAACTAAATTAAGATCCTAAACCTAAAATTGATGATACACGAAACCGTCCGATCGCCTTGATTAACGGCTGTGATGAAATGGTTCATCACGAACCGTTACCGTTAAGTCCCAATCGTCCGATCGCGAATGGACGTCCTGATGAGGCTTGGATCATGTGCGTTACAAAAAAGCGTGAAAACGCATCCGTTGGATCGCGATCTAACGCTTTGGATGCGTTTGATCGCGTGAAATCTGGACCGTTATAACGCCGCTTTTAAGATACGTGCGTTGATCCAATCTGGTGGTCCGCGCATCCATGCAATCGACGTGCGGATTTCTGATGTGCCGTCGATCCAATGCCTCTCCCTGCGCCAAGTGTCCTGCAATTAATAAAACTGTGTGGGACTTTAGTCCCACACAGAAAAGATTAGTGAAACCCGTCGGGTTTATAAGTCCCGACGGATTCTGGGGTTTGAATACCCTTCCGGCCTACGGAAGGCTGAATACCCCTACTATATAGAGTATATAATATGAATATAAATATATGTACGCCGCGTAGGCGCCGCGTGGGCCCGCGTGGCGCTGCCATGTGGCCCTGAGTGCCACGTCGCATCCACGTGGGACCCGCACGAAAAATAAATCGCTTTTTGTTATTTTATTTATTTATTTTAATCATTTTAAATCGAAAATAAAATCAGAAAATCCAGAAAAATCCCTAAAAATTGTAAAAATCATAACTTTCAAAATACAACTCCAAATTAATCTAAATTTCTTTCATTTGATCTGAAATTTAATTATCTATCATTCTAAAAAGTCAAATTATTTAAATAACAAGAGATTTAATTCTTATTTCAAAAATACATTCATTTCTTAAATATTTTAACTTTAGAAAATTAAATGAATGTTCATAAAAATGATTTCTCTCATTATTTAACTTTAAAAACCACTTATAATCTCAAGTAAAGATAGGTTATAAAATATTTAATCTTTAATTCATCATAATTAACCCTAAATTAACGCATTTTGAGATTATAACATAAAATTGCAAAGAATGATAGAAATGCACTCAAAGTATGATAACATGCACATAAATGTAATGTTTTATGTCTTAATTTGCATTAATAATCATGTTTTATCATGTTAAGATTGCATGTTATGAGCGTGCAGAGGTATGCGGCAGCATGTGCCACAACGCACTAGATGCGCGCAACTCGGCAGGTACTGTAGCACCCGCCGAGTAGGCGCCCCGTGGTGTGCAGTGGCACACGGGGATGAGCACTAGTGTGCACTAGTAGCACGCAGCTTGGCAGGTATTGTAGCACCCGCTGAGCGGGTGCACGCTTGGGACGCGGGACATGCTTTTAGATAGGACCCCATGCACTAGTGCGCGCACATACACACATATCTCAGCGGGTACTGTAGCACCCACTGAGATGCGCGCAAAGTGCGCGCCATGGCGCGCACTCAGCGGGACATGGGTATTGAAATTTTGGAGGTTATTTTTTTGAGTTTTTCTCCTTTGTAGTCTATAAATAGGGACCCCTAGAGCATCCCTAGAGGCATCTGCACATTTCTTTCTTCCTCCAGAGGGTTGTATGTGAGTTTTTGAGTGGTTTAGTTCATTTTCTCCCTTATTTCTCATTCTTCTTATTCTTTGAGTGTGTGAGTGCAATTGTGAGTGTGCTCATCATCCTTTTGGAGTGCTCCTTGGGGTGATCAATAGCCAACATCCCTCTTCTTCACTCTCTATTTTGATCAACTTTTTTACATCGTGCTCTTGCTTTTGCTGTTTGTGAGTGTGTCTCTATCTCTCACAAACTGTCTCACGATCTCTTCCTTGTGATATCTTTTTCTCAATCCCTCCTTTTCCTGCTCTCTAGCAATCTCAACCTCTCTTCTATGTTCATTCTCTTTCTGTCTAGCTTTTTTCTCTCTCTCTCTTACTCTCTCATGCTCTCATCTGTCTAGTGCAAACTCCTATTCTCATGTCCCCTCTCTTTCTCACGCTCTCATTTGTCCTCTCCCTCTCTCTCTTCTCTCTCGTGTTCCCCTCTTTATCTCCCCCTCTTACGCATACGCTTTCTCTCTTGCTTGTTTGCTCTCTCAATTTCTCTTGCTCTCTCCCTTTTGATTGCTCTCATCCTTTCTATTTTCCTCTCTATAACCCTCTCCTACTCAGTGTTCCTCTCTCTCAATCACTCTTACTCTCACTCTCACTCTCACTCTCACTCTCACTCTCACTCTCACTCTCACTCTCTTTATTCTTTGATGAAAGTTTTACATGCAGTCCTTTAAGCACTTATTATGTCACATGTGTACAAAAAAGTAAAACTGAATCCACTCTAAGGATGTCTGAAAGCAAGTAACATAATGAGTACACGTCAAATCCTCTAGGAATTGGATTGATTATGATGACAGACAAAAAGCTAGTCATATTTAGTCAAATTAGAGGATGAATATAGATGAGTAAAATAACTAGAACATAAGATTTAGAAAGAGGGAGAAGAAAGAAATACAATGAACAAAAATGGGTGTCAATCGACATTGAAATGAAAAAGTTATCAAAGAAAGAACATCATGATCTTAAGAGAGAAAGCTCATGGTGATATTTGTCAAACATAAGCTAAAATATCCTACTTCTACTCCTAATCTAAATCTTAATTCACCTCTAATACATAAGGAAGTCAATTACACACTCGGTGGTGTCATGAAGATGATCCTATGTTTGCCGGATCAAAGGTTGTAGATAAGGATTCTTCAATGACGAGTGTTACCATTCAAGCATGAACTCCTCATGCATTTCAAGGGCAATTAATGATGATTCCACAAAATCTTTCAAAAAATCATGAAAGAAATGCAAATTCATCATAAATTGGGTGAAAGAAATATTTTTCTCCAACTACAAGGCTTCACATGTTCAATCACAAGAAGAAATGGAGGAATGAACCATTTTTAAGGATTTTTGAGCTTGAAATGGCCTTAAATGGGCAATTTAAAGCCTTAGCTGTTCAATCTAAGCATTGGAGATCTTGATTGTTGAGATTTTGCAATGTCAACACTCCAAAAATCCCTAAAATAGGCTTTAAAAATCCTCAAAATGTTCCCAACTATCTAATCTGGCGTTTCTACACTAATGGATGGCCTAGATAACTATCAATGGGCCGTTTGATAACTATCAATGGTCGGGGGTGGGGGGGGGGAGGGGGTTTCTTGGCTGTTAGATTAGGTAGTTGATGGTCAGGAGCCACCAAATTTTTCCACACGTCTTGCTGTTTTGAAGAGAAATTGTTAGGAGGAATAGCATCCGTTCGATCAAAATCTGATCATCACTCTTATATTGTGAGGAGAAATAAAATATTAATGAATTGAATGCGGCCATGACCCCTCTCGAGTAAGTGAAGATTGAAGGTTTCATTAGATTGCATATTCCAATGCCTCTCATTGCGCCGCGTCACCTTAGAAACATAGTCCCACATTAGAAAAATTAATTAATTATGATGAGTATAAATAGGGCAGTGACTTAGTCAAAATAATATCAGCCTATGAAGGGCACTTGACACTATTATCCCTTCTTTAGTATGTGCCACGCATGGCGACACACGAGCATGCATGCCACCTTATTTGGACTTTGAAGTCAAATTTTTAATAAAAATAAATTCAAATAAATTCTAAAAAAATCCCTAAAAATTATAAAATTCATAATTTTCAAAATAGAACTCCTTTTAAATCCAAATTTTTTTTGATAAAAATTAAATATCTATCATTGCATACATTTTAATTTAAGAAATAAGTAGAGAATAAATTTTTAACTAAAAAATATACTCAACTCACTCAAGAAAATGAAACTAAAATTTTTAGAGTGTATTAAAAATAATCTTCTCTTATTATTTTGCATTTATAAATCTAATTAAATCTCAAATATAAATGAGGATAAGCTATTTAAAGTTCAACTTTGATCCATACATGATTAACCTTTAAAATACTATTGATGATCTCCATCGCGTGTGTTTTTCGTCATTGTTGTACGTCGATTTCATGCAAGGGTTGTACATTAAATATAAATCCTTACTTAATATAGTGTAAGCAAGGGTCAAATTTACAAGGAGCTAAAGTAATGAGGTTATGTGTTCAAAACAAAGATAAGGGTGGAGGACGATGTGTGAGTTGAAATAGAGCACGTGGAGGCGAGTATGCAAGATAATTTTGAGTTTTTCTTAGAAATAAGATAGAAATTATAATAAATATGACATAATTAGATTAATTGAGATGAAAATGGAGATAATTTGATGGAAAGATGAGAAGAATAGATGGCGGTAGCAATAAATAAATGCATAGCAAGGGTGAGAGTGAGTGATGCACATATACACGATGTCAAAGCTACTAAAAAAATGAAAAATAAAAAAAAAGAAAACACATGTCTAATGTATATGGAGATAGTTACAAGCCAAAATCTAATCTAGATCTTTGCACAAACCTTGTTGATGTGCTCGTCCTAGGCTAGGTGATGCTCGATATGCTCCAATCACGATTCTTGCTTGCTCCTTTCTCCACTGAAAGATTGAGCATTAAAAAATGCTTCTGCTTGGGCCTTGACCTCTTCTCCCTTTCCTTCTAGTAGCCTGGTGATGAGAGAGAGCCAAAAAAGTAAGGAGAGAGAAAATAAAGGCTTTTATTGGTGGGTTCCTAGGGTTTGAGTGTAAAGAGGGGTAAAAGAGTCTAATCATTAAAGTTATTTTTTACAGCTAGATTCTATGATCTAAGGGTATGAAAGGATAAAGGGTTAAAAGATAAATCTATTCATAAAATTTTAGCTCAAAAATCTATTCAGATCATGAGATATCAAGATTTTAATTTAGAGAAATCTTAGCCGTTAATTTAGATCGTGCAATAAGATGTGTAAGCCTCTTATTGTACCCAAAAAGGTGTAAATTTATAAATGGGGAGGGGATTTTATGTAACTTTATACTTAAAAAATTAGAGGGGTATTTTTTTTGTAAATGTCCACTTCAAAAATCAGAGGGGTATTTTTGTAAATATGCTCAAAATCGGAAAAAGTCCCTAAATTTTTTTAAAAAATTCTAGAAAAATCCCTAAACTTAGAAATTGAATATCTCACAAAATAAAAGTCCTTTTTCTTTAAAATTTTATCCATTGGATCAAGAATTTAATCTTCTATCTTTTCATTCAAATATCTAAAATCATAAGACAAATTTAAGGTCTCATTTGATAAAAAATAAGTTTGGTTTAACCTATAAATAAGGATGTTGAGTCAGTATTCACTCTAAATAAATTTTGGATCATCTTAAAAACCTTATGATGATCCTTCTGCCAAATTGAAACCTCATTTACCACTAATTTCATAAAAATAAGACTAGCTTAGTGTTCAAATTTAGTGGAGGCCGGCTGCGGAAAATGTACTTTTAGATGTTTAAAGTAAATCAAACTATTTGGGCAGCTCAGTTCTTGAATTTCCTGATTTCTTCCACTTCTAGACTCATTTCCGCGTCTAGGGAGTGATTGAAATCAAGATTTCATCAAAAGAATAGAGAGAAACCGTATCTTGAATGTCGAATTTTGTCTTCGAATTCGCTGAATGAAAAGCCCTTGATCCAACGATCAATTGGATCAATTCGAGTGCGAGTTTGTGTTAGATTATGCATTTTTGTTTTAGAATTTTTGTCTTGTAGCATTATCTTTTAATTTTGAATCGTAGATTAGGTTAATTTTATATTTAATTTTGGTTTTTCTCTCTCCTCGCGATCTATTTTCTACCTAATTTTTGCTCTTTGATCTCTCCACGAATCTTTATTCAAATAGAGTGATTTTTTATTTTTTGGATTCATCTTTAAGTTATCTTTCTAAATTTATCAAAATCCCTAATTTCATACCTCAATTCATTGTCTGATTTGGTTGAATTTTTAAGAACACCTCAAAAATACCTTAATTCTCCGTGGATTCGACCCTTATTTACCTCTATACTATGTAGTTTGTGATTATTTATCAAAATTTGTGAGTTTGAACTTGTTTTGATACTTATTTGTGTGTTTTCAATGACCTCGTGGTTTCATCTCCTCAAACTAGTGCATGGGATTTGGTTACCTAGTCTAGTATAAAAAAATCTGGTGTACAAGCGATGTGAGAGTTTGAGCCCAAAATAAATAAATTAAAAAAAAAGTGTTAGAAAAACATAAATACTCAAAGAAGCTAATCATACCCCCCTCCTCTTAGTTAATTCACCATCCAACTAGGGATTCTCAAAAGAAAACGTCACTACTATCTTGGCACTATGACAAAGAGCAAACTAGCAAGATAATCATCAACGCAAATATTTGTGGCATTAACGCTAATGGTGGTGCCCCAACCCCCAAGTGGTGAATGTGTGCAGACAAAGAGGCACCACCTAAGCGCTAAAGTTCAGAAGTTACTGTAATGGAAGAGATACTGTTCCATATATATATTCCTTTTCAACATTTTCAGCTGATCTTCATACATAGTTCTTTCTAATCTAATATATGTTATCACATATTTATACAATTTTTATATTCATCATATAATTTTGGTCATATGCTCTTTTTTCATTCATTTATATAAAAAATTATTAAGAAGATGAACTTGATTAAAATTTTGAGTTAAACCAATATTTTTAGAATGTGTGATATTTTTAGTTTATTAGTTTTTTATTGTAAAGTGAAGTGATAAGGAAGATGATTAAATTTCAACAAAAATGGTAAAAATTTTGTGCCAAAATGTATCTACATCATGAGATATGATTTTTAAAGCTTAAGCTAATTTTCTAAACTTTTTTAGGGTTTATTAGGATTTTTAGTCCTTTTTTCATGTTAAACAAGGAATAGGATGGTGTCGTGCAACTTGGTGGATCTGATGGGATGCATATGAGTAGTTGACTAGGGTCCCATCTATCACTAATGCGGTTGAGATATGGGACACACTCTCGTTGGTTTTCCATTTTCAAGGAGAAAAACGAAATAACCCATGAGATTAAGATCCAATTTCCAAAAATACTCCTTGGTTTGCACTTGACTCTCTCTCCTCTCTCCTCTTCTCTAACCACAATGACATGGTTGCATCTACACGGATAGCTCAGTCTTGTCATGATCATTTTGTATATGATTTTCTTTTTTTTCAATGACTAAGACCTTTTCTCAAATATTTTTTATTCCTTTGGTGATCCTTGAGGTTCTCGATGATGTGTGGATTGACAATGATGAAGCGAATCTGCAAGGTTGTTGAAAACACGCGGATAAGCATGAAAACGTTTATCCAAACTCATCAATTTTAAAGATTGCTCATGAATTAGATAGCATAGTGGTAAATAAAGTACTAATCCACAGAGACTTAAGGTAATTTCGATGTATTCTTTGAAATTTGATCAAATTCGATGATAAACTAAGGTGAGAAATTAGAGATTTTGATAGAACTCGAAGGCAAATCCACGAAATCAAAAATCACAGAATTTGGATCAAGAATCACAGAGAAATCAATAAGCGAAGTTTAGAGAGAATTTCGGATTGCGAAGAGAGAGAAAACCAAAATTAAAAGCGTAATTGACTAAATCTACGATTCAAAATTGAAACCTAATGTTTGTAGGAAGAAAGATTAGGACAAAAATACAATTTCTAACCAAAGATTACGCCCAAATTGATTCAATTTCTGGCAAGATAAAAGGCTTTTTATTCTGCCAATTCAAAGATGATCGTTGGCATTCAAGAATCTATTTCTCCATATTCTCTTAACGAAATCTCACTTTTCAGCACTCTTTTTACACGAAAATTGATTTATAAGCGCAGGGCAGCAATAGATTAAGGATTGTGGTGCCTAGATAGTTTGATTACTTGAAAAATCCAGAATAGATTTTCTGTCCAGAGAACATTTGTATAAATAGGCATAGTCGTATAACTGTCGAATTATCATTTTATCTTTGATCAACGGCTCTAATGAAACGCTTGGATGCAAATCATTATGATTTAGTCGTATCCATTCGATCAAAGATGAACTTCTGAGATTTTGTGACGTTGCGATGAAGAAGTAGCGCCACAGAACGCCCGCTGTCTCATCTTCATCTAACGCTTTGCATGCATTTTGGATGGTTTTAATATCACTCGTTATAACTCCTAAGATAAATGGCTGAGATCAAATCATTTTTTAAAAATTTGCAGATGATTCAGAGTGCACCACGTACCTCCCTCACTTAAGTGACGATTGAAGCTCTTGACTAAATCATGTAATCGGATTCTTCACATGCCGCCACGTCACCTACGCATAAAAAGATAAACAAATAGTCCCACAAGACATAAATTATTGAAATCTGACGGTTATATAGTTAGTACTCGATTAATGAGATAGCAAAAATCCTTAAAAGGGTGCTTTCTCATTAATCACACACACACGCTCCCACATGCGCAGACACGCGCACTTACACATGCATGCACATGTACACTATGTGACACATGGCATTCTCATAAGCCGCCATGTGGCGTCGCTATGTTGTCCGCTCCACATAAGCTGCTATGTCAGCATGCGATAAAAATATAATTTTTATTCCTTTTAATTGAAAATAAATTGAATGAAATTTATAAAAAAATCAGAAAAATTCTAGAAAAAGCCTTGACAATTAGAAAATTCATATCTTTCAAAATATAACTCCAAATTAATCTAATTTTATTTCATTAAATCAGAAATTAAATTATCTATCATCATAAAAGGTTAAATTATTTAAATAACTAGAGAATAATTTTTTATTTCAAAAATATATTCATTTCTCTGAGAAATTAAAACTTAAAAAATGAATGAGTATAGAAAAAGTATTTTCTCTTATTATTTAACATACAACCCAATTATAATATCAAATATAGATGGGAATAAAATATATTCCTTAAAATGCATAATTATCACTAAAATAGTGTATTTTGAGATTATAACTTAAAATTGTGTGAAATGATAGATATGCACTCAAAATATTAGAACATGTATAAGAATGGAATGTTTTATGCCTTAATTTGCATTAATAATCGTATAATTGCATGTTATTAGAAAACCTCTACTAAAGTCCAATCAAATCGTTATTATGTGTGAATTTTGATGAACAAGTGTTTCTTGAACACTAGAAGCACGATTTAGGCTAAAATGCAACTAAAGTCACGATTTAGTATGAATTCACCACTTTCCTGTATCTTTAGGGTTATGAAGGAGTAACTGATTAAAATATTGCATATTTATGGTCTAATAACGAGTTTAGATAAAGAACTAGAATAGAATTTGTGATTTTTCTTCTCCTTGACATCAATGTTAAAGAACTAGTGTATTTGCTCCAGGGTCAAATGGGAATAATTGTTTACTATGAGTTAGTGATTTGAATAAGGAAATGGTTGTTGCTAAAGTAGGATTCTAGATGTATGGCTATTTTGTTCACCATGTATGATTAGTAGTTGAGGACTCTAGCATGTACCTTCCTTCAATGGGAACCTTGTGCCTCAATTCCATGTGTCAAAGAAGTAAACTTCTTAACTAGTGATATCCCCAATTCCCAAAATTGTATTTATAATTTTTTATATTTGCACTTATATCCTATTGCTAGTGATAGTTGCAAAAATAACTGTTAGACTATAATGGTCACATTTGCCTATATAAATACCCTTTCTCATTAATAGAAAGCTATTATTTTCCCCTCCCAGTTCTTTGTCTTATCTAAAGAGATCTCCCTCTTCTTCCTCCTTCTCAAGAATATCTTCACACCTCACTCACTCACAACAGCTCTAAATTTCACACCGTGAACTCCAACTTGCAAGTCTTTGGAAATGATCTTTTGGTGCATCAGTATGGGATGGTCACCGGGTCTGTCATGAGAATGTGCTAGTCGCCATGTACTTGGTAGCAAAAATTGAGTTGTCTAACGTTTGGATTCAGCTCATGAGAATGCGCCTCTCGTTGTGTATGTGGTAGTGAAACATGAATTGTTCAAGGTTTGCATTCAGCCATTTTAATGTTCACGACCAGTGTATTCCTAAAATCACCTCGATTTTGATCCTAGACAAATGAATAAACTCCTTATCTTTGTGGAAAATTGTGAATCCCTGGATGGTCACTAGAATATTCTTGCTTGATGTTTAAATTAAGTTTAATTACAATTTTACCTTAGTATTTTTGTTATTCTAGTTAAGGCCCTATTAATACTATTAGGTTTTTACTTATGATATGGATATGTCTGGGAAGGTCCGTTCAATGTTGTATTTATACTTTTTCTATAAATAGACCAAGTATCATGATTTTTGGTCCAAATCGGTGTTCTCTCTCCCCCCTCCCTCCCCACCGTCCTCTTCCTTCTATCCAAAAGTTGCATCTTCTTCCTATGGTTGTAGCATCCTCGCGGACTAAGAATTTTCTCCCCTTAGAATTTTAGTTGGTCTAGTAATAGGCTTTTTTTTCTTCTGAAAATACTAATAGCCATTATTAAATTAACTGTTTTAACGATGTTCTATTTAAAAGATTCACTTGAGAGAAATAATATTATAAGGGGGTTTTTCATAGAAATTTTAAGACCACCCCTAAGTAATGGTTCACCCACATAGAAAACATGGTATTTTATATATTACATACAGAAACTCAAGAGGCTCTCTAAAAAAGTTTAAATACAATTATAAAAATTATGAAAGTATAAATACAATTTTGGGAAATTGGGGATATCACTGCTAAAAAACTCAATTCCTTTGGAATTGAGGTGCAAGGTCTCCATCGAAGGGAGCTACATGCACGAGTCCTCAACTACTTAGCCATACATGGTAAATAGAATAGCCACACATCTAGAATCCTACTTTAACAACAACCATTTCCCTTTTCAAATCACTAACTCGTAGTAAACAGTTATTTCCATTTGACCCCAAGGTTAGAGGATGTCATTGTCTTGAGTAAATCAGCATGCCTTCCCTGCCTGTACACCACATGGTTGTAGCAGTCCCCAGCCATAGTAAAAAAATGTTAATAAACGTGCAACTCATCTATATCCCTTGGAGGGGCAGACTAGGGCAGGGATGTGTCCCATATTTAAAGTAACTTGGTAAAACTTATATATAGGCTTTTGAGATATATATATATATATATATATATATATATATATATATATATATATATATATATATATATATATATATATATATACCTATTTATAGATAATCTATTTACACCATTACTTGACCACATGGGGTCATAGGACATTTTCAGAAACTCATAAATTCTAAATGAGGAGATAGGTCTTCAGAAAAAAATGGAAGATCCTACACTAAAAGTTAACATGGTACAAAGTCAAAGCTAGAGTTGAAGTTCAATGCATAATAAAATTCAAAGTTAGAGAAAAATCAAAGTAAAAATGAAATAGTAGACTTCAAAAGTTTCTCAAAAGAAAGGGATATTTTCTCATCTTTACTTTTTGATATCATTAATTTATTCAGTTACACATTTTATCTCATATGTTCAATTTTTATGCCTTAATTTGCATTAATAATCGTATAATTGCATGTTATCAGAAAACCTCTACTAAAGTCCAATCAAACCGTTATTATGTGTGAATTTTGATGAGCAAGTGTTTCTTGAACACTAGAAGCACGATTTGGGCTAAAATGCAACTAAAGTCACAATTTAGTATGAATTCACCATTTTCCTGTATCTTTAGGGTTAGGAAGGAGTAACTGATTAAAAATTGCATATTCATGGTCTAATAACGAGTTTAGATAAAGAACTATAAGAGAATTTGTGATTTTTCTTCTCCTTGACATCAATGTTAAAGAACTAGTGTAAGTGCTCCAGGGTCAAATGGGAATAATTGTTTACTATGAGTTAGTGATTTGAAAAGGGAAATGGTTGTTGCTAAAGTAGGATTCTAGATGTATGGCTGTTTTGTTCACAATGTATGATTAGTAGTTGAGGATTCTAGCATGTACCTTCCTTCAATGGGAACCTTGTGCCTCAATTCCATGTGTCAAAGAAGTAAACTTCTTAACTAGTGATACCCCCAATTCCCAAAATTGTATTTATAATTTTTTATATTTGCACTTATATCCTATTGCTAGTGATCGTTGCAAAAATAACCGTTAGACTATAATGGTCACATTTGCCTATATAAATACCCTTTCTCATTAATAGAAAGCTATTATTTTCCCCTCCAACTTCCTTATCTTATCTAAAGAGATCTCCCTCTTCTTCCTCCTTCTCAAGAATATCTTCATACCTCATTCACTCACAACAGCTCTAAATTTCACACCGTGAACTCCAACTTGCAAGTCTTTGGAAATGATCTTTTGGTGCATCAGTATGGGATGGTCAACGGGTCTGTCATGAGAATGTGCTAGTCGCCATGTACTTGGTAGCAAAAATTGAGTTGTCTAACGTTTGGATTCAGCTCATGAGAATGCACCTCTCGTTGTGAGTGAAACATGAATTGTTCAAAGTTTGCATTCAGCCATTCCAATGTTCATGACCAGTGTATTCCTAAAATCACCTCGATTTTGATCCTAGACAAATGAATAAACTCCTTATCTTTGTGAAAAATTGTGAATCCCTGGATGGTCACTAGAATATTCTTGCTTGATGTTTAAATTAAGTTTAATTACAATTTTACCTTAGTATTTTTGTTATTCTAGTTAAGGCCCTATTAATACTATTAGGTTTTTACTTATGATATGGATCTGTCTGGGAAGGTCCGTTCAATGTTGTATTTATACTTTTTCTATAAATAGACCAAGTATCATGATTTTTGGTCCAAATCGGTGTTCTCTCTCTCCCCTCCCTCCCCACCGTCCTCTTCCTTCTATCCAAAAGTTGCATCTTCTTCCTATGGTTGTAGCATCCTCGCGGACTAAGAATTTTCTCCCCTTAGAATTTTAGTTGGTCTAGTAATAGGCTTTTTTTTCTTCTGAAAATACTAATAGCCATTATTAAATTAACTGTTTTAACGATGTTCTATTTAAAAGATTCACTTGAGAGAAATAATATTATAAGGGGGTTTTTCATAGAAATTTTAAGACCACCCCTAAGTAATGGTTCACCCACATAGAAAACATGGTATTTTATATATTACATACAGAAACTCAAGAGGCTCTCTAAAAAAGTTTAAATACAATTATAAAAATTATGAAAGTATAAATACAATTTTGGGAAATTGGGGATATCACTGCTAAAAAACTCAATTCCTTTGGAATTGAGGTGCAAGGTCTCCATCGTAGGGAGCTACATGCATGAGTCCTCAACTAGTTAGCCATACACGATAAATAGAATAGCCATACATCTGGAATCCTACTTTAACAACAACCATTTCCCTTTTCAAATCACTAATTGTAGTTAAAAATTATTCCCATTTAACCCCAAGGCTAGAGGATGTAATTGTCTTAAGTAAATCATCATGCCTTCCTTACATGTACACCACATTCTTGGATCAGTCCCCAAACATTGGAAATTTTTTTTTAATAAACATGCAACTCATCTATTCCATTTCCCTTGGAGGGGCGGACCAGGGTAGGGATGCGTCCCTCAATTGAAGTCACTTGGTAAAACTTATATACAGGCTTTGATATAAATATATATATATAACTATTTATAGATAATCTATTTACACCATTACTTGACCACATAGGGTCATAGGACATATCAGAAACTCTAGTTTATAGATAATCTAAATGAGGATATAGGTCTTTAGCAAAAAAATGGAAGAGCCTACACTAAAAGTTAACATGGTACAAAGTCAAAGCTAGAGTTGAAGTTCAATGCATAATAAAATGCAAAGTTATAGAAAAATCAAAGTAAAAATGAAATAGTAGACTTCAAATGTTGCTCAAAAGAAATGGATATTTTCTCATATTTACTTTTTGATATCATTAATTTATTCAGTTACACATTTTATCTCATATGTTCAATTTTTTACCTTATACAAATACAGGGATAATTAGGAACACCATTTAAATTCTTAGGACTCATTGTGAGTTAGATTGGCATGTGAGTGTAGGGATAAGACTCTCAATGATTCATGGAGTTGATCGATAGGTCAATAATATGAGATTTGTTCTTCCTTTCAGGATCAAATAACTTTGAGGTTAGTGCAAAGAGCAAGCATGGATGCTTGAGTGTTGTCCAAGGTCTTTAAAAAAGGCGAACTAGCCTGAAGGAAGTAGGGACTGGTGAGGAGAGTGGTGTAAGTGAATCCATGCAAGGCAAGAAGCTATGCAATACTAAAGAGGTGTTTGAGATGTAGAGCTGACAAACAACATCAAGGTTCAAGAATTCACTTAAGGCAGAGATGTAAGTGATCAAAGCTTGAGAACTTTAGAAAAGACAACAAGGTTGAAGGGAGTAGGAGGTATTGAATGGAGATCTGGAAACCAAACTCCTGCTAGATAGGAAGATGCAACAAAATCAATAAGACTTTAAGGATTTGAGTCATTTAAACATGTGAGTAGGACACAAATAATATATGAGAACATTATTTTTTTGGGATGTTTCCAGAAATCTGTAGGAATGAGTTGGAATCCTAGGAAGTTGGGTATATGCGATATTAGGTTCTCAAGTTAGGGTAAAAATCCATGAGGTGAGAGAATAATTGAGGAATCCAAAATAGAATTAAATATTTTTATTCAATTATTCACCCTCCCCTATTAGTTAATCTATAACCTTTTGGGGAATTTCATTGAGATCATTGG
>CM044101.1:22635892-22660331 GCA_024174645.1 Lemna minuta | reverse complement strand
GTTCGCGTGGTGTGAATTCACGACGGCGAATTCGCGTTGGGGGGTGGGGGGGGGGGGAAGGAGGTGATCTTGGAAGGTGGAATGGCCTCTCACTCTTGCTCTCCAACTAGCCATCCTCACCTTCGTCCCATGCCCAGCTCTCCCCCATCCCATCCCGTCCCTTCGCCAACCTCGAATTTCATCTCCTTCCTGCCATTGGCACCACCGCCGACCGCCTAGATTCCGCGCCACGGTAGCTCCTGAATTCTCGTCGTTCGAACGCCACCAGCCCTGGAACATCTCTGCCAATACCTTTCCCCCGTCACCCAAATTGTCCCCGCATTCACCGCCCACACGTCCTCGTCTCGACGACAATTCCAAAACAACCCCATCGCTCGCTGACTCCCCACTTCCTCTCCCAACTCAACCCATCCGAACGCCCTATTTTTCCCCTCTCACGCTCGGTCGTCCACGTTCGACTGGCCCTACCTACCCACCCCACACTCGTGCCGCCCGTTCTCCTCTAGACCACACCAATTACGTCCTCACGCTCAGTCAGACTCCTCTCTGCCACTCGCCCGAATTTCCCTCTCCCTGCCAAATCCATGAGTTTGCTCTGCCCTTGCCGACCCTCGCCAGCCGAATTCACCCATCGCCCACGCGAGTTCACCCCTCGCTCCCGTCACCCAACGCAAAGTTCACCCCCCACAAAATTCCACATTGATAGCTATCCCAACCAAGTTCACATTGATAGCGCACAAGAGGAGGCACATGCTGGGAGACAGAAAACTTAGTGCTTGATGGGAGGCAACCCATCCTTATCATTATCTTTGCATTTATTTTCTACTTTTGTTCTTGTTTTTGTATTTATTTTTACTTTTCTATTTTCTGTTTGCTTTGATGTTTTCTGTTGTTTCTCTATAAGTTTATTAGGTGCTAAGAAGAATGGAACATCAAAAGAAGAAATTGAGCTCCAAAACAACTCGACAAATGAAGAGAAGAATACAACCGATGAAAATTCCCGCTAAGTTTTTCTTTTATCCCTTATGTCTCTTTTCCTTTTTACTAGTGTTGCATGCCATGAATAATGATTTTCATCACTTTTCCATGAGCATACTGATTTTTATTGAGAAAAATAAAAAGAATGAGCATGGGGGGGAGTTTTCTAGAAAACTTAAAATTTTTAAAATTTTTTGCATTCCTTCATTTAGTATTCTATGCATGATTTGATTTTTAAACATGTGAACAAGAACATGATCTTTCCCAAACCACATGAAATAGTAAAGCATAGAGTACATTAACACCTCCACTTGTTTAGAAAGTCGTGGGAAGAGCAACCTTAAGTGTTATGTTGAGGAGATGGTAGAGTCGATGGAATTATGGATCTAGGTATTCCTTTTGGGAACCATAAAATCCAAACTAAGGATTTACTCAAGCTCATAGAATGATTTTTCAAAACTTTCTATACTTCTCATCTACTCATTCTTCTTTCTAAATCTTGAGTTAATGACTCCTTGCACGCACATCTTTCCGCTTTCCATAGCAAGTCGTAGCTTGTATCATCCTTTGTTGGCACTACTATTATTGACATAGTGAAGCTCCCTGATCCATAGAGATACCAAAACCTCTTCGTGGGAATAAGTTGCATGTCTACTAAGGACGACACATGGGTAGGATGAGCACCATGAAATGAGTAATGTTGTTTTCAATAAAGTTGCATAAAAAGCCTTGAAAATTTCAAATTCTGAATTATCTAATCTCTTTCTTCAAAAAGGCTTGCAGCAAGTAGAATTAGGATGAATAAAGTAGAATTAGAAAGAAAGAAAAAGACAAAAAAAAAAGAATTAGGATGAAATAAAAATAAAAAAAGTAGAATTAGAATGGTAAGCTACCTCTCATGTGTTTTAGCTGACTCTATTTTATAACCACTATGTATGAAAAGGATGATGATTGTTTCTACTTCTTGTGCCCTTATCATTCATGTCCATAGTGCAAGGAGGAAGCAACGATTGGTTTGGTATGATGAATTTTTTTTAATTATCTATATTTCTATTAATATGTAGAGCAAGAGCATTCTTAGTTCTTGTGGTGGATTAAAGTGTTTGCCGGAAGAATGCCGTGACCCTAAGTTTCTAGTACATTACTTTCTTCTTGGCATCATTTAAGGTAGAACATTCATTTCAGCTTATATCAATGCTTAACCCACCCATGGTTTTCTAAACTTGTTAGTCCTATTACACATTCTTTATCTTTCCATTGCTAAGGGACTAGCAATGATTTAAGTTGGGGGGTGTGATAACATACATTTATAACTTAAATTATTATCCTAATTAACTCATATTCATGCTTATTTTATGTGAATATGATACATGTTATCCTAATTTTTATAAATTTTCTCCATTGGTATGCCATTACATTAAAGTTCATATTTGTGCATAAATTAGGGATAATTATGTGCTTTCTTGATGATTAATCTTTTTGCAAGGTTAAATTAATAGGAATTAAGTTCTTTCCTTGGTTTATTTTGACTTTAGTAAATGATTTTAAAGATTAATTGTAAGAAGGAAAGTATTGGATGATTAAAAGAGAGAGATCTTAAGGAATGCTTTTAGGTTATTTTTAATTCATCCTACATTCTTCTTTTTAATTATATTTTTAATGGCATAATATTAAAAAGAAAAGAAATTGAGATCCAATGGAGAAAATTTGGATTAAAAAGGAGTTGTATATTTAAAGTTATGAATTTCTGAAGTTTCGGCCCTTTTTTGAATTTTTAATTTGATTTTTATTTGATTTTTAAGTGTATTTTGTAATTAAAAAAATCAAAAAAGGGGGTTTTTTTATTCCACAGACCCCGCGGATGACATGGCACAGTAGCTGACGTGGCGCGCAGGACCAGCGCACGGATGCGACGTGGCATTAAGGCCACGTGGCAGGGCCGCGCGTGGCCCACGTGAGGCGCAGGTGGCGCAGACACGTAGCAGGAGGCCACGCGGGTCCACGTGGACACCCGTGAGGGGTGCCATGTGGCAAGGAGGGCTGGCAGTTGGAGGGCCCACGGGTTAATGGGCCCTAGTAATAGGATTGGGGCGGTAAGGCAATAGCGTTAAACCGCCCCATATTATAAGCGTACCCTCTTTTGTTTTTTCTTCCGTGTGGGACTATGTTCCCACACGTTTCTTCTGTGCAGGACACGTGGCGGCATCATGGGGGGGTCAGCGGCAACCTCATGACGTCGATCTCGTGCACCCGAGTCCACATGATCAGGGATTGAGCACGTGCACTTAATCTAGTTTAAGTGACATGATCGATGGACGACATGTTGCTTCGCGATAGGGAATAAATCCTCATCAGACGGTCGCAATCCATCGCGACTTCGGCACATCAGAAGGAGATGTGTGGAGTCATCTCAAAAAGCGATGGAGATCGGATGGCGGCGATGATTCGTGGCTCGCGATCGTGGCTCACGATCACAGCTCGATCGTGGCCCGATCGCCACGCGATCGTGGCCAAATTCTATATCAATAAATTCCATTTTCTCTCTAGTTTCCAAATATATAATTTTTGTGATCTTCTGACATCTTTTAGTTCTCTGATTTTACAAAACTCTGACTATTAGTCAAAGTCAATGCTTTGACTTTTGACTTTTGTCTATCAAATCCGAGATCTTAAATCTTGAAATTTATTATTTAGTATATTTATATCATTTCTATTCTTAACATCTTATTTTTACTTCTTTAAAACCTCTTTTAAACCTAAGTTTGACCAAGTCAACTCGCCAATTAAAGTCAACCTTGTTCTCTGTAGATCGACCCGATACTTACACTTTACTTGATTTTATATCTTTGTCATTGTGAGTTCGGTATTATAAATTTTTTTTGACCGACGTTTGTGTGTTTTAACGACCGCACCAAAACGTTTTGTCAACTGCCTGTGGCAGTGTGACCGCACGGGAAAGACCGGGGGCGAAAGATGTCAACCTTGGGTTCCCCATATGGTGTGGCGTGGATCCATAGGGCTGATGATATGGAGTGTGCTGCACCTTGCGCTGCTGCGCATAAGAAGGGTTATGAAAATTATAATAACCCTGATTCGGGTAGTTTGACCTACCCGCTTGGCTCAAACCTGGATATGTAGTAGGGTTTGGCTGGAATGAAAATGGACCTTGGATTGCCATCACGGGGCAATCCAGCTCAACGTGCTCAAAACTAGAGCACTACGAACACCGCAAGACATCGACATGTAAAACTGGCGCGAGGCCATCAGAAGCTGATCAAGTTTTGTGCCTCGGTCAATTTCTCAATCTTATCTAAGAGCATACCTGTCTCTGCCGCCTTCGCATCCAACATCCCTCCCTTCGCGGGAGTGCTCCGTCCTTTGAAGGATTTAGCCGCATGATGATGGCTATTCTCTGCCACAACTCAATCAACTCGAGGGCTTCATCCTCATATTTGCTCCTGAATGTGCCTCTACTAGCGGCATCGAGCAAATATCTATCAAGTGCACCTAAACCATCATAAAAAATCTGAGTAATCTCATGTTTAGGTATACCATGATGCGGGCACTGTCTCAAGAGATCCCTAGGTCTCTCCCATGCCTCATAGAAAACCTCACCCGGCCCTTGTGAGAACTTGTGTATGGCTCGTCTCACGGCGCTAGTCTTACCTACGGAGTAGTACTTACACAAAATGCATCTTCCATATCTCTCCATTAATCAAACTCGCGGCCCAAGGTGAAAAACCACTCATTTTCCCTTTCCTTAAGCGTGAAGGGGAAGAAACGCATCTTGGCCGTTTCGGAGGGGAGATTGTGGAATTGGTTGAATTTGCACACCTGGCTGAACTCGTCCACATGTTGATATGGATCCTCCGATGGTAGTCCATGAAAAGTGGGTAAAAGGCCAAGAATATGTGAGTCAATTTTGAAATTCGCACCTCGTTGAAGAGGGGCATTGACTCTCGTAGTCTGCCTTTGGACGATCGGTCTTGCGTAAGTGCTAAGACGTCGTCTCACTATCTCGGCAGGAAGAGGGGTGTCTATCGGCTCTCCTTGCCCTAGTGTGGCGATGGCTGGAAGGGAATCACTAGAGGCCTCTGATGGAGCTCTAGAATGTGCTGATGTGGCAAAGAGGTCCTCATACAAGGCGTTGTTCCTTGTATGCCTCGTGGGTCGCGGATGCTGATGTCCTTATCGTCCTCCTCGGTTCCTAGGATGCCTATTCATATCTATATCAAAAAGATCACAAAACAGCAAGTATATATATAAGAAAGTCAAAAAAGAGTTAGACGAAAAGTGTGATGTCCAAATGAATATGCTTCACTCTACTCCACCAAAATATAGATCAAGCTACACACTATCAAAAATCACACCAATAAAGATAATAATACTAATAAGTCACCGATAACAGAGAATGAATCTGAGATATGTCGATATATTCGTCTCAAATAAGTGAAAAACACCAAGTAGACTACTAAATTTGCACCAAAAATGTCAAATAATGGCAAAAATGGGTAATCTTACCTCGCTATACCTTTTCCACCACTGAGAGGGTTTGATGAATTCTCTGCAGGTCAGTAAACAATAGAAAATAGAAACCTAAATATAACCTCGAAATCAAGCAATAAAATCAATAACGCATGCTCCCCAGCACCAACGCCATTTTGACGAAGCGTTTTATGCGATCGTTAAAACACACAAACGTCGGTCAAACAAAATTTATAATACCGAACTCACAATGACAAAGATATAAAATCAAGTAAAGTGTAAGTATCGAGTCGATCCACAGATAACAAGGTTGACTTTTATTGTAGAGTTGACTTGGTCAAACTTACATTTAAAAGAAGTTTTAAAGAAATAAAAATGAGATTTTATGAGTATAAATGATATAAATATATTAAATAAGGAATTTGAAGATTTAAGATCTCGGTTTTGAAAAAGCAAAGTCAAAAGTCAAAGTCATAGCATTGACTTTGACTAATAGTTCAATTTCTACAAAATCAGAGAACCAAAAGATGTCATAAGGTTAAGAAAATTATATATTCAGAATCTATAAAGAAAATGGAATTTATTGATATAAGATTCCTTATTTTATGATGAGAATTGGATTTATTATGAATTATTGAAAATCAAAGATCAGAAAAATCCCGAAATAAACACTTCATAGAAAATTTTTAAAGTGATTGGCCAATTTTACCTAAATCTTACAATTTATATATAAATAGAAAGCTAAGATTCAGAGGATTCTAAAGAGACCAAAATTATCAAATTCCGATTTATATATTGAAATTAATTGACCCTTGAAGTCAACGCTCAAATTAGGATTTAAAATGAACAGTGTTTGGTCAAATGTTAAATTGAGGCGTCAAATGATCTTGGAATTTGACGAATTTGCTATCCACGGAAAGCTGATGAAATAAGGAATCCAATGCAACCAAAATCAGGTAATTCTAAAGTATAATAAGAGAGATATCATATTTTCAAATTCAGAAAAATTTCAAACTAAAATTAGGTAAAATTGAAGAAAACTATGAACTAAAACTCAAAATTAACGTTATAAAACTAATCAAAACTCAAATTACCACCAGATAATCGATTGAATCTCACTTCTAACCTGATTACCACAAAGATGGGGCTTCAATTCATGTGGATTGAAGCTAATTTTTCTCAATTTCTTCCTCGCAGACGTTCGGCGTTCAAGGGGAAAATTTGATGAAATCCAATGGAAATTCATGATCAATCCCTTTCCGATTGGATCGCAATTGAGTCTGTACTCAGGGGGATCACGAAGAACTCAAGATCTTGCTTTAAAATCCCTTAATTCCTTCACGATTCAATCAAGAGTTAAGAGAAACAAGAGAGAATACATCTGTTTTTAGGGGATTTTTTCGCCCAAAAAATTCGGGCCGTTTGATTTAGTAATAGATGCCAATTGATGACCCCGATCGCACGATGATCTTGGGTCACTAATGTGAGGTGATCGTGTGCCACGATCTCACCACGAATGAGTCACGATCGTGGTTCAATCAAGCCACAATCGCATGGCGATAGAGCCGCAATCGAGTGGAAGTTCTCCGCGATAAGCTCCAGCCGTCCAACCTGATCAAGTTTGGTTGGACCGTCACGATTGAACGCGTAAGCTAAGCCAAGATCCACTGAACATGTCCAACGTCATCCGCTTGCTTCGCCTGTGCGATGAAGATCACACGCTCCCGAAGCGTCCACACGTCGCAACGTGAGAGGTAGATCAATCTCACTTAAGTCGGGTTTCACGCACGTGTTCTGATTTCGGTTGCGCGGACTGAGGTCCACGCGATCGACGCCTCGTGATGGGATCCGACGCTCGTGATGCCGCCACGTCGCCTGCAAAAGAGAGATTCCACGGGAACATAGTCCCACACGGAATAAAAAAAATGGAAATCGTGAGTTTATAAGGTGGGGCAGTTTAACGCTATTGCGTTACCGCCCCAATCCTATAACCAGGGCCCACTAACCCATGGGCCCTCCAAATGCCAGCCCCCTCTCTGCCACGTGGTGCCCCTCACGGGCATCCGCAAGGACTCGCGTGGCCTCCTGCCACGTGTTTGCGCCACTCACGCGCCACATGCGCCTCACGTGGGCCAT
Organism: Lemna minuta; assembly: GCA_024174645.1. NCBI lineage: Eukaryota > Viridiplantae > Streptophyta > Magnoliopsida > Alismatales > Araceae > Lemna > Lemna minuta. Next base: position 22,652,732 of record CM044101.1, on the reverse strand, counting down.
GCGCGGCAGTGCCACATGGCCTTAGTGCCGCGTCGCATCCGCGCGGGTCCCGCGCGTCACATCAGCCCTGCGTGCCATGTCAGCCCACGGTCCTGCAGAAATAAACCCATTTTTTGCGCAATTTTAATCCCAAAAAATTGATGTAAATCGAATTAAATGTCAGATAAAAATCAGAAAAAAAAAAATCAAAAAATTCAACACTTCATAACTTGAGAAATACAACTCCTTTTTAATCCAAATTTTCTCCATTGGATCACAATTGTCTTCATCTTTAATATTATGTCATCTAAAATATAATTTTAAAGAAGAATATAGGATGAATGAAAAATAACCTTAAGACATTCATTAAGATCCCTCTCTTTTAATCATCCAATAATTTCCTTATTATAATTAATCTTTTAAATCATTTACTAAACTCAAAATAAGTCAGAGAAAGTACTTAATTCCTATTAATATAATCTTGAAAAGAGATTAATCATCAAGAAAGCACATAATTATCCCTAATTTATGCATAAACATGAACTTTAGTAGAATAACATATAAATGGAGAAAATTCATAAAAACTATGATAACATGCATGATATTCACATCAAATAAGCATGAATATGAGTTAATTAGGATAAGAATTTAAGTTATAAATGCATGTTATCACCTACCCATCATCGCGAGTTTCCCCGGGTTACCTGGAGTCGACTTCGCTGACCGGCACGCCTGCTTGCAGTTAGGTTTAGGATAGATATCATACTTAGGGCCTAGGACTAGCCTACCCATGGGCTAGGTTTGACCGCCCTATCTTCAATCAATCTCAGTTCCATTGATCAAGCACGAGGGTTTTCACAACCGCGTCTTGCATCAGAATGAGTCAGAGGTGAAGATATTCTTGAGAAGATGGAAGAAGAGGGAGATCTCTTCAGGTAAGATAAGGAACAGAGAATGGAAAAGATTAGCTTTCTACTAATGCGAAAGGGTATTTATACATGCAATGCGACCATTACAGTCTAACGCTTATTTTTTCAACACTCACTAGCGATACGATATAAGTGGAAATATAATAAAAGTATAAATACAATTTTGGGAAATTGGGGGTATACTACTAAAATTTTTTATTTCTTTGACACATGGAATTGAGGCAAAAGTCTCGATATAAGGTTGCTACATGCCAGAGTCCCCAACTACTAATCACACATGGTGAATAGAATAGCCATACATCTACATTCCTACTTTAGCAACAACCATTTCCCCTTTCAAATCACTAACTCATAGTAAAAAATTATTCCCATTTGACCCTAGAGCAACTACATTAGTTTTTTAACATTGATGTCAAGGAGAAGAAAAATCACAAATTATGTCCTAGTTCTTTATCTAAACTCGTTATTAGACCATAATTCTGCAATATTTCAATGAATTACTCCTTCCTAACCCTAACAATACAAGCAAACCGTGAATTCACACTAAATCGTGCCTTTAGCTGTATTTTAGCCCAAATCGTGCTTCTAGTGTTCAAGAAACAACTGTTCATAAAAATTCACACATAATAAGGGTTTTATTGACCTTTAGTAGAGGTTGTCAATCCACACTCAATCAAGAACCTCAAGGATCACCAAAGGAATACAAATTATTTGAGGAAAGGTCTGAGATACAACAAAATGGCAAATTAGTAATTGAAAAAAAGAACATCATATGTAGAATGATCATGAAAACATTGAGCTATTGGTGTAGATGCAACCACGCCATTGTGATTTGAGTAGAGGAGAGAGGAGAGAGTGAGGTGCAAAACAAGGAGTATTTTTGGACATTGGATCTTAATCTGATGGGTTCTTTCTTTTTAGTCCTTTGAAAATGGAAAACCAATGAGAGTCCGCCCCATATCCCAACCGCATTAGTGATAGATGAGACCCTAGTCCACTACTGATCTGCAATGCATCAGACGCACCAAGTTGCGTGACGCAATCCTATTCCTTGTATAACCAGGAAAAATACTAAAAATACTAATAAAACCTAAAATAGTCTAGAAAATTAGCCTAAGCTTTAAAAATGTATCTCATAATGTAGATACATTTTTTGCATGAATTTTTTGTTCCTCTATCTTATCACTTCACTTTAGGGTAAAAAAACCAATAAAATAAAAATATCATGCATTCTAAAACACTTGGTTTAACAAAAAAGTTTAATCAACTTCTTCATATTCTAAATAAATTTTTCATAAATAAATGAAAAATGAGCATATGAGAGAAATTACATGATGAATATAAAAGTTGTATAAAAAACATGATAAGATACATTAGATTAGAAAGAACTATGTGTGAAGATCAATTGAAAATGATGATAAGGATTGTATAATGGGAACAGTATTGCATGCCATTACACTCTAAGCAACTTCTTAAATTTACCACTTAGGTGGTGCCTCTTTTTCTCCACACATTTACCACTCGAGGGTTGGGGCACCACCTTTGTTGTCATCTAACGTTATCTAGAAATTTTGTGTGCCTTATTATCTTGCTAGTTTGCTCTTAGTCATAGTGCCAAGATAGTAGTGACGTTTTCTTTTGATAATCCATCGTGGATGGTGAATTAACTAAGAGGAGGGGGGGTTAAAAAATTATGAATTCATTTATTTTGTGCTCAAATTCTCACATCGCTCGTACAATAAAATTTTTAATCCTAGACTAGGTATCCAAAGCCCCCGCACTAGTCCTATGGGAAAACAGCTGCCTAAGAGTAACTCCTCACCTTCTTATTCCCATAGTAGCAATTACTAATTGGCCAGGTTAGTCATATCAAATTTTAAACACAAGCTTTCGATCTGACTTGTCCACACTCTCGCTTAGTGACCTCACTTTTTCGCAATCCTTTGGTATGCTGCTGCTCATTTTGTCTCCCATGAGCCAACCTCACAGAGCTCCGTGTGCTGCTCGCTACTCCAATTCAGGTTGGCCTACCTCTTTGAAGTCTTCAAGTCATGTCACCAATCCACACACACTCCAAGTAAGTCGTTCGTCATTGATCCTACGTGATCCTGCAAGGTCATGACTTGCCCGAAGTTAACCTAATGTGTGTGTGTGATAAAACGCAATTTATAAATTCAATTATATGATTATTAATGTAAATTGATGCATAAAACATTCCATTCTTATGCATGTTATCATACTTTGAGTGCATTTCTATCATTTCATGCAATTTTAAGTTATAATCTCAAAATGCACTATTTTAGGGATAATTATGTATAATTAAGAATATGTTTTCAAATAAATTATTCCCATCTAAATTTGAGATTATAATTAGGTTTTAATGTTAAATAATAAGAGAAAATGTTTATATACACTCATTTATTTTTCTAAGTTTTGTTTTCCAAGAAGAAATGAGTGTATTTTTTAAATAAGAATTTATTCTCTTGTTATTTAAAAATTTATACTTTTTCTAATGATAGAAAATTTAATTTCTGATCCAATGAAACAAATATGGATTAATTTGGAGTTGTATTTTCAAAGTTATGAATTTTCCAATTTTTAGAGATTTTTTCTGAAATTTTTCTAAATTCTATTTCAATTTTTCTGAATTTTTATGAATATATAATCGATTTATATAATTAAAATCAATTTCAAAAATCGTGCAGGTGATGTGGCAAAATCAGGAGTATCCGATCAAATCACGATCGTTAATCCAGACAGGGGGTCACGTGGCAGCAAGCGAAGCGTTCGATTGCGCGATCAAATCCCGATCATCGATCGTCACTTAAGGCAGGGGGTACTTAGCACAATTTGATTCATCAAAGAATCATTTTAAAAATGATTTAATCCCTGTCATTAATCAAAAGAGTTATAATGGCTCAGATTAAAATTGACGACAATGCATCCAGAGCGTTAGACCAAGATCGGACGTATTGCATTTCATGCGTTTCTTCTTCACACGCGATGTGACAAAATCTAAGTGGTCTATCTCCGATCCAACGGCTATGACTTAACTATAACGATTCGCATTGATACGTTTCATCAGATCCATTGATGGAAGATCAAACGCATCATCAAACGGTTACACCCAAATTAGCTATAAATTGAGATGTTCTTTGACATTGTAATGCATTAATGGATGATTTTGAGAAATTGAACTATCTAGACACCACCATCCTTGAATCTCTTGCTTTCAATTGCTTCTAGACATATTTCCACATCCACAGAGTGGTCGAAAGTAATATTTCGTCGATCAAATAGGGAGAATTCGCCTCTTCAACACCAAAGATAGTTTTCAAAATCGTGGAATGCAAAGCCTTGAATCCAGCGATTAATTTCATCATTTTAATCGCTATCTCGGGTTAGATTATGTGTTTTCCTCCTAATCTTTTGTCCTGTATCATTAGATTTTAATTTAGAATCGTAGATTTAGATAATTTTCGATGTTATTTCAGATTTCTGTCTCTTCGCTTTCGAAAATTTCTCTCTAATTTGCTCATCGATTTCTCCTCGAATCTTGATCCAAATCGAGTGATTTTTGAGTTCTCTCTCTAAATCTATCAATTTTTCTAATTTCTCACCTCAATTCATCATCCGATTTGATTATTTTCAAAAGATCTCTCAAAAATCCCTTATTTCTTTGTGGATTCGATCCTTATTCACCACTATAACATTCAATTCGTGAATAAATCTTGAAATTGGTGAGTTTGGTATTATTTTTGACACGAATTGGTGTGCAATCAATGATCACATTATTTTGTTTTTTCAGTGGGTGATCATAATTATCCTTGATTCCGAAAGTAAGCTCACACGAAAAATATATATAATCAAGGAATTCAAAAAAGTAAACAAGAAACAAGTAACTTCAAATAATATAAATTTAAAATGAGGAAACTATTAGAAATAAATTGATGAAATGAAAACCCCTCGATGAGTGGCTTTGACTTAATGTCTTTGACTTTAACTCGTGCCTGTGACTTTAACTTTTTCCCTTGATTTTGATACTCAATGTCTTCGCCCCCGAATTGATTGATAATACACAATGAAGCTAGCTATTGACAACATGAAATTTATACTAATAATTAGATGATTGTTGATGTATATAAGGCATAAAATATTCCATTCTTATGCATGCTATCATACTTTGAGTGCATATCTATCTTTTTATGCAATTTAGAGTTAGAATCTTAAAATACATTATTTTGGAGATAACCATCTATAATTAAATAATATACTTTACAATAGATTATTCCCATTTTATTTCGAATTATAATTAAGTTTTCATGATAAATTAATAAGAGAAAATATTTTTTATACACTCATCTATTTTCTAGTTTTACTTTCTAAGAGAAATGAGTGTGTTTTTGAAATAAAAATATATTCTCTTGTGATTTATTAAATTTGACTTTATAGAATGATAGATTATTTAATTTCTGATCCATAAAAAAAACTTGGATTAATTTTGAGTTATATTTTCCTAATTTAAAGGGATTTTTTTGGAATTTTTTGGAATTTATATAGATGTATTTTGAATTTATTTTGATATTAAAACATTAAAATTATTGTATTTATTGCGCGGTAGTGTGGCGGATGACATGGACAACTGACTAAGCGTTTCATACGGTAGTTAAAAATACACAAACGTCGGTAAAAAAGAATTATAATTCCAAACTCACAAATACAAAAATATGAAATCAAGTATATTGTAACGATCGGGTCGATCCACAGAGAACACGGTTGACTTTGATCGAAGGGTTGACTTGGTCAAACTTAGGTTGAAATAGAAATTTTAAGAAATAGAAGTGATATATAATTAATGGAAATGATATCAATATATGAGAGAAGATATTTTAAGAATTTAGAAAATGATTTGACAAAGAAAAGTCAAAAGCCAAGGTCAAAACGTTAAGTTTGACCAACCATTGACTTTCTATAAAATCAAAAAATAAAAAGAGAGTAAAATATTACAAAAGTTATTTATTGAGAAACTATAGAGAAAATAGAAATTTTTTATATATAATTCGTGATTTTTCAAGAAGAATTGAATTTATTATGATTTATTGAAAATCAAAGATCAGAAAAATCCTAAAATGATTACCTTGGTTTAAATCATCAAATTGACTAATCAAATGAAAGTAAAATATTATGAAAATTATATATTCACAAACTAGATAGAAAATAGAAATGTTTAATATATAATTCGTATGTTTTGAGAAGAATTGGATTTATTATGATTTATTGAAAATCAATGATCAGAAAAATCCCGAAATGAAGACTTCGGTTTAAATCATCAAATTGGTTGACTAAATGATATCCAAATCAAGCTAACAATCAGAGGCGAAAAAATCAATAACGCTTGCTCCCCGGCAACGCCGCCATTTTGAAGTGTCGATTTATGCGGTCGTTAAAACACACAAAACGTCGATCAAACAAAATTTATAACTCCGAACTCACAGGAAGCACGGTTGACTTTGATCGAAGAGTTGACTTGGTCAAACTTAGGTTAAATTAAGGATTTAAAGAAGTGAAAATGATATTTTATTAATGGTAATGATATAAATATGCCTCATCAAATATTTTAAGAATTTAGAAGCTGATTTGACGATGAAATGTCAAAAGTGAAGGTCAAAGCATTGACTTTGACCAACAGTTGATGTGAAGATTGACCTGATTGACGTGAAGATTGGGCTCCAAATCGCGTGGATTGGAGTGTATTTGATCGGTTTCTTCCTCGGCGTACGTTCAACGTTCAAGGGGAGAATTCGATCAAATCTTGCAACAATTTGTGATCAATCCCGCCTTGATTGGATCACAAAGAAGTCAAGAGTTTGCTTCGAAATCGCTTAATCTCTTCACGATTCCATCAAGAGTTGATTTACAAAAGAGGAAGAACACCGTTTTATAGAAGAAATCAACGCGAAAATCGCGGACCGTCCGATTCGGTGAAGACGGATCGATGACCATGATTGCGCGATGATCGTGGGCCACGATCCCATGATCCCTCAAAAATTGCCCGTCCAATCTTGATCGAAAGACCCTGATGTGTCCACGTGTCACCCCACGATCGCTGAAAACGCGATTAAATCTTGAGCGTCTGATGTCACTTACGCGATCAACAGTCGTCATTTGCGCACGTGCATTTGATGGCGATAGCGTGGACCCGAGTTCACGCAATTGACGCGTCTTAATTGACACGACCGCATCTGACGACTGTAACACTGCCACGTATCTTGCAAATTGAAAAATCCATGGGAGCATAGTCCCACATGGAGAAATTTAGTGGAGAGCATCAGGTATATAAGGTGGGGCTCTCTTTAGCATTTGCGTTACCGACCCAATACTCTAACTTGGGCCCAATATACCCGTGGGCCCATCACTTGCCAGCCTGCTATTGTTCATGCCACGTAGGCACCACTCAGGCGTCCACGTGGGCTCGTGTGGCCTTGCCACGTGTCTGCTATGTGCCACATCGCCGCCACGCAAGCATCCGTGTGGGCTTGCAGGGCTCTGCCACGTGTGCCACGCCGCGGAACGTCAGCTCCGCGTGCCCTGCGCGAATATTAAACACTTTTTACATTTTTTTAAAGGAATTAAAATCCGTTAAAATTCCTGAAAAATCAAAATAAATTTCTGAAAATTCAGAAATCAATATCTTAAAAAATATAACTCCTTTTTCACTCAAATTTTCTCCATTGGCTCACATATTTATTTATTTTTAATATCATGTCATCTAAAATATATATTAAAAGAAGAATGAATAATGAATTCAAAAATATTCATAGGTGAACCATATCATCCACTCATTTTCTTTGATTCCTCTATCATCTTCTTCTTCTCTTTCTTTTCTTCATCTTTGCCAAATACAAAATAAAAATCAGTAAAAATTAGTTAATTTTGATTTGTTTGATCTTATTAAAGGACATAAATCATTAAAGCACATAATTAACCCGAAATTATCCAAAAATATGAACTTTAGTAAAATGGCATACCAATGGAAAAAATTCATAAAACTCAGATAACATGCATCATAATTACATGAAATAAGCATGAATATTAGTTAAATAGGATAATAATTTAAGTTATATATGCATGTTATCATGACACAATGTGATTCGACAATGATTCACATTATAAACTGTGATTAAATGCTAACTATTCATTTGTGTAGTTATAACGGCTAGGATTGAATACACCTGATTGACTCCTTAGACGTGTGGCCACATCTCACGCGTTGGATGTAGATCAAACAAAAAACATTGCACGACGATTTGACTTCACTCATGTTGTGGCAAAATCTCAATGCTTCATCTTTGATTGGAGGAAAGAGACTTAATGATGATGATTTGCATCTTAGTGCTTCATCTAAGCTATTAATCAAAGCTCAACCATTAAATCCAATGGTCATGCCCAAATTTTTCCAATTTATACCCTCCCTTCGACAAAAAATGTATTCTCAAATATTTCGAGTAATCAAAATTTGTATACATCTCAACCCTTGAATCTCTTGATTCTTTCTTCTTCTAGACTCATTTCTACCTCCAAGGAGTGCTTGAAATCAAGATTTTGTCAAAATAATAGGGAGATTCACCTCTTGACTTTTAAATATCTATTTTAAAAAATGCAGAATGAAAAGTCTCTGCTCTAGTAATCAATAAGATCATTTGGAGCAAGATTTTGGGTTAGATTATGTGTTTTCCCTTCTAAGCTTTCATCATTTATCACTATATTTAAATTTTGAAGCATATATTTGATTAGTTTTTAGAAATTTTATGAAATTCTCTCTCTTTGCGATCTATTTTTTTCTCATGATTTCACTCCTTGATTTCTTCACAAATATTGACCAAAATTGAGTGATTTTTGATTCAGTGGATTCGTCTTGGACTGTTCTTTCCAAATGTTCTAATTTCTTAGCTCAATTTTTCATCTGATTCAATCGAATTTAAAGAACGCCTAAAAAATTTCCTATTTCTCAATGGATTCGATCATTATTTACCACTATACTTATTAATTCTTGATTAAAACTTTAAATTGGTGTGTTTGGTAGGTGTTTTGACATGCATTCTTGTGTTTTCAATAACTGCATGAAAATGTCTCGTCAACTATCCCAAGAAAGGATCTCAATATATGCTTGAAATGATCCAATGAAAGAGTTTGAATGAGGATCCTAATCATCTATATAATGAATAAGAAATGTGATGCAAACATCTCAAAATTTACTTCTTGTTCATCTTCAATTAACTTGAAATCTAAATCTGTACAATAAAGGTCAATAAAGAAGATGTGATCAAAAGATGATATTGGGCACTGTGAATTAGACGATTAAAAATAAAGTGAATGAATAAGAAAATCATAATTTTAAAAATCAGAACGTGAGTTTTTAGTATTTAAAAATTTTTTTAGAAAAAATGGAAAATGAGATTTTAGAAACAGAATTTCACCAAAATTAGATAGGTGATTTCAATGTTTTAAAAAAATTAAAAACAAAAAATGACATTTTGAAAATTTGAAAACAATGAAAAAATGAAATTACCAATCTTAAAACAATGAAATCAGATATTTAAGAAATAAATATTGGAGAAGTTTGATTGAGAAAGAGAAATCAACAATATATAAAATCCTATCAGATAAACTTGATTAAAGAAGAAGTAATACATAAATCTGAAAATCAGCCAACCAATTTTGAGATTGAGAGTATCAAAATCGTTGAAGCATTTAGATATTGAGGAGCTTGAACTATTGAGAGGATGAGCTGCTAGTAAGAGAGAGAAAGGTTTGTTGATGACTGTTGGATAGAGGAGGATCTCAAAGAAAATTTTTGGAGAGAGGAGATTGAAGAAAATTATTGGAGAGAGGTTGAAGAAAACCGCAAGAAAGAGATGTTGAAGAAAATATCTAGAGAGAAAGGCTGAAGTAAATCATTGGAGAGAGAAGTTAAGGAAAATCATTGGAGAGAGAAGCTGAAGAAAATCACAAGAGAAATAATTTGAAGAAAACTTTTGGAAAGAAAAAAAAAGGAGTGCTTATAGAAGATCATGAGAAGAAAGGAGAACTCCCTTGTTCTCTTTGTCAAGGAGAGGTTGTTGAAGGGAAAGCTAGAGATCACTAGAGAAAAAAAGGATCATATTCACAAGTGAGAGAATGTTCTGATTGTAGGTTGAGGAATCTGATTTCTTGTAAGAGCTTCTAGAGGGATTGCCATGAGAGAGAGATTCATTTCAAACAAGAGGGAAGGCCAACATTCACCGTGAGAGACAGAGAGAGAGAGCTTAAGCATTGGGGTGGTTTTAAGGCCTTTATGTTTTTTTTGTTTTAAGGTACCTAAAAAAAGGGTAAACATTAACCATTAGATTATGTTGAATCAAATTTGAAAATAAAATAAAACAAAATATATTAAAAGATAAAATTGAGAAGATTAACGTATATATAAACCTTGACATTCAATAATAATGTCAAATCAATAGCAAAAATAGATAGAAAGATAATAGCTTTTGAAGATGAAACATAATATTTGAATGTATCATGATATCCAGCTTTAGGATCATCTATATCTATTTTAATAATGAGAGAATGATGATGATATTCAAATGTTTTAAATTTTTGAATAAGATATTAGAAAATAAAGTATATACACCTTATTTGTTGTGGTGTTCGTGTTCTAATGTCGATGTGGGTCCATGCAGAGAAACAAGACAACAAGTGAGCGTACCTTTGTTCACTTCTTCTTAGTTGCTTGAGCCCTTGGTACTTGCACTAACAAAGACATACCTTTTTAAAATCATTTTGGCTAAATGAATTTAATTGTAAAAACTACTTATTACATTTCATAAATGTATCAAACTTAGATTAAACTAACATCTTTTACAAAAGCTTCCATTAAAAATAAAAAATATTCTCTCTAAAGTTTGGAAAAATTAAAAAACTTTTCTGTAAACTTCAAACATTTATATCCATCAATCTACATTGTTGTCATTGATGAAATTTTTAGCAAAAATATCCTTTTTAAACTTTTTTGTCATTGATCTTGAAAATTGAAAATATCAAAATTAGAAAGTGGAACATTGTATTAAGAAATTTTTTCAATTGTCATTCTTTGTCAGCATTTCTTCACAATTTCATTTGCTCAAGTTCTTAATTAGAGAAATTTCAATTAAATATGTTTTTCAAAGGTAATTTAACCTTAAAAAGGTCAATAAAAAACCTAATTCTACCATTTGAGTGCTAATTGATGTAAAAATAGGTGAATAAGTGAGAAGACATGATGAATCCCGAAATACCATAAAGACTTGATAACATATTGTGAATTGATGCTGGTTATGGTCTCTAATGGGTGAATAATGATAAAAATGCATTTTATTGTAGCACTTGACTAAGAAAAATACCATACAAGTTGCTTGATAAACACCTTTCCATCAAAGTCCCCAAACAGGAGGATGATAAGAGTAAAATCATGGTCGTTTAAAGAGCAAGTTCATGTAGAAAAATTTATATTCAGCTCTTTGAAGTTAATTTTCTAAATTTCAAATAGTGGTGAGTTGAGGTCAACCCATGGGGATGACAATTAAAATATAAAAAATTACGGAATATAGTTTGTATTTTTGGTGGGATATGAGGCTTGAAAAGCTTTCCAAAGATATGACCAAAATATCTATTGCAGCGAAAGATGTTGAATCAAAACATTCTACAAACTTGACTCACCAAGAATAGATAACCTAATCATCTATTCTAGATGACCCTATCATCTATTATAGAATAAAATTCATACTTACGGGGATCATATAAAAAGAGTTCTTCTAGTCGTTCAAGCATCCAGCCTTCACATAGTCTTTGAACGATTGGATTTCCTCTTGAACACTCGTCTCTACAAGAGAAAGAGAAGAGAAAGGAGAATTTCCACAAGAGTTGCATGGGCAACCCTTTTATATTTGTTCTCCCCCTATTTATAGACTTTGGGAATGTGAACTTTTTATAAAAACCCTTATATTTATGCATATATCCATCAATGCACATTGACCTTATGTGTGTGACCCTCTAGATCTACATATCTTGCTAGTTAATGATTCCATCAACCTCATACCACCTATTGGTCTTCCTTATCAATTAAATATGTCAAAATATATATTAATTAATTAGGGATCAATTTAACCTAATCGACAGGTTGAGTCACTAACCTAGTGGTCTGGGAGATATGGAGTCTAAGGAACTCCTTCATGAAACCCTACCTTTATTGGTTACTGTGTACGTATAATCCTTCATCCACGCGAGATTCATGAATGACATAGGTTATGGTTAACTATCAAACCCTAATCGGTCACTCAATTTAGTACTAATATGAGTACGTAATCTTCAACAACAACTTCTCTACTATTTTCACTACCTTGGCCAAGGATTTAACCGCATGTCACTCCTTGATTCCATCTCCTTTTATATCGAGGGTGGATGATCCCATCTTGACCAATCAATCACCTTTGAGTACTTCATGTTGTATATAGTCTAATGACATTTTGGAGATCCGATGGCCCGGGTTCATAAGTCATAATCAAAACACAAAAATCCATAAAAAATATGTCTTTGGTGTCTCAAGTCAAAGGATCACGTATAGAACCTTGACATGAATCAACTTGATTAAAATTTAGGGATAATACCATTCAGGGATTCATACGGATCAGTTCAATGAACTCTTTCTCCAAAGAGCACCCACTATCTATTCTTGGAGTCTCTACACTGATGGCCACATGATTGTTCATACTCATCATATGAGGTGGATCAAATTGTGTTATTCTTTCTAGATAATTTGATGTCGTTCTTCAATATCCTACAAATAGGAATATTTAGGACATATGTTTATAGACTAGTGATCACTATATTATAATCTTATCACAATTCACTTGGTCATTACATATTATCATGAACTTCATTGCAAACATCACCCAAGAATGGAAATGAATAAAAGTTCATTTGAATGAATATAAACGAAAAGATGAAAGTATGATTGGCTTGAAGGCCACATAATTTCTAACAATTTTAAGATTAAGAAAGTCAAAATTATCAATGAAGAAGGGAAATGTATGCATAAGACACAATGACCTAATCAAATTCCTATGATCGTAGATCAAAGATTAAAGTTCATGATTGGATGATGGAAATGTGATTTAAGGTTTAAAATATGGAAAAAGACCACGTGTCCAAGCTTAGAAAAAGGGGATCTAGTGGACCTGGTCCATGAAATCCAACAACCAAGAACGCACTACATATCCTTGCAAAAATTAAACTTAGTCCCACATGGTAAAAATGCAATTTTTTTTTCTTAAATGTATGGCCCTTTAAGGGCTATCAAATAATGAATTTTTTTTTAAGAACCAATACCCCCCTTTATGGAGCCCTGTAGGAGTTCACTAGGCACCACATGATGCCACCTCCGTTGCGCACATCTATGATCAACCGCATCTACATGCCATGTCAACACGCTTGAAAATTATTTTTTTGATTTTCAAAATCCTCCAAAATAATTATAAAATCAAGACTAATCAATTATATAGCAGAAATATTCATTAAAAAATCAACAATCATAAATATGATAAAATTCTAGAAAAATCTCTTTTTGTCATGAAATAATAAAATAATAAAATATTTTTACAAAAAAACTCATTTTTGTATGAAATTTTGCCATTTAGATCCTCCATTTTTTTTATCATCATATCATTTGAAATCTAATTATTAATAATTTAGAAAAAATAATTTTTTATTAAAAACCATTTGTTTTCTTCACATCTTCGTCCCTATCATCCTTTGGTCATAACTTATGATCATGAAAGTCATGAACATACGATTAATTCACCCCTGTTTGACCTTTAAAAGGTCAAAATCCAATCATGCATACTATTATGAACCACAATTTAATAGAAATTTAGGTTATGAGCAATATGTTATGATGAATGGAAAAATTTTCATAAAAATATGATAACATGCGCAATAATGATGTGAATTGTGTCACAACTAATCGATCCTAGGGGAAGAGTGTAAAAATGCATGTTATCAAAACGCATTTGATATATCTTTTTCTTGCAACAACAAGTCACATTTAATCAATCCATGTAACAAGCCACCGTGCCATTGGGTCATTATGTTAGGATCGATTGGCGGTGAACTAAATTTTGAGGTCTATTTTGTCTTTATTGTGTATTGAATTGAAGCAAAAGATTTATGTTTTCTTCGTTAATTTCAACATAAGGAGGCACTAAAGGTAGGGAAAAGGACAAGGAATCTTATTTTGTACCATCTTATGGCACAATAGAGATTTGGGCGATCTCATGGTGTGACGTTTGATAACTATAAAATATAAGTCACATTCATGCATCATTTATCATCTTTAGGTATTTATAAAGACTATAAAATAAAAATATATATTTCTATATGTCTGAATGTAGTGAAAATATGACTAAGTCCTATTAGGCATCGTTTCTTATATTATGATTATATTATAAGACTAACCCCATTTAACTTCTAGGAAGTCAAATGGTTAAATTCTCACATTTTTATGAGTTATGTGGATGCAAGGACTTAGGAGAATTTTAAAGAGAGCATGGATGCAAACTATCTAGAAGGAGAAGAAGAAAACGAGTAATCCACCTTTTTAGAAGGTTGGTCAACCTATTTCCACCTTTTTAGGAGGTTAGTCAAAATTTTCTACCTTTTTAGGAGCTTAATCAAGGCTTTCTTCATTTTTAGGAGGTTGGTAAAGCTATTCCACCTTTTTAGGAGGTCAGTCAAACCCATTCAACATTTTAAGGAGACTAGTCACTCCATTTCTTTTAGAAGTCAATGATAGTTTAAGTGTTTCTTGACAAGTCAAAGGTGGTCAAAGTCATTCTTGAAGGGTCAAAGAGGTCAAATTTTTTCTATTTTATTTATTATTAATCAATTTAGGTCTTTACTATTTTTTAAGAAAGATCCATATTTATAGGAGGAGAGAGAGTAAGCCCACCTCATAAGGGAAGTGGTAAGGTTACCACCTCTTAGAGAGCGGTCAATCCACTCCCTTAGGAAGCGGTTGTGGGTCCCACCTCCTTAAAAAGGGACTCTCCTACCTTTTTAGGAGGTGATTATGGTTCTGTCTATGGATTTAATCTCAATGATTCATTTGGTTACACCCAAAAAGAGTAAATCTCTACCATTTATTCAAAGGAAACTCTTAACCTAACATATAAAAGAATCTTTTGCTTCCTTTTGTATTGATTTTTGGCTCTCTCTTAGCATCAGGCTACTAGAAGGAAAAGGAGAGGCGTAAGCACAAGTTTGGAGTTTTTGAGATTTCAAGTTTGTTGTGGACGCAAGATCAAGTGGACGATCGAGATCATAACGAGTCTAGCATCACCCGGCCGAGGACTGGTACAAAAATGAGGTTTGTGTGAGGATTTGGATTTGATTTTTTCTTGTAATCCCCTCCATAGATATTGTAAACCCTATTTGTTTTTTTATATTTTATATTTGTTCTCTTTTCTTCAAACAATCTCTCATTATTACCGATTTCTTAATTACCCAATTTCCCTATTTTTCATCATTTTTCCATCATCTTCCATTCCATCATTTTCATCTCTCCATTCCATCATGCTATTCTCAATCTTTTTTAAATTATTTATCATATAATATAAAGATATATATATATATATATTTCTAATTTTCTTCATACCATATTCTATTTCCTAGTCCTTCCAAATTTCTCCCAAAATCCATTCTACCGTTATTTTTTCCTATAATAGTACATCTACTCCCTAAAAGCACTAATGTCATTACCTAGGCTCCTTGAGGATTTGTCCCTAGGTGACAAGTCAGTTGCATCAAGAAGATGTAATCCATCTTGGAGGACTAGAACTCATCGAGTCCCCTCTTCAATGCTTTACACTAATAGAGAGAGAAGAAAAGATAAGATCTTTTTCCTTCAATACCTTGATCAATTAGTGTTCATAACTCATTTTCACACCCAATATTCACAAGTTATCAAGATTTTGACAAGAAATTTTGAGGAATTTTTTGATAAACTTAAAATTTAAATTTTTGGAATTTGAGATTGAAGAGACTTCATATGAAAATATGTAAGATAAATTAATGTTGTTATTGTCATGTTTAGTCATGTTTGATCAATATTATTTGGCCTATAGATATTGATGGATATAGACATAATTTTTTAGGGTTTTTATGAAAAGTTCAGATACCCAATGTCTAGAAATAGGTAGAGAATAACCATAACTTGAGGTGCCAACAAAAGACTTGTGGAAAATTTCTCTTTTCTTCTCTTTCTCTCTTGGTCAAGAGCTTTAAAAGAGGAGATCTAGCTGTCTAGCGATCATGTGGATATCACTAGAGGTTTGATACTTAACATTTATGGAATAAAATTTATACTAGATGATAGAATCATCGATTCTTGGAGGCTTAGACTTTTAAATGTTTGATTCAATGTATTATATTGCGTTCCATGGTTTGATCATAATTTTGAGAGCCTATAAAGCATTAAATCCTATCAATCAATGTCATGAAACATAAGAGAACATGTGATTCTCTCATAGGTGTGATGGTGGAGGACACACACCTTATCTCTTTTCATGCAATGACTACTAGGCATACTTCATCTTTTATGGTTAGATATAAGAACCACGATAATGAGGTGGAGATTTCCTAGTGCAGACCCTTGTGTGGGCCTCATTCAACCAATTGGATTCTTGGTTCAGTGGGACTAGTTGGTTTGTCAACCTCACAGAAGCAAACTAGCCCAACCAAAAATATAATACAAATGAAAGAAAAAAAGAAGAAGAAAAAGTGAAAAATAAGTAGAAAGGGAAAACAATGAAAGAAAAAGAAGAATATGATCAGACAGTCTTGTTTATACCCAATTAGCACTT
>CM044101.1:22513035-22635392 GCA_024174645.1 Lemna minuta | reverse complement strand
GCCGTTATCGTGGGTTTTGGGGAACACACGGAACCACAAATTGTTACGCTGCTTCGATCGAACGATGTGCCCGGACTGCAAGTTTTCTTTGCGCTGGAAAACGGTGGTGCCAGAGTGTGGGCCCCAGTAGCTCTTGATCCCTCCGCCTTCTTCGTCATCGTTGGCGACGTTCTTCAGGTTGGCCTTTATGATATCTTTACCCATTTTTGTTTGATGGAAGACTAAAAAATTGAATGAAATCTAATTTTTCATGATAAACCTTTATTTCTGCGCGCCTATCCTACACTCTAGATGCTATAGTTTGTCTCCTCTTATCTCTCTCTTTCTCTATTTCTCTTTTCTGCCACATGCATGGTTCGGCGAAGAAGGCTTGGATGCGGGCGGCGCCGGTGATATCTTTCCTGCAAACCCCGCAGGTCAGCCATGGGACAAGGGATAAATGTATTTGTTAGCGATATTGTTCTCTCTCACCTCTATAGACTAATATACCCCTTCTCTCTCTCTCTTCATCTTGGGTATATAAACCCTTCATGTATACTTTCGGGTTTATGTCATTTATCTCTCCTTCTTCCTTCTCAAATCGTAGGCAGGGTTCGTCATGGTATCAGAGCTCTATCTCTAATCCATAGGTAAGGTTAGACATCACCTTCCTTTGCTTTCGCTCTCTGGATATTCTCCGTGCACGGTGATGGTCTTCTCTGCGCCTCTAGTTCGCGCGACCTCCATCTTCGTGCGTGCGCGACCTCCATCTTCGTGCGTGACCTGCATCTTCTGTGCGCGACCTCCTGCTTCTCCTGCGCGCAACCTGTGACCGTCTGCGCACGGCCTCCTGCATCTTCGTGCGAACTATCTCAAGTCTGCGTAGAAGACCGTCTTCGTGCGAACTTTCACGACCTCGTGCATCTTCGTCTGCGCGCGACCGTCTGCATCTTCGTACGACCTTGGTACGAAGACCGTCTTCCAAGTCTCGACCGTCTTCGTGCAAATTTTTGTGACCCCCTGCATATTCGTCTGCGCGCGAACGCCTGCACCTTGGTATGACCTTGGTACGAAGACCGTCTTCCAAGTCACGACCGATGGTATCGCGGCGATATTCTTTCGTGGTATCTCCAGTTCATGGTATTCTTTTCGCGATATTCTTTCACCGGACGAGACAGTTCTCGGTATTCTCTGTACCACTGCGAAAGACCTCCGTACGCTTTCTGTCTCTTTCACTTCTCCAGAACGGCATCGCCGCTTTCTGTCTCGTCATCGCCACCTCGTCCACTTCTCTCTGCGCGCACATGTGATCTGCCAGGTATCTCTCTGCTGCACCTTCTCTCTACCTCACGGTTAGACATCTGCATTCGGTGTTTTCTGCCCTACACGCAAGACCGTATGGTAGCGTGACTGCTTCACGCGTGACCTGCACGGCCTGCCTCTCTGTTTGCTGACTGCCTGCTCACGCACTGTGCTCCGGACCGCTTACGATGGTTACTGCTTCATTACAGTTGGGTGCTATGCCATTTTCTATCTCGTCCGGTGAATTGAGTGCACTGAAACGGTGAATTGACTTCACTGATGCTGATTTTTTAGACAAATCTCTGTCACACAAGGTCACACATCCGCTCCCCCCGTTCATGCGTATCAATGGACCGAATTTTTTGAAGTGGCAACGGTTCGTCGAGACAACCTTGCGGTCACGTCAAATCTTCAAGCCCTGTACATGGACGCCTCTGAATGCCACACACCCTCACTACGCAGCATGGGACGCCGAGGAACATTTTATCCTTGGTTGGTTCGTGACTCACTCTCTCACCCCAGAATTTCACGATCGCTTTCCTCATTAGAAAATGGTCAAGGGCTTCTGGGATCAAGCTCATCATTTCTGTGGCCGGGGTGGCGATTATTGGATGCGCTTCAGCCTGATTAATCGGGCTCATGCATTACGACAAGGGAGCCTCTCCATCTTTGAATATGCGCTTGCTCATCAGACTTTGTGGGATGAGGTGGACCATTACTTGCCAACGGATGATCCTAAATGCCGCTCCTATCAGAACACTTTGTTGACCCGCCTACTCGGATTTCCCAGTGGACTGAACCAAGAGTATGATGACATCCGCCGTTGAGCCCTTTGCTGCAAAGATGGGCTTCCCAAGTTGGCAGACTTGGTTAAGGAGCTCCAAGAGGAAGAAAGTCACTTTCTCCTCCACGGCCGCCCTCCTATGGAGACCACTCAAGATTCCTCCGCTCTTCTCACGCCGACGATCTCTTCGGGAATTCTTGGACAGACTCATTCCGCCTCCAAGGGGTCATCTTCGGCCGACATTGTCTGCTCTCATTGTCATCGTGTAGGACACACTCGGGATCGATGCTTCAAACTTCACCCTGAACTAGTTTGAAAGAAGAAAACTTCGTCCAAGGCGCTCCTTACCCAGGCTGACTCGTCTGTCTCTGTTCCTAGCAGTTCAGCCTCTTCGTCCAAGGCTGACGGTTCCGTGATGACTATGGAACAGCTCCAGGCCAACTTTGCTCATCTCAACGCTCATCTATCCGCTATGATTGCTATGCAGACTTCATCTTCTACCTCCTTTTTCAGTGCGTTTTCTTCCTCCTCTTCGGATTTATGGTATTGTGGATAGACGGCCCTTAGCTCCTCATTGGTTTCGGATACGACTTGGGTTCTGGATTCCGGGGCTACCGAACATATGATTCCGTTCAACTCTCGGTTTGTTTCGTATCAGAGACATCTTGGGGGCCGGATAGTATTTACTGCTGCTGGCACTCGTCTCCCGGTGGCAGGGATTGGTGCTGTACATGTCGTTGGTTTGGGAGTTGTTCATCATGTTCTTCATGTTCCATCTCTTCGAGCTATACTTTTGTCACCACAGCGACTAGTCTATTTTGTTTTATGCTCATTTCACCTCAAACCTAATGGCATGTTTCTATCTAACAAGGTGGGGAGGACTACACCGATTAGGCGGGCGAATGGACTGCTGTTGCTGAATGATGGGGGGCCGGTCACAGTGTTTTATGGTGCAGCACAACATTCGTTTGGTGGACGCGCATCAGTGTGGTCACCTCCAGTTGACTCATCAGTGGCTGGGGCATCCTCCTTTTTCTACTCTTCAACGTTTATTTCCTTCGCTATGTACAAGATTGGATCTTCAGACCGTTGTTTGTGAAGCCTGTCAGTTGGCTAAACATCTTCGTGCTTCTTTTCATTTGTCACCGTCTCATACATCGACGCCCTTACACCGTATTCATAGTGATGTCTGGGGCCCGGCACCGCAAAGTAGCTTGAAAGGTTAGCAGTATTTTCTAAGTCCGAGGTTGCGTCGACAGTTCGACATTTCTGTGCTATGATTCACACTCAGTTTGGACGTGGTATCCAACGTTTTCGCTCCGATAACGCTCGAGATTTCGTGAATTCGGATCTTGCTTCGTATTTTGCTGAGCGTGGTATTCGACATGAGACCTCCTGCGTGGCTACTACGGAACAGAATGGTATGGCCAAGCGTCGTATCGGCTATGTGACATCGACGGCCCGCAGTCTCTTGCTGAATTATCATGTCCCGTGGACCTATTGGGGTGAAGCGATCTTGACGAGTACTCATCTTGTCAACCGTCTTCCCTCTCAGCAGCTAGCATTCACGAGTCCTATTGATCAAATGCATGCCGCCTTCCCAAACATTCCTCTACGGACTGGCCTTCTACCCCGTATTTTCGACTGCACTGCCTATGTTCACGACCCGTTAGCTTCTCTAACAAAGCTCGATGCACGCGCCCTTCATTGTGTGTTCATCGGGTACTCTTCTCTCCAAAAAGGGTATAAGTGCTACCATCCGCCCTCCCGACGGTTCTTCATCTCGGAAAATGTCACCTTTGCCAAGTATGAACCCTTTTTTGGAGCTCGCTCTTCCTCGTCTTGCTTCTCGCTGGATGAGGCTCCTTTGACTCTTCCGCCTGTGGAACTCATCGTTCCATCTACTTCCTCCCCTCCTCCTGATCCGTCTCCCCTTCACTCCTTCTCACCCTCAAAGCCGTCTTTGGTCTGACCTCATCTCACGATGCATCTCCTGTTCCTTCCTCCGATGAGATGGCTCCTTCCCATCCTGGTGAGGTGTCTTCATCATCTCCTAGGGACCCCTTGGCTTCTTCCTCTCCTTTGCCTTCCCCTCCTCCTTCCCCTGCTGAGTCATCCTCCTCTCCTACTACTCCACCTCTGTCATCTGTGGATGATGATGATCAATTGGGATGGCCTATTGCTCTCAGGAAAGGGGTTCGTCAGTGCACTCGCAATCCTCTTTACCCTCTTTCCCACTATCTTTCTTTCGACTGGCTGAGTACCCCCTACCGGCTGTTTCTTACTCGCATCGAGTCGGATCCCATTCCATGTCGCTTAGCTGATGCTATCGCTTCTCCTCATTGGAAAGCAACGATGGACGAGGAGATGCAGTCCTTGCTCAAGAATCAGACTTGGAAGGTAGTTCCGCAACATTTTGGCAAGAAGGCGGTTGGGTGCAAATGGGTTCACACCAAGAAGCATCATGCCGATGGTACTCTTGAGCGCTACAAGTCTCGGCTCGTTGCTCGAGGGTTCACTCAGTCTTATGGTATTGATTATTTCGAGACTTTTGCACCGGTGGCGAAGATGGAGACAATCCGTATTCTTATCGCTCTTGCAGCCTAGTCTTGGTGGACTATCCTTCAGTTTGACATCAAGAATGCCTTCCTTCACGTCGACTTGACCGAGGAGGTGTATATACAGCATCCCCCTGGATATTCTCTTGGACCATCTGGCACAGTCTGCCGACTGCGCAAGTCCCTTTATGGCCTCAAGAAGTCGCCGTGGATGTGGTTTGGTCGTTTCTCTGTCAAGAAGACATAAGGGTATGCCCACACCAATGGGGATTAGTCTCTTTTCTTTCGCCACAGTCCGTCTGGTGTCTCCATTCTTGTGGTTTATGTTGATGATAATCTTATTACGGAGTCTGATGCTGATGAGACTCATTGTCTTAGTGCTGCCCTGGCCCGGGAGTTCGAGATTAAGGCCTTGGGTCCTCTCAGATATTTTCTTGGTCTTGAGGTCGCTTATTCATCCAGCGGTATTTTCGTCTCCCAATAAAAGTACACCGTGGACTTGCTGAAGCTGACTGGTATGGCAGATTGTGCACCTGTTCGTACTCCTATTGATCCCAATGTTAAATTGGGAGCCGGGGAGAATTCGCCGTGATGTAGGATAATTAGAATAGGTATCTAAATCCTACAATATGGGGAGGATCTATGAAATGATATCACTATGAATATTTAGTAATAGGGATTAATGAAGATAAAAGAAGGATGATGAATATAGAGAATAGTTAAGGTGATTAGATAATAATATTGATAATATGTATAATTAGAAGGATATACCAGTGCACATAAGAGAAAGAAGTATGCTAATAAGTGAAGTAAATGAGACTGATATAGATAATGAATAGGGTAAGAATAAGAATGATTAATATTAACTAGAATAAGGGGTGAAATATAAGAGGACTGTGGAGAGATTATTTCAGAAGGAGAAGATACGAACAGTGAAGCGATGCGGGAATAAGTAGGGTAGACTTTAAGAGAGACGAAGGAGGAAGGTAACTAAAGACTAACGGAAGTGCGGATAGGAAAACGACGAGAGGATAATAAACGATGAGATGAAACAGAGAGGAAGGGTTGGAACAGAAGTTGATAATAATATTAAGAAAAGGTAGAGGGATGGCGGGGAATTATTTTCGTATATTAGATAGAAAGAGGGAAGACAGAAGGAGTGAGAGAAGATCGCGTTGGACTTATGATTTAGGACTGCGAACTATATTCACGGTCAACAAGTGAGGATGATACCTGACTTGCGACGATGAAGATGATGCTTCTGAAATCACCAAACGATCCTGAATATCCTCGATAGGCTTCCGACTTGAAGTGGATGAAAGGCGGACAGAAAGGAGGGAGAAAGGGAAAGAGAGATAGAACCCGGGAGATGAGAGAAGGTGGGAGAGGCACAGGGAAGACGATGAACACATGGGTAAAAACGGAACCAATAGTAACCAAATTTATCAAATTCAACATCTACATTTTCGTTTACGATTGTCTCCTTTATAGAATAGGAGAGACAGAGAAGTTAAGATGAAGAGATGCCTCGAGAGACAGATGCAGTTACGGCGGTTATATGGTTTCTCGGTTTTGTGGGTAGGCTTTCCATGACAATGTCTTTCGCAGTGACGTGGAAGTACAAAGGAGTTTATTAACTCCGTGTAGATCTCCAGCGATTGAGGTGACTTTAATTTTCTGTCGTGGAGATCTTCGTGTTTTCTCCGTACTCTGATATTGGTGATACTGTGAGTCGCGGAGTGGTTATGATGTGTCACGTGATTGACTGGTTGACCCGGCGGGAAGTCGTAGAGTTTGATAATTTAGAGAGTTCCCTACGTTTCCTTTGTTTCCGCGCGTACTTTAGTGGTAGAGATCTTTCTTATAATGGTTACCGCTTTCTGCAGATCACTATACCCGGTTTACAGTATCTAGCCAGAATCAGCTGAAATCTCCAACACGCCTGCTCTCCGCGCGCAAGCTGATATGTCCACGAGAGCTACGCGATGACGACGTGGTAGGGCGAGCTCCGTTTTTAGAGTTTTCGTCGGATAGGTCTCCTGCCGTCGTTTTCCTTGTTTTTGAAATCGCGGGAATTTTCCATGATCGTCGCCGCAGCCATGGTCGCCGCGGGAATGCCGTGGAATAACGAGATCAGATAGCTTGAGGCTTCCGGACGTTGCTTAGCATTCCAGTTCCGGAGGATAAGAGCATATCCATAGGTATATAACAGGCCAAATGCAGAAAAGAATGACCAAAAGGACAGAGGATCTGGAATTGCAATCCTCATCTGAATGTCGCTAGATTTCAACTCCGCGGGGAACAAAGTTAACCGAGGAATGATAAATAACAGGTGCAAATCACCGAAACGCAAACAGACTACGAGACGAACGACTGTTCTTTCCTGGCTTGTGATAGCAGCGGCGAAGAGAATGGCAGAATCCTCGACTGGCGGAAAGTTTGGATTCACGGATGTATACTGCAGAGTTTCGAAGAACTTAGTTTGGAGACCGAGAAGCAAAGGAGAAATGATCGTCCGGTAGAGGAATAGAAGGAAGAAGGAGTCGTTTGTGCTTTTCTGTTCTTCCTCAGTCGTGGAGGTCCTATGCATTTTCGTTATCCTCTTGATAGCCTCTTGATAATTTTGGTTGATTATAAATTCCCTTTTGGAGGTCTTCAAAATCTGTAGAGGTTGTGAAGACCTTTTGATGCAACTGTCCTCATAATCATCTTTAGATAACCGGAGATCTTTGTTATTCCATATTCATGAAGTTCACTGTCTTGTGGGAGTTATTGACATCACATTGTGGCAGTATTGATAAGTAAGATGATTGACCATGGTAGATATCATTCTGAGCTTCCTTTTTTAATGACTGTCTTCTTTGTTGAGAAATTCTTCATATGGATAAATGCATGTTAATGCTCATGCAAAGGCTTTGTCTTGAAGTAAAATAAGAAGGTAGATTCTTCCATTAGATCTCTCTTAAAATTCTAACTAAGGGTGGTTTCAAAGAAATAAAGGAATGGAATTCAAAGAGGTTTCCTACTGATTTTCTTTTGAGATCATTAATTAAAATGATATAAGGTACCTATGATTTGGTGGATAAGGTTTGGAAATAAGGACCCTATATTAAGGTAAAATGGTGGTTGACTTGGTCCACTCAAGGAATTCTAGGTTTCTAAAGATAAGGGTTAAATGCTTTGACCAAGTCAATCTTTAGATCAGTATAAGATAGGGAAGGGAGGGAATATAATTCCCTTAAGATCTACACTCTCTTTCAATTATTTAGAGAGGTCTTCTTCATCCATTTAAGAATGGATAATTTCTCAAGTTGGTGGATAAGGAGGAAGAGGAGGAGGAGGAGGAGGAGGAGGAGGAGGATAGGTTCACTTAGAACCCTTGTGTTCACGTTTCAAAATAATTCTCCATCACGCCGCCTGTCAACCACTATCAGTATCAGCAGTTAGTGGGTAAACTTCTTTATCTGACGCATACGAGGCCGGATATTAGCTTTGCTGTTCATCTCCTTAGTGAGTTCATGCACGCTCCCCACGAGATTCATCGACAGGCTGCCCACCAGGTTCTTGCTTACCTGAAGGGTTGTCCCGGGAAAGGTCTACATTTCTCACCAACCACAGATGAGACGGTGCGGGTCTACACTGATGCAGACTTCGCTGGGTCGATTGTGGATTTCCGTTCCACTACTGGATATTGTATTTTTCTTTATGGCAGCTTGGTGACTTGGAAGAGCAGCAAACATGACAAAGTGTCCCAGTCGAGTGCTGATGCCGAGTATCATGCACTTGCTGATGGGGCTTCAAGGCCTAGTGGGTCCACGATATTCTATCAGACCTTCGTGTCCAGTATCGTGGACTGATTCATTTTTTCTGCGACAACAAGTCGACGATTGCTTTAACCAAGAATCCGGGTCAGACGGGTCGGATCAAACACATGGAACGTGACCGTTTCTTCTTCAAGGAGCATATGGACGATGGCCTCTTTGATCTTGACTTTGTTCCATCATCCGACCAGGCTGTTGATGTGCTAACTAAGGGGCTGCCCAATCCCCTCTTATTACGTGCTTTATCCAAGCTCAACATGGATGACATTCATATTGAGCTTGCGGAGGGCTGTTAGCGATATTGTTCTCTCTCTCTCCTCTATAGACTAATATACCCCTTATCTCTCTCTCTTCTTCTTGGGTATATATACCCTTCATGTATACTTTTAGGTTTATGTCATTTATCTCTCCTTCTTCCTTCTCAAACCCTAGGTAGGGTTCGTCAGTATTGGATTAGAGAGGCGTGAGAGAGAGAGAGAGAGAGGCGTGAGAGAGAGAGAGAGAGGCGTGAGAGAGCGAGGCGTGAGAGAGAGAGAGAGAGAGAGAGAGAGAGAGAGAGAGAGAGAGAGAGAGAGAGAGGGAGAGAGGCGTGAGAGAGCGAGGCGTGAGAGAGAGAGAGAGAGAGGCGTGAGAGAGCGAGGCGTGCGAGAGAGAGAGAGACCGAGAGAGAGAGAGAGAGAGAGGGAGAGAAACCTAGAGCTCTCCCGCGCTCCCTCCCTCCCTCCCTCTCTCTCCCGCTCTCCCTCCCTCTCTCTCTCTCTCTCCCGCCCTCCCACCCTCTCTCTCCCGCACCCCCTCCCTCCCCCTCTCTCTCTCGCGCTCCCTCCCTCCCTCTCTCTCTCTCCCACCCTCCCTCCCTCTCTCTCCCTCTCCCCGCCCTCCCTCCCTCCCTCTCTTCTGCCCCCTCCCCCTCCTCTCTCTCTCTATCTCTCCCGCCCTTCCCTCCTCTCTCTCTCTCTCCCGCCCCTCCCTCCCTCCCTCTCTCCCGCTCTCCCTCCCTCCCTCTCTCCCGCTCTCCCTCCCTCATTCCCTCTCTCCCGCCCTCCCTCCCTCCCTCTCTCTCGCCCTCCCTCCCTCTCTCTCTCTCTCTCGCCCTCCCTCTCTCTCTCTCTCTCTCTCTCTCTCTCGCCCTCCCTCTCTCTCTCTCTTTCGCCTCCCTCCCTCCCTCTCTCTCTCGCAGCCCTCTCTCTCTCTCTCTCGCCCTCCCTCCCTCTCTCTTTCTCGCCTCCCTCCCTCCCTCTCTCTCTCGCAGCCCTCTCTCTCTCTCTCTCGCCTTTCTCCCTCCCTCTCTCCCTCGCCGCCGCGGACCTGTCTCTCTCTCTCTCTCGATTTATCTTTCTATGACGCGGCTGCCACATCGATCTCGCCCAAGCTACGGCACTGACGTGGCGTCACCTGGCTGCCAACTGGATCTGGAAGGAGTCAACAATTGCGGCTGTGCTAGATTTAGATAAAAAACTGAGAGTTGGTGCTAGATTTGGAGAAAAGAAGAGTTTGTGCTAGATCTTAGACTTTTTCAAGAGTTGGTGCTAGATTTGGATAATAACCCGTATTTTTTGTAAATATTCTCAAAATCAGAAAAAAGTCCCAAAAAAATTTAAAAAAATTCTAAAAAAATCCCTAAACTTAGAAATTGAATATCTAAAAAATACAACTCATTTTTCTATAAAATTTTATCCATTGGATCAAGAATTTAATCTTCTATCTTTTCATTCAAATATCTAAAATTATAAGAAAAAGTTAAGGTCTCATTTGAAAAAAATTAAGTTTGATTTAAATTTAAAAATAGGGAGGTTGAGTCAATATTCACTCTAAATCAATTTTGGATCATCCTAAAAACCTTATGTTAATCCTTCTGCCAAATCAAAACCTCATTTACCACTAATTTTATAAAAATAAGACTAGCTTAGTGTTCAAATTTAGTGGAGGTCGGCTGCGGAAAATGTACTCTTAGATGTTTCAAGTAAATCAAATTATTTGGACAGCTCAGTCCTTGAATCTCTTGATTTATTCCACTTTTAGACTCATTTATACGTCTAGGGAGTGTTTGAAATCAAGATTTCATCAAAAGAATAGGGAGAAACCGCATCTTGAATGTCGAATTTTGTTTTCGAATTCGCAGAATGAAAAGCCCTTGTTCCAACAATTAATTGGATCAATTCGAGCGTGAGTTTGTGTTAGATTATACGTTTTTTGTTTTAGAATTTTTTTTGTAGCATTATCTTTTAATTTTGAATCGTAGATTAGGTTAATTTTAGATTTAATTTTGGTTTTTCTCTCTCCTCGCGATCTATTATCTACTTAATTTTTGCTCTTTGATTTCTCCATGAAGCTTGATTCAAATAGAGTGATTTTTGATTTTGTGGATTCATCTTTAACTTATCTTTCTAAATTTATCAAAATCCCTAATTTCATACCTTAATTCATTGTCTCATTTGGTTGAATTTTGAAGAACACCTCGAAAATAGCTTAATTCTTCGTGGATTCGACCCATATTCACCTCTATACTATATAATTCATGATTATTTATCAAAATTTGTGAGTTCGAACTTGTTTTTGTTAGAGCGATAGTTTTGACATAGTTAATATCTTGAATTGCCATCATTATATGTTATGATTAATTTTAAGCACTGTCTTTTTATATTTTTC
Source organism: Lemna minuta (assembly GCA_024174645.1). Classification (NCBI taxonomy): domain Eukaryota; kingdom Viridiplantae; phylum Streptophyta; class Magnoliopsida; order Alismatales; family Araceae; genus Lemna; species Lemna minuta. The sequence continues at coordinate 22,624,299 of CM044101.1, read as the reverse complement.
TGTCACCCTCTTATCGAGACTAATGTTTGATTTCAGGAACAACAACGATAATAATTCATTTTATGCATTGTCATTTCATATTTTCTGTCGCATTATTATTGAGACTAATGTGTGCTGATTTCAGGAAAAGCAATGACAGCAAGGTTACATCTAATATTAACCATATGGTATTAACGCATACGACACTAATGTGTATTTGGATATATTATTTTTGGGATTAATTCTTCCTATTTAATGAGTACATTTCAATACCCATATCAATAGTGTAATATACTTCAAAAGGCTGAGAGCATGAAGGGTATCATCGTCATTTTACATTTTCTCATCGGGTATGGTATTAAAGGGTTCTAGGGTTTGATGACGGGCGGCGGAAAAAATTCGTGCGAAAGAGAAGGGTCAGCATGAAAGCGATTTGAGAAGTGTTTGCTTGCGAACGTGAAAAACAACGAACCACTGCTCCTACTCTCTGTCTTCACGGCGGCGGGCAAGAACATCTTCTGCAGCCTGTCATTTTGACGCCGAGAAGAGTATTCGAAGCTCTTTATTTTTGTTTCTCTTTCACTCCATCGATTACTCCGTTGGTTTTTACCATCTACTCAATTGATTCAATATTTCGGCGATTAGTCCCTCTCTCTTAACTTCAAATCGTGTTCTTCCTCTTTCATCGATCACCGTTCTAGTGATATCCTCTAATCATTTGGGTCTACAATCTATTGATCTGTAATTTTCTCGTTCTCTTCTAATTTTCAAGCATTCGCGGTAATTTTTTTAAGTTACGTATTGTGTCTAGTCAATCGCAAATACGTTGCCATTGTTAAATCAAGTTTGTGTCAGTTATCTGAATTAGTTTTCATTGCACACATTGGGAAAATTATAATCGTTTGAATTGAACAGTTGTTGTGGATTTGATCTATTAACTGTTGCTTGTTCATTTAATTTCAGTAGGCTAAATTAGTCGGCTGCATATCATATTGTGATAACAATATCCTGTTTAGTTAAATAACAATATTTCTTAAGTTTACTTGTGATAGCAGATTACAAAATTGTGATTTCAGTTTTAATTCTGCACAATTATTACCTCTTTACATTCCTCAGAATTGTGTGCTGAGTAATTTTGAAGTCTTTTTAACAACAGTTAGTTATACACAATTTCTGGAGCAAACAGTAGGGTAAGTTGAATCTTATTTACGCAATCCCATTATTAAATTTATCTCTTAAATTTATTGCAATATATTTTAGTGTGAATTTGACAGTGATTTAATCATTTTATGCATGTTAACAGATTCAAGTAAGTACTAAATATATTTGGTCAGATTTTTTAGTTAATTTATATCTTGAATTAATTGCATTATTTCTCACTGTGGAGTTGGCAGTGACTTAATCAGTCTATGCAGGTTGACAGGTTCAAGTAAGTACTTAATATATTTGGTCAGACATTTTAGTTAATTCATCTCTTAAATTAATTGCATCATTTCTCACTGTGGACTTGGTAGCGATTTAATCAGTTTATGAAAGTTAATAGGTTCAAGTAAGTACTACTATTTCTGCTCAGTCAGCTAATTTAGTTTTATTCTTGCAAAGTGAATCAGTTAATTTCATTTCAGTATTCATCACATTTCAATTGATTACATTCACCTACTGGTATTTAAGGGAATTGATTGATTTATCTTAAGGAGTAAGATCTGAGAAGAAAGACAATTTTAGAGCAGAAGTCAATTTTGAGTTAATAGAGGTCAGGAAGTCCAATCTTTAGAAGAAAGTCAATTTGAGTTTGGAAGTCCACCTCGAGTCAACAAAAGTCAACTCTGAGAGCCTGAGTCAACATAAGTCAACCTTGAGAGCTAGAGTCAATAGAAGTCAACTCTGAGAGCTAGAGTCAACAGAAGTCAACTTTGAGAGCTAGAGTCAACAGAAGTCAACTTTGAGAGCTAGAGTCAACAGAAGTCAACTCTGAGAGCTAGTGTCAACAGAAAGTCAACTCTAGGTCAAAAGTCAACCAGAGTCAACCAAAGTCAGAAAAAGTCAGCTTTAGCAGAAAGTCAACTTTAAGTCAAAAGTCAACTTAGAGTCAGCAGAAGTCAGAAAAACCCACTTAGTTAATAGTAGTTACATTCACATATACGCAGAGGACAAGAGTGTTTCATTTGTTGAGACGAGAAGGAGTCTATACGTGGGGAGGGGGAAGACCGAGTGAAGCCGGAAGATGAGGTCTCAACTTACAGGTAGTTGGCGACATTAGCAGAAGAGGCACGACAGGGCGTGAAGGGACGAGCGATCGCGTGGAGATCGGCCTGAGGGAGTTAGGGCATCCAGGAGCCGAGAAGGTCGAGGTCTAGTGGGTAGTGTCGTAGGGACAGGTAAAGGTGAGTGTTAGGTTTGCCGTAGGGGGCAAATCTAAAACCTTGTATCTGAACATTGTCCTTCACCCTTTGAGTGGTGAGAGGATTAGGTTTTATTTGGTGAGGAGGAGGCTCCGAGTCTATAGTACTCGGGACTAGATTAAGGGACAGTAGGTCCCCCAACCAGTATAATAATATCCGGTGCAATTGAGAGGACAAGAAGTGAGTGACTAAGTCAACGAATCTAAGTAGAAGAAAACAAAAATTAGACAATTTCATTTAAATTACACATAACCTAATTCAACCCCCCTTCTTAGGTTAAGCAACCACCCTAAAGGGACTTTCAGTTTTGATACTTATTTGTGTGTTTTCAATGATCTCACAGTTTCATCTCCTCATACTAGTGCGTGGGGTTTGGATACCTAGTCTAGTATAAAAAATGTGGTGTACAAGCGATGTGAGATTTTGAGCCAAAAATAAATGAAGTCAGAAAAAAGTGTTAGAAAAACATAAATAATCAAAGAAGCTAATTATACCCCCTCTTAGTTAATTCACCATCCAACTAGGGAATATCAAAAGAAAACGTCACTACTATCTTGGCACTATGACAAAGAGCAAACTAGCAAGATAATCATCAAAACAAAATTTTGTGGCACTAATGCTAAAGATGGTACCCCAACCCCCAAGTGGTGAATGTGTGGAGACAAAGAGCCGCCTCCTAAGTGCTAAAGTTAAGTTGGTTAGAGTGCAATGGAAGAGATATTGTTCCACACACACACACACACACACACACACACACATATATATATATATATATATATATATATATATATAATCCTTTTCATCATTTCTAGCTGATCTTCATATAGAGTTCTTTCTAATCTAATGTATGTTATCACATCTTTATAAAATTTTTATATTCATCAAACAATTTTTCTCATATGCTCATTTTTCATTTATTTATGAAAAAATTTATTTAGAAGATGAACTTGATTAAACTTTTGAGTTAAAACAATATTTTTAGAATGCGTGATATTTTTAGTTTATTAGTTTTTTATTGTAAAGTGAAGTGATAAGAAAGAGGATTAAATTTCAACAACAATGGTAAAAATTTCGTGCCAAAATGTATCTACGTTATGAGATATGATTTTTAAAACTTAAGCTAATTTTCTAGACTTTTTAGGGTTTATTAGGATTTTAAGTCCCTTTTTCATGTTAAACAAGGAATAGGATGGTGTCGTGCAACTTGGTGCATCTGATGGGATGCACATGAGTAGTTGACTAGGGACCCATCTATCACTAATGCAGTTGGAATATGGGACACTCTCATTGGTTTTCCATTTTCAAGGAGCAAAAAGAACTAACCCATCAGATTAAGATCCAGTTTCCAAAGATAATCCTTGTTTTGCACTTGACTCTCTCTCCTCTCTCCTCTTCTCAAACCACAATGACGTGGTTGCATATGTAGTGATACCTCAATCTTGTCAGGATCATTCTGTATATGGTATTCTTTTTTTCAATGACTAAGACCTTCTCTCAAATATTTTTTATTCCTTTGTGGATTGACAATGATGAAGTGAATCCGCAAGGTTGTTGAAAACACCCGGATAAGCATCAAAACATTTACCAATCTCATCAATTTTAAATATTGCTCATAAATTTGATAGCATAGTGGTAAATAAAGTACGAATGCATGGAGACTTAAGATAATTTTGATGTATTCTTTAAAATTTGATCAGATCCGATGATGAACTGAGGTGAGGAATTAGGGATTTTGATAGAACTCGAAGGCGAATCCAGGGAATCAAAAATCACAGAATGTGGATCAAGAATCACAGAGAAATCAACAAGCCAAGTTTAGAGAGAATTTCGGATTGCGAAGAGAGAGAAAACTGAAATTAAAAGCAAAATTGACTAAATCTACGATTCAAAATTGAAATCTAATGTTACAGGAAGAAATATTAGGACAAAAACACAATTTCTAACCTAAGATTACTCTCAAATTGATTCAATTTCTTGAAAGATAAAAGGCTTTTCATTCTGCCAATTCGAAGATAATTGTTGGCATTCAAGAATTGATTTCTCCATATTCTCTTAAAGAAATCTTACTTTTCAACACTCTTTGGACACAAAAATTGATTTATAAGCGAAGGGCAACAAGAGATTAAAGATTATGGTGTCTAGATAGTTTGATTACTTGAAAAATCCAAGAATACATTTTTCGTCGGAGAACATTCGTATAAATAGCCATATTTATATAATCGTCAGATTATCGTTTTATCTTTGATCAATGGATCTAATGACACGCTTGCATGCAAATCATTACTGTTTAGTCATATCCATTCGATCAAAGATGAACCACTAAGATTTTGTCACGTTGCACGTGAAGAAGTAACACCACAAAACGCCCGCCGTCTCATCTTCATCTAACGCTTTGGATAAATTTTGGATGGTTTTAATCTAACTCGTTATAAATCCTTAGATGAAGGGCTGAGATTAAATCATTTTTAAACAATTCACAGACGAACCAGAGTGCACCACACACCGCCCTCACTTAAGTGACGATTGAAGCTCTTGACTAAATCACGTAGTCGGATGCTCCACATGCCGCCATGTCACTTGCACATAAAAACATATGCAAATAGTCCCACATGACATGAATTATTGATATCTGATAGTTATATAATTGGTATAGCAAAAATCCTTAAGGGTGCTTTCTCATTAATCACACACACACGCGCTCCCACATGCGCACACACGCGCACTCATGCGGTCGTTAAAACACACAAACGTCGGTCAAAAAAATTTTATAATTCCGAACTCACAATGAAAAAGATATAAAACCAAGTATAGTGCAAGTATTAGGTCGATCCACAAAGAACATGGTTGACTTTTATCATAGAGTTGACTTGGTCAAACATAGGTTTAATTAGGGTTTTAAAGAAGTAATAAGGATATATAATCAATAGAGATGATCTAAATATATGAGATAGGATATTTTATGACTTTAGAAAACCGATTTTTAGAAGAAATGTCAAAGGTCAAGGTCAAAGCATTGACTTTGACCAATAGTTGACTTTCTGAAAATCAGAGAATAAAAAGAGCTTAAAATATTACAAAAGTTATATATTAAAAAACTAGAGAGAAAATGGAATTTATTGATCTAAAATTCGTGATTCTTCGATAAGAATTGGATTTATTATGAATTATTGAAAATCAACGATCAGAAAAATCCCGAAATGAAAACTTCAGTGTAAATCTTCAAATTGACTAACCAAATGATATCCAACTCTTGAAATTCGTAGATCAATAGAAGGCTAACAACTAGAGGATTCTAAAAAGACCAAAATTGTCAAATTGTAATTTATATTTTAAGGGTAATTGATCGTGTAAGTCAACGCCCAAATTCGGATTGAAAATGAACAGTGGTTGGTCAAACGTTAAATTGAGGGGTCAAATGATTATGGAATTTTAGGAAGATCATGAAAAGCTGATGAAACAAGGAATCGAATGAAAATAGAATCAAGTGATTCGGACTTTAGATCAGAGAGATATCGTTATTTCAAAATCAGAAAAAATGCGAACTGAAATTGGGCAAAAATAAAGAACAAAACGACTTTTAAAGCAAAATTAACTACCTAAACTTAATCTAAACACAAATTACTGCAAGATGAACGATCGATTCTCACTACTAACCCAATTTAAGTGAATATTTGACTTCAATTCACGCGGATTGAAGAGTATCAGCTTGATTTCTTCCTCGGCAAACGTTCATCGTTCAAGGGGAGAATTCGATCGGCTCCAACAATTAATCACGATGAGTCTTGCTTCAATCAGATCGCGATTGAGTCTAGACGCATGTGAATCATTATGAACTCAAGATCTTCCTAAAAAATCGCTTAATTGCTTCACGATTCGATCAAAAGTTAAGTAGAAGGAGAGAGTACATCGATATTTATAAGGAAATATTCCACCAGAGATGTGGACCATCTGTTTCGTGATGAGATTAGAGCCGTCCGATCACGTAAAACTGGTGGAAGTGTGACCCACGACGCGGTCCACATTCTCCCTTAATTTCACCCTTTGATGAAGATCAGACGCCCCTGATGTGTGCACGTGTCACCCCACGATCACACGACGTGACCCGTGCCTTCTGCTTGTTTCGCCCATTCGATGAAGATCAGAGCCTCCTCATGCGTCCACGTGTCGTCAGATGAGTTGTGAAAGGCGTCACTTAAAACATGCTTTAAAGCACGTGCTCTGATGGTGATTGCATGGACCCCGAGTCCACTGTATCGACGTGATTTATTTGATGTGCATGTATCCAACACCTGTGACGCTGCCACGTGTCCTGCAAAGATGAATCTCCGAGGGAACATACTCCCACACGGAAGATAAGGAGGGAAATGTTGACTATAAAATGTGGGGCGGTGTAACCCATTTGCATTACTGCCCCAAACAACTAACTAGGGCCCACTAACTCGTGGGCCCTTCACTCGCAAGTCCCCTCACTTGCCATGTGTTGCCACCCGGGCATCCGCGTGGACTCGTGTGGCCCCTGCCACGCGTTCGCGTCCACTCGCGCCACCTAAGCTTCCGCGTCCACTCACGCCACCTAAGCTTCCGCGTGGGCTCGCGTGGCTCTGCCACGTGGCCTTGCGTGCCATGTCGCATCCGCGCGGGTCCCGCGTGCCACGTCAGCTCCGCGCGCCACGTCAGCCCCGTGGGTTGTGTGGTAAATAAAACTCCCTTTTTGCCTTTTTAAATAAGGAATAATCAAATAAAAATCTAGAAAAATCCAGAATATTTAGAAATCAATAATGTATAAAATATAACTCCTTTTTAATTCAAATTTTCTCCATTGGATCACAAATTTATTTCTTTTTAATATCATGCCATCTAAAATATGATTTCAAAGAAGAATATATCATGAACTTACATAATCTCTTAAGAAGTCTTCTTATATCATCCTAACATTTTCTTCTTGAAATTTATTCTTCAAAACATCCACTAAAGTCAAAGTAATTCAAGGAAAGTGATTAATTTCTACTAATTTAACATTGAAAAATATTAATCATCAATAAAGAAAATAATTAACCATAAATTATGCATAAATATGGACTTTAGTGAAATGGCATACCAATGAAGAAAATTCATAAAACTATTAATACATGCATCATAATCACATAAAATGAGCATGGATATTAGTTAAATAAGATGAGAATTTAAGTTAAATATGTATGTTATTGATGAGACATGACCGCTAGGTCATTGATTTCACACGGTCTTGAGTAAAAAATGATTCCAAAGTTACCAATTTGATGAAAATATCTCGAATTGAGGGGTATAATGGTAAATAAGGGTCAAATTCACAGGGAATTAGGGAAATTTATGATGATCTCTTCGACTTTGAGCAAATTGGATGATGAATTGATGGTAGAAATTGGGGAAAATGGTAGATTATGAAGGAGAACTTCAAGACGATTCCACGGAATCAAAAATCATCGAAATTGACTTTGATTTCGCGGAGAAATTGAAGATCGAAGTGAGGTGATTTTTTTGAAACTTAAAATCGCGAAAGTGACAAAAATTAAACAAAATTAAACTAAAGTTACTATTCTAAACGGAAATTAAACATGAACAGATTAAAGATTAGTAAAAATGGCTTCCACTAACCCACGATTACGATTGGATTAACCCAATTAATCATCGGATTAAGGCTGTTCATAAAAAATCTGAAAATTGCGATCGTCGAGTTCAAGCGTCGATTTCTTCTTCTTTTGGCCAAATCTTGATCTTAAGCACTGGGTGGATGCAGAGTTGAGTCTAGAAGAGGATAGGATCAAGAGATTTAAGAGATTTGGTGTCTAAACAGATCAATTTAATTGATTGCTCTCGAATAGTTTACAAATCGGAAGAACATCTCTATTTATAGTGTATTTGGGATAACCGTCTGATTAGATTAATCGACGGTTCTGATGAAACGGTTCATCGTGAACCATAATGATTAAATCCCGGTCATCCAATCATCGATGGAGCGCTCAGATGAAGCCACGTGTCGCGCGTTATAAAATGCCTTGAAAACGCATCCGTCGGATCTTCTTCGGACGCTTCGGATGCGTTTTGATCGCATTAAATCTTGACTGTTATAACTCCTTTGATGGACGGTCGTGATCATTTGACTGAAATCTCATTTAAGACAGGTGCGTGATCGGTGATCCGGTGGACTTCGAGTTCACGCGATCTACGCACGAGATTCGATTCGATTGCATCCAACGCGTTCAATGATGCCACGTCGCCTGAAATAAAAAAACAAAGAAGGAATAGTCCCACACTAAGAAAACCAAAGAGGTTTGTCAGGTATAGAACATCCACGGATTTAAGCAGTTAGCTTAAATTCGATTACGGATGCTTATATTTTCAATAACCCTATATTACAAGTAAATATAAATATGCACACGTGTCACCTCCGTGCCACGCAGGCCCTTGCGTGGGTCCGTGTGGCTCTGTCACGTGGCCTTGCGTGCCACGTCGCATCCACGTGGGTACTGCGCGATTAATAAACCCCTTTTTGTCTATTTTTAATTGTTTTAATAGATTAAAAATTGAAAATTAATTCAGAAAAATTCAAGAAGAAATCCCTAAAAATTAGAAAATTCATAACTTTCAAAATATAACTCCAAATTAATCCAAATTTCTTTCATTTGATCCGAAATTTTATCATCTCTCAGTTTAAAATGTCAAAATTAATAAATAATGAGAGGTTTAATTTCTATTTCAAAAATACATTTATTTCTTAAAGATTTTAACTTAAGAAAATTAAATAAATGTTTATAAAATGATTTCTCTCATTATTTTAACTTTAATAATCTCAAGTAAAGATGGGTTATAAAATTATTTATCTTTAATTCATCATATTTTACCGTAATTTAAAGTATTTTGAGATTATAACGACTTTTTCATAGAATGATAGCTAAATACTCATAAATATGATAACATGCATAGAAATGAAATCATTTATGCCTTAATATGCATTAATAATCATGTATTATCATGTCTAATTAGCATGTTATCAGTTATCCACTGACACATGCATGCCCCTGTACACTATGTGACACGTGGCATTCTCATAACCTGCCATGTGGGGCCGCTATTTTGTCTACCCCACATAATCTGCTATGTGAGCACGTGATTAAAATATAATTTTTCTTCCTTTTAATTCAAAATAAATCGAATTAAATTTATAAAAAAAATCAGAAAAATTCTAGATAAAGCCTTGAAAATTAGAAAATTCATATCTTTGAAAGTATGACTCCCAATTAATCCAATTTTATTTCATTAAATCAGAAATTAATTTATCTATTATTCTAAATGGTTAAATTATTTAAATAACTAGAGAATGATTTTTTATTTCAAAAATATAGTCATTTCTCTTAGAAAGTAAAACGTAGAAAAATGAATGAGTATAGAAAAAAGTATTTTCTCTTATTATTTAACATACAACCCAATTATAATATCAAATATAGATGGGAAAAAATATATTTTTTAAAATGCATAATTATCACTAAAGTATTGCATTTTGAGATTATAACTTAAAATTGTGTGAAATGATAGATATGCACTCAAAATATTATAACATGCTTAAGAATGGAATGTTTTATGCCTTAATTTGCATTAATAATCATATAATTGCATGTTAAAATTGCGTGTTATCAGACAACCTCTACTAAAGGCCAATCAAACCGTTATTATGAGTGAATTTTGTTGAACAAGTGTTTCTTGAACACTAGAAGCACGGTTTGGGCTAAAATGCAATTAAAGTCACGATTAAGTATGAATTCACCATTTTCCTTTATCTTTAGGGTTAGGAAGGAGTAACTGATTAAAATATTGCATATTTCTTGTTAATAACGAGTTTAGATAAAGAACTAGAATAGAATTTGTGAATTTTCTTCTCCTTGACATCAATGTTAAGGAACTAGTGTAGTTGCTCTAGGGTCAAATGGGAATAATTGTTTAGTATGAGTTAGTGATTTGAAAAGGGAGATGGTTGTTGCTAAAGTAGGATTCTAGATGTATGGCTATTCTATTCACCATGTATGATTAGTAGTTGAGGACTCTAGCCTGTACCTTCCTTCGATGGAAACCTTTTGCCTCAATTCCATGTGTCAAAGAAGTAAACTTCTTAACTAGTGATACCCCCAATTTCCCAAAATTGTATTTATACTTTTTCTATTTGCAGTTATATCCTATTGCTAGATATCGTTGCAGAAATAACCTTTAGACTATAATGGTCACATTGCCCCTATACAAATACCCTTTCTCATTAATAGAAAGCTAATATTTCCCCCTCCCAGTTCCTTATCTTATCTAAAGAGATCTCCCTCTTCTTCCTCCTTCTCAAGAATATCTTCACACCTCACTCACTCACAACAGCTCTAAATTTCACACCATAAACTCCAACTTGCAAGTCTTTTGAAATGATCTTTTGGTGCCTCAGTATGGGATGGTCACCGGGTCTGTCATGAGAATGTACTAGTCGCCATGTACTTGGTAGCAAAAATTGAGTTGTTTAAAGTTTGGATTCAGCTCATGAGAATGCGCCTCTCGTTGTGTATGTGGTAGTGAAACATGAATTGTTCAAAGTTTGCATTTAGCCATTCCAATGTTCAAGACCAGTGTATTCCTAAAATCACCTCGATTTTGATCCTAGAAAAATGAATAAAGTCCTTATCTTTGTGGAAAATTGTGAATCCCAGGATGGTCACCAGAGTATTCCTACTTTATGTTTAAATTATGTTTAATTAAAATTTTACCTTAGTATTTTTGTTATTCTAGTTAAGGCCCTCTTAATACTATTAGGTTTTTACTTATGATATGGATCTGCCTTGGAAGGTCCGTTCAATGTTGTATTTATAATTTTTCAATAAATAGACAAAGTATTATGGTTTTTTGTCCAAATAATTGTTCTCTCTCCCCCTCCCTCCCCACTGTCCTCTTCCTTCCATCCAAAAGTTGCATCTTCTTCCTATGCTTGTTGCATCCTCGCAGGCTAAGAATTTTCTCCCCTTAGAATTTTAGTTGGTCTAGTAATAGCCTTTTTTTTTTCCTGAAAATACTAATAGCCATTATTAAATTAACTGTTTTAATGATGTTCTATTTAACAGATTCCCTTGAGAAAAATAATATTATAATGGGGGTTTTTCATAGAAATTGTAAGACCACCCATAAGAAATGGTTTGCCCGCATAGAAAACATGGTATTTTATATATTACATACAGAAATTCAAGAGGCTCTCTAAAAAAGTTTAAATACAATTATAAATATTATAAAAGTATAAATACAATTTTGGGAAATTGTATTTATCACAGCTAAAAAATTTTATTCCTTTGATGCATGGAATTGAGGCACAAGGTCTCCATCGAAGGGAGCTACATGCACGAGTCCTCAACTACTTAGCCGTACATGGTAAATAGAATAGCCACACATCTAGAATCCTACTTTAACAACAACCATTTCCCTTTTCAAATCACTAACTCGTACTAAACAATTATTTCCATTTGACCACAAGGTTAGAGGATGTCTTTGTCTTGAGTAAATCAGCATGCCTTCCTTGCGTGTGCACCACATGATTGTAGCAGTCCCCAGCCATAGCAAAAGAATGTTAATAAACATGCAACTCATCTATTCCATTTCCCTTGGAGGGGCAGACTAGGGCAGGGATGCGTCCCATATTTAAAGTAACTTGGTAAAACTTATACATAGGCTTTGATATATATATATATATATATATATATATATATATATATATACATACAGATTTATACCTATTTATAGATAATCTAAATGAGGATATAGGTCTTTAGCAAAAAAGTGGAAGAGCCTACACTAAAATTTAACATGGTACAAAGTCAAAGCTAGAGTTGAAGTTCAATGCATAATAAAATTCAAAGTTAGAGAAAAATCTAAGTAAAAATCAAATAGTAGACTTCAAAGGTTGCTCAAAAGAAAGGGATATTTTCTCATCTTTACTTTTTGATATCATTAATTTATTCAGTTACACATTTTATCTGATATCTTCAATTTTGTACCTTAAACAAATTCAGGGATAATTAGGAACACCATTTAAATTCTTAAGACTCATTGTGAGTTAAATTGGCATGTGAGGGTAAGGATAGGACTCTCAATGAGTCATCGAGTTGATCGATAAGTAAATAATATGAGATTTGTTCTTCCTTTTAGGATCAAATAACGTTGAGGTTAGTGCAAAGAGAAAGCATGGATGCTTGAGTGTTGTCCAAGGGCTTTAAAAAAGCGAACTAGCCTAAAGGAAGTAGGGACAGGTGAGGAGAGTGGTGTAAGTCAGTCCATGCAAGACAAGAAGCTATGCAATACTAAAGAGGTGTTTGAGATGTAGAGCTGACAAACAACATCAAGGTTCAAGGATTCACTTAAGGCAGAGATGTAAGTGACTCAGGCTTAAGAAATTTTGAAAAGACAACAAGGTTGAAGAGAGTTGGAGGTATTGAATGAAGATCTGGAAACCAAACCCTGCTAGATAGGAAGATGCAACAAAATCAAGAAGCCTTTCAGGATTTGAGTCATTTAACCATGTGAGTAGGACACAAATAATATATGTGAACATTACTTTTTTTGGGATGTTTCCAGAAATCTGTTGGAATGAGTTGGAATCCTAGGAATTTGGGTATATTTGATTTTAGGTTCTCACGTTAGGGTAAAAAAAATTGTCCATGGAGAGCCATGAGGTGAGAGAATAATTGAGGAATCCAAGATTGAATTAAAGATTTTTATTCAATTATTCACCCTCCCCTCTTTGTTAATCCATAACCTTTTAGGGAATTTCATTGAGATCATTGGTGATAACATGCAAAATAGAGCAATTAAAATACAACTTTTCCATCATATTTGTCGGTTTTTAATGGTAAATCATCATATTTTATTGCATGTTATCATGATTTCATGTTAAAATGAAGTTTTCTTCATTTTCAATTAAAATGGTGTTTTTGTTAAATAATTAGGTCAATTAACAAAGTTTGACAGTCTTAAAGGATGAATTTTATGAGAAAAAATAAATGTTCTTTAATTGACCTATTTCTAAAACAAAAGAAATCAAAGAGAAATCAATTTTTCATATTAATAGAATATTTCTCAATAATAAATATATTTTTTAGATTTTATTTCATGCTTTCTTTGGGTAAAAAATCGATTCTTTTAAGAAAAAATGTTTTTTAATTGAAATTGGCCCTTATTGGGCCATTTTATCTCTAATGGACCGTGAAGTGTGCGCAGGGAATGCACACAGGTCGCGCGAACCAATCACGACGCAGTAAGCTCTTCCGTCGACCAATGAGAGCTCCGCGCACGACCTGCGTACAAAAGGAAAAAAATGAAACTAATAACGGAAACCACAACTTGTTCTTCGCGATTTACGATTATAAATTGGGCGAAACGCGAAATGAAGGGCGTTCTTGATTTTTTTTCTGCGGGAGGACTGATCGCCGGCACTCCTCCTTGTCTCAAGCACCTCTTGGAGCGATCTGGAGCTGAAAACGACGACGGTTTCGTTGGTCCGGTGGCGTCAAGTTTCCACCTCTTCTCCCAAATCCGGCTGTGGCAAATCGCCGGATCTTGATGTTGTTCGTCGCGCGGAAGTCATCGAAATAGGTTCCTAATCCATCTCCAGGAATTTTTAGGCAATTAAAACATAGATTTACTTAAGATTTTCAGTTTAATTCATAGATCTTCTTGATTTTCTCTCTTCTCGCGAGTTTCTTCCGATTTTTGATTTTTTTTTATGATTAGATCCGATTTTCTCAAATATTAATCAATTGAATAAGGTTACAAATGATTTCATATAACTCCTAAAACATAATCTACCTTCAATAAACTCCAATTTAGGTTTTAATTGCTTTAATTAGCCAATCTTGATCAAGATTGGCTAATTTAGGGAAATTGACCTAATTCTTGAATAAATGAAATTAAAATTCGAAAATCATGTTTTCTGTTGATAAATAACAGTGGATTAACATGATGATTATTAATCCATAATAATATGATGATTTCATCATTAATTGGATAAATGCATTTTATATGATAAAAACCTCAAGAAAAATTATTCTAAATCTAGATGTTCTTAAATTCTTAATGTCAAGAAACTTGAAATCTTAATCTCTCGATTAAATCTATCCGATTATAAATAGCGAGAGAATATTGATTTCATGAAATTGAATTTGCAATGATCTTAATTTCAAACATTGATCAAGAATCATCATTAATCACATAAATAAGAATTAAACCATCAAATTCATGCTTTTCTATCCCTAAATCGATTGAAATTGAAATTCACCACCGCCTCCTTTGGATTCGACCCCTTATTACACCACTAAGGGAGATTATAAAATTTATTGTATAAGTCCGGAAAAACCCTAAATAACGACATAAATCACGCTAATTTCCAACTTATCAATTGGGATGTTGATAAGAGAAAGTAGGAAAGAGCACCCTAGGGGGAGGGAGAGAGAGAGAGAGAGAGAGAGAGAGAGAGAGGAGGACCTGCAAATGATCTGCGGAACTAAGGGATTTTTCATTCCTTTCTCCCGAGCTACCTTGAAAGCTCCTGTGTTTCAGTGAAGTTAGTTGCTCCAAATCATTCAAACGAATTCAGAATGGTGTATAAAGTACCAAAACTGATCTAAAATCATCATTAAATTAGCACACTATCCTTCAAGCAAAAAGAGAAAATGAGATCAACTTAGAAATTCGACTCTTAGTTCTTCTGATCCGTTATTGACTTTTCATCATAATTATGAGGAATCCATTTTTTTCATGACCATATTCGACGGAAAAACCCATGCAGCAATGTTTAATAAAAAATTAGAATCATCAAAGAATGAATTTTTCATGTGCCACAAAAGTCATCTCGGTGAGGATGAGACAAAAGCCCAATAAAGATGGCCATAATCTCATTCTCACACTGATGGCCGGACCACAGACTTCTGATCCCTACGTGTTTGTCGTTAGTAAAGCTTGAGGAGTTTAACGGATCAGACCATGGACCGAGCGGCGGACCTCGGACACACCAGGACCCCTATCCCATCATCTTCCTTTGGTTGTCCTGATCTTATAAGAAAATTCTCCGGTCATCGCAATGCAGAGGGCATGCTAAGCTTCTTCATTAGCACCAAGAGGACGACGGAGCCGATAGACGCTCAATTAACGTGTCCAGAGCCTCCTTCATCCACTGCTGCTTGCAGGCATTCTTCACTTCCGCCACCGTCGCCCAGCGGCGCTGCCGACTACTGATCTCCGGCCATTCATGGAGCTCCTCGGTCACTCTCATGGGGAACATGTATCCCACTTTGCAGCAATCATCTGTCTTGCTCTTGAATGCCCATTTTCCTAGCCTTTCCTGCAATTTCATTTCATCTCAGGTGAGCTTCCACTTCAATACTTTGTCCCTCTCTGTAACTCCCTTTCTAGGTATCTAATTATATCTCTCTCTATATACCTCCCTGAGGTTCCCAATCTCTCCGAGGATCTCTATCGATGTGTATATTCATCTTTTTCTATCTCTATCTATGTCTCTCCCTATGGTTCTCTATCTCTCTATTATGCATCTATATCTCTCTTCTCTAAAAAGTTTAGAAATCATCGCTCACCTCGAGATCTCCAATGACGCCGGCCTCTTCAACGGCCTCCCGGGACGCGGCCATCTCGATGGTCTCATCGGATTCCCATCCTCCCTGCAATTTTCAGACTCGGGTGAGCTTTTAGGGCTTCCAAATTTCGAGATTTAGAGTTTGCGATCTCACCTTTGGGAACATGATATCATGCCCTTTCTGTGAACTGATTATCAGAAGTTTCATTGCTCGAGCGATCTCCTCCTTACGGGGGGAAGGATTATCCAATTCCAATATATACGGGATGCATCTACAAAAATTGAAAAAGTCCCCAAATCAGCCAAGCTGCAGATAAAGCTAGAGAGAGAAAGACGGAGAGAGAAATAGAGAGAGAGCTCACCCGACGACAAGGCGATGGCCCTGGTCTGTTGTATTTCTGCAAGTCTCTCCCTCGGCGAGCAACAAGTCCCACCATCTCTGAATAAGACCAAACACGAATCTGGAAGCCCGAAATTGAGGAAGAAGAAGACTCTTCGCGTCCGTGATTTTCTCTGTCTCTCTCCTGAGTGTTCGTCGGATCCTAGATATCCGTGCATGGAGAATAAGGCCTGACTCTCCTTTATAGATGACAGAGGAGAAGATAGAGTTAGAGCGGGAAACGCGGCAACAGAGCATATCCGCGGCGCCTCCGTGTTTTTGTTGGCCGTCTCTACGGGCGCTGACGTAAGAATGACATGAGTCCCTGCATGGAGTTCTGCCACGTGCATGTCGTTTGTGATAGCGCGTAGATAATGCAGACCCCGCATTTAGGAGCGCGTCGATCATGTAGACCTCTCATTTAGGAGGGCGATAAAAAAAATTGGACGTGTCCTTTTCATCTGTCGGTTTCAAAAGTTGCTACCTTAGAAAGACGTTTTATTTTGCGTTTTTTTTGTCACTCGTTGAGTAAAGTTCCTGCCACTGATTTTTCACTCTTTCTCCCTCATCTATTCAGCAGAGTAGATTGATCCAATGGAAGGCAGGGAAGGTATAATGAAGTTGCTATTCCGAAAAATTAAGTGCCTGGTAATAGGGTTGGGCGATCAGATTGCATTGGTCGCCAACCCCTCTCTCCGCTACCAACATCTCTCAGGCAGAAATGGAGTTACCACTGCCTTCTGCCGACAGAAACTATCTCTCTCTCTCTTTCTCGGGGTGGAAATGGAGTCGCTTCCACCAGCAGCAACCTATCTTCATCTCTCGCTCTCTTTCTCGGGGGTAGAAATGGAGTCGCTTCCACCAGCAGCAACCCATCTTCATCTCTCTCTCTGCGGCAAAAATGGAGTTCCCGCTTCCACCGGCCACAATCCAGCTTCCTCTCTCTCTCTCTCTCCCTCTGACGGAAATGGAGTTCCCCTTCCACTGGCAGCAACTCAGGCGGCTAAGATGAAGGGGCGCCTAACCTAACTCTCATGATTATAAATGATGACTCGAATATCCACGTTAATTTTGAAAGGGGGAGTATAAAACTTACCACTCGATGCAAAGCATGAGGTCCAACTTTCTCGAAGTGTCAAGGAAGATAACGATCTCAACCACTTATGAGTCAACTATTAACATCTCAAAATCTGTGAGATTGATTAAAATAAGTTTTTCATTAAAAATTCGTGCATAATTTATGCTATAATTTAATCAAATTGCTAATCAAACTATAGCTATTTTTCTTCAACTCAAAAGTCAAAATATGCATGCAATTAGCTCTAAAGAAAATTTATTTGTTCTTCAATTTTTCCATGTTTTATCACTTGAGAAGATTTAAAATACCTTAATAAATTGAATTAGAAGTTACAAAATTATTCTTATAGGATAATTTTTGGTGAATTTTCCAAGTGGAGAAGGGCATCCATAAGAATAGCTAAAACTCAGTGACCAGAAGATCAACTCTAGCGCCCATCTCCAAAGTCATTTCATGACTTCTATTTCAAACACTCATCCTTAAGAGGACCTCAGCTAGTGTGACTTTGGCCAGCAAAAGCCATTCCTATAGTCAAATGGTGACCTTTTTATTTACGTGAGTCATAAAGTAAACCCACTAGATTGCAAGGAAATCCCGAGAAATTCTAAAATAATTTCTAAGGCTCAATTTTATTTTTGGGATTCTGCTATAATTCTCAATTGCAATTTAAACCATACCATGCAAGGGCCATTTTCATGGCGAAGATACCTCCCACAGTAAATCATATGCATTGGGGAAGATTTGGCCTTATTTAAGGGTATTTTGGCTCTCCAACATTTGCCTACTACTAACCTACTATTCTTACATTCATTTCAATTGTTATTAACCCATTCTAATGCATAATTTGTATGAACTTATTGTACGTTATCATCAATATCTGTTATTTTTACTTTCATTCTATTTTTGCACCTTTTTCATAAATTAACATTAAAATAATGAAATATGTATATGTGAGCTTTTTCAAGTTCAAATCTATAATGAACTAATTATATCTTTAGATGCTTATTTTGTTTGAGGATTTGAGAGGAAGAATTGGCAAAGAAAGGAGACGAGATGCAGATGTGCCTTAAAAGCACTTTATTCCTGACATGCCATGTTTACAATTCTTTAAATTCTTTTTTGTTGATATTTTTTTATTTTCAAGATAAATAATAGAAAATAATAAAGGCAACCAAGCATTTCGGAGACAAATTCATCCAAAATGGACTTCTAGATTAAAAGATATGAGTATTTAAACTTCAAGGAATTTTTGGAATTTTCCATGAATTAATTCTCATCCATAAATTAAAGAGGGAATTTTCAAAAATATCTTGTCTAGTTGATATGGTAATGCTAGTTGATAACATGGCATTAATGCATTTATTTTCATACATATTAATAGATTTTAATGCATAATTATTTCTAAGATGATGCACATTATCATGTTTTTATGACATTCTTATAATCATCTTGTCATTCCACTCATATTTTCAATTTGCATCTATTTAGTGCTAATTGGGTAAAAACAAGACAATGTCCTATCATGTATTATTTCTTCCTATTGCTTGTATCATGATACTAACCCCATTTAATTTCTTTGAAGTTGAGTGGCAGAATTCTCACATCTTCAATGAGTTACGTGGATGCAAAGACACCAATGCACAGTAAGAAGCATGCAAGTGAATTATGAGGAGAGAGAGGAAGAAAAAACTCTCCACCAATGTCTAACCCCAAGTCAACCCTATCGATCTGAAGAAAACCAGTCAATTGGGTTTGCATGTGAGAAAATGGATCATCGTATGTTTTAAGATAATGCACATTTAGTATGAAAGTCAAAGTTCTGTCAACCTCTTTATTTTAAGGAGGTTGAACTAACATAACTTTCTTAAAAGACCTTGTCAATTCTTTTCAAGATTTTAGAATTTTATCGATGACAAAAGAAAGAATCTAATTATAGATCTATTGATGAAAATTTAGAAGAAAAGAAGTTACATTTTGGGAGAAATTAAATTTCTGTAGTTTATAAAATTATTTGGACATTTTAGGGATTTTTAAAGGAATTTTTATAGAATCAATTGTGTTAAAAAAAGAATTAAAAAGGAACCCTAATGTTTCAGCCAATCAAGCCATGGCACATGGCACCACAAGGGCATGTTGGGTTCTAAGGTCAATAAAATTTTAAAATTTGATAAAAACATATCAAATACATCAGAATAGATTAAATCGGATATTCAAAACACCAAGCCACCAAGAACAGATGATCTTATCATCTAATATGTATGAGAAAACATACTTATAAGCTTTTCTTGATAGAGTTCTTGAAGCTATTCAAGTGTCTAGCCTCTAGCGGTATCCACACAGTCTCCGGGTGGTTGGATCTCCTCTTCAAAGCTCTTCACCAAGAGAGAATGAAAAGAAATGATAGAATTCTCACAAGGCTTGCATGGGCTCTTTGAGCTGTGGTTTTTCTCCCCCTATTTATAAACATTTGGTATGAAGGTTTTTTCATAAAAACCCTCATGATTATGTCTATATCAACAAATGTCCATAGACATTATATGTGTGACCCTTTAGGTCCATATATCTCACTAGTTAATAACTCTATAGACCAAATAACACCTTATTAGTCAACTTTAATTAATTATCCACATCAACATATAGATTAATTAATCAAGGATTGATTCAACCCAATCGATAAGTTGAGGTGCCAATCTACACCACGTAGCCTAGGAGATATGAAGTATGCACGAACTCTCTTATGGAACCTTTTCATCGTCGATTATCATGTATGTATAATCTTTGATGCAGGACCGACGGGGTGAATCGGTCCGGCGCTAATATCCTTTGCGGGGTAGCTATGGAAGGAGTGATCTACGTGTTCTAAATGATGCAATGATGTCTAAGATCTCCACAAGCAGTCAATCGTCCGGCGCGTCGTCACAGTGCTCCTGGGGCACGCCGAGTAGGATGGGGCAGGAGTCCTCCCGGTCCGTCGACGCAAGAGAGAGAGCAGCCTCGGGTCGTCGGGGAAGCTCGACCGTCAACCCGGCGGCCGGATCCACGATCCCAATCCCGTACCCAGACGTCACTCAGCCTAACTAGGTCCGAGGGCGGAGGAGACAAGTGCGGGAGGTACTGAAGGAAATATAGAACTTCAAAGTAAGAGTAAGGGGGATGAATGCCTAACCTGCGGGGCGTGAGCCCGGTCGGTCGGGGCGAGGGAGGTCGTCGGGCGCGACAGCGACGTCGGACGCCGGAGCGAGTCGGCGGAGGAGCGCGGAGGAGCGATCGGCGCGGGGCGGGGCGATGACGAGGCGCAGCGAGTCGATCGGGTCGTGGCGGACGCGGTGAGGGCGGGTGGCAGCGTCCGGGGCCGGGTCGAGGGCGGTCGGGCGGTTCGGGCGGTGCAGGCGGTTACAGGCGGTCCGGGCCGATCTCGGGCCGATGCAGGCTGCTCCGGACCGGCTCTGAGGCAGTCTGGGCTGGTTCGGACGGTCTAGACCGGTCCTGGGCCGGTTGGGACGGCCTTGGCGGTATGGACCGGTCGAGGCGGGGCCGGTCTGGACCGGCCTGGTCAGCTCGAGGCACAGGCGGCGCTGGGCCGCTTTGGCTGGGTCGGTCCGGGCGGCCCGTGCAGTCGAGGGCCAGTCCGGGCCGGCTCGGGTTGGCTCAGGCTGGTCCGGGTTGAGTGGGGAACGGTTCCCGCTGAGTCGACTCAGCGGGGATCGTTCACTTCGTCCCTAGGGTTTTCGTTGCGGGGAGTGCAGGCGCGCGCGGTGATTCAGCGCGGAGGCGGGCGCGCTGGGCGGCGGAGTCGAGGAGAGGAGCCGGGGCAGCGGTCCTCGTGGCGGGAATGGGGGCGTGGAGCTCGCGGGAGGTGACGCGGGAAGCGAGCGGAGCTGGGCTAGTGCGTCTACGCAGCCGACGGGCGTCGGCAGCGGCGGGGCGCGATGGAGGCGGCGTCTAGGCGCGGCGGCGACGCGGAGCTCGGCGGTGGCGGGTTGCGACGGCGGCGGTCGAGGCCTGGACGTGGATGGAAGGGGAACTCGATGGGGAAGAGGAAGGGAGGCGGCGGCTTGGGGGTTCGCCGGAGATGGAGGAGGAGGAGGAAATTGGGGATGATGGTCCGTGGAGGGGGGGAAGGGAGGCGAAATCGAGGGGAGGGAGATGATCGGAGACGGCGCCTGGGCGGTTCGCCGGAGATGGAGGTGGAGGTGGAGTGGGAGATGGGGAGGATGGTGGTGGTGCAGCGATCTGGCGGCGGCGGCGGCAACGGCGGCCTGAGGCGGCGGCAGCGGCGGCGGCGGCTGGAAAGCTGCACGTAGGGGATCAGTGGGCAAGGCAGAAGAAGGCGGCGGCCTCGGCGGCGGGCACGGAGGCGGCACTACTGGTGCGGCGGCGGTGGCGGCGGCGGTGGCGGCGGTTGGTTCTCCTCCTTGTCCTTCCTTGAGCAGCCACTTGAGATTAAGGGTGACCCTTTCTTTCTTCAAATGACGGCTAGGGTTTGTGGGGGGGTCCCTTCCCCTCTTATAGAGCCCTTGGCGGGCCAAGAGAGGAAAGGGCCCACTTGAGGCCCACAACCCACACCCATACTCATAGAAATAGAATAAAAGGTTCACAAAGGGGAAAGGGCCTTAGGCTAGGGTCCCGAAACAAAGGGAAACCCACCCGAAGGCCTAAAGAGAGAGAGAGAGACATGCAAAGGCCCGCTTAAACACGTGCGGGCTAAATAAAGTCATAATAAAATAGAAAGCGGGAAAAGATAGCTCCACGCGCGCGAGCTCATGGCGAGAAGAGGGCCTCACTTGGTGTAGTGAAACTCGGGGTCCTTCGCCTGTCGAGGGGGCTGGACGCGCGTAGGTGTCGGCTCCACCGGCGCCGTAGTGTCATGCCTTGGTGGCGACGGGGGTCGTACGCCACCAATCTTTCATCCAAGTTAGTACTTATACGTGTAGAAAATCATTCGGAACTCCTTCTCTAATATTTCCACTACCTTGGCAAATGATTTCATCGCATCTCATTCCTTTAGTTAATATCCTCAAAATACGAGGGCAGATGATCCCATCTTGACCACACAATCATCTCGTGGACTTTATATCATATCCAATATATGACGTTTTAGATATCCCATGGCTACAGACTCGTAAGTCATAATCATATGATTATCCATCCACAAAATGTCTTTGGCGTCTCAAGTCAAAGGATCACTTACACAACCATGACATGAATCAACTTGGTTGACAGTTAGGTATAAAACCATTTAAGGATTCATAAAAAACAATTCAGTGAACTCTCTCTCCAAAGAGCACCCACTATATATCCTTAGTGTCTCTACACCAATGGCTACAAGATCAGCCATACTCATCATATGAGTCGGATCAGATTGTACTATTCTTTTCGGATAATTTGATGTCCCTCTATAATATATCGCAAATAGGGAATCTTTAGAACATATAATTAAATATTAGTGATCACTGTATTATAATCTCATCATTATTCACTTAGTCATTGCATATGCTCATGGACTTCATTATAAATATCACACAGGAATGACAAGGAATATATTTCATTTAAATGAACATAAACAAGATACATGGAAAGTGAGATCGTCTTATAGAACACATAATATCCATCAGAGCAAATATAGGCACGATGTGCATGCACGTGGTACTTGCTATGTGGCATGAGCATGGGGCCAAAGTAGCGACATGGCCACGTGCATGGCAGCCACAAAAGTGACTAGTGAAAGAGAGAGATGAGCCTAATGCATAACATTCCCGTCAACACACTGCTATCATGCAAACTAACACATTAATAGCACTCATTTAGGCATTTCTTCCTCTAAAAATAATCATAAATGCATGTTATTATAGTTTTAAAATTATTATATCTATGTTTACTAGGATATTCTTCATTTTTCGTGATTGACTAAACATTTTATGAGCATTTTATGACTTTTGATTCGTCAAGAAAGTAATTTTTCTTCAATCAAATTTCTATTTATTTTCCCAATTTAAAATTAAATTTATTGATGTGAAATATTAATGAATGCATGTTTTATATGTCTATGAGGAAGTTGATATTTTCATGAATTTTTTTGGGATTTTTAGAAGTTAAAAATGATTTTTAATGAATTTTCAAACTTAGTTTTTTATAATAAAAGTTAAAAAAAAAATTTAGCCTATTTATGTGATCACTTTACATGTGTGTGAGAACTGTAACAATGCAAATCAAGAAATTTCAGTCATGAGAGAGGGAGTAAACTCTTTGTCTCTCCACTTTCTCACCCTCTCTTTGACGCCTCTTTTCTCCTCTATCTTTTTCGTCTCTCTCTTCCTCTTCTCTCTTTTTCCTCTCTACTCATGATTGTATAGTGCTGCCTCATATGTGTAGTGCCCAATTTTTTATGCCATGTATGCCTTTAAAAGAGAAATGAAAAAGGAGAGAAAAGAGGAGAGGAGGAGAGGAGAGACAATGAAATTTGATTTTTGAGTTTTTTGATCTTTTAAAGGAATATTTTTACCTTAATTTCATCACGTGAGACATGAGAGTTTCTGCACATGATGGCTGATAACATGTAATTTATACATTAAATTATATAATTATTAATACAAATTAAGGCATAAAACATTCCATTCTTATGAATGTTACCATACTTTGAGTGTATATCTATCATTTCATGCAATTTTAAGTGATAATCTCAAAATGCATTACTTTATGGATAAGTATGCACAATTAAATAATATATTTTAGAGTAGATTATTCTCACCTATATTTGAGACTATAATTGAGTTTTTAATGTTAAATAATAAGAAAAAATATTTTTTATACACTCATTTCATTTTTTTCTAAGTTTTATTTTCTAAGAGAAATGAGTATATTTTATAAATTAAAATTTATTATCTTGTTACTTATTAAATTTGAATTTTTAAAATGATAGATTATTTTATTTGTGATCTAACAAAACAAATTTGGATTAGTTTGGAGTTGTATTTTGAAAGTTATGAATTTTCTAATATTTAGATATTTTTTTGAATTTATTTTGGATTTATCTAGATTTTTAAAATTAAAAAATTCATGTGGCAGCTGACGCAGCGGGTGAATGACTTGTTGCCACGTGGTGACATGTATACGTGCCACGTGGCACACACGTGTGTGTCTCTATGCATGTGTGGGCATGCGTGTGAGTGCGTGTGTGCGCGTGTGAGATTAGTGGGTTAAGCATCCTTTACATAATATATGTTAAGCTCACTTGACACACATGACTTATACACCCATCAATTCGTGTCTATTTTTGTCATGTGGGACTATCTTTTGGTTTATTTTTACACAGGTGACGTGATGTGATGAGAAGCATCTGATTTACATATTTAATCAAAGCCGTCAATCTTCACTTAAGTCAGGGGACACCCGTCACATGACGATCAAACTTCACGCGATGACGCGGCTTCATCTAACCGCTCCATTTCGAATCGGGCGGACGTGACTTAAGAACGACGATTTACATCGTGGTGTTTCATCTCAGCCGTTAATCGAAGATGAAACATCAACTCTAATGGCTACGCCCAAATTTGCCTATTTATATGCATGTTCTTCGACGAAAAATTGATGGCAAGCAAGACCCGTCTCTATCAGCTCAGGAGACTTTGAGTTCAGCCCAACCGACGTGCGAAGACGAAGGAGCCAGAGCTTTCGCTACACGGCTTGACCCTTCGGGATCTAACCTATCTTCGCGCCCACATCAAGCCGAATTCACTCGGTCCTCCCATCTATTTGCTTCATTATTTCATTCTCTAAAACTTACCGGCCCTATGTGTTTTAGTGGGCCTAGTTATCTTTCTTTTTCCCCTTCTTAGGGCTTATTGGGCCTTCCTTTTGGTGGGTACGAAACCGGGTGTGACGTCGATTATACTTACGATGCACCTGCTGCGACTTCCGCCCATCCACAATGACGCCCGTGATGCCGACACGGGTGGCAGAAGTGCCTTTTTCGTCACGAGTTCCGTGTGGCCAGTCGATCGAAGTCGAAGGAAGGAAGGAAAGGAGAGGGAAGGAGGGAACCGCCTTCTCCCTTCCCTCAAACGATCGTCGTCAGCCTTCGCGATCGTCTGCCGTCAGCCTTCGCGAATGCCAACCTTCGCGATCGTCAGCCGAACCAGTAGAATCTCATCGGTTCGCCCGCGGCGCTGATCCCATCGCCTTCGCGATCGTCTGCCGTCAGCCTTCGCGAACGTCAACCTTCGCGAAAGTCAACCTTCGCGAATGTCAACCTTCGCGAACGTCACCGTCTCAGTCGGATCTACGTCCGCGTGGCCAAAGTTGCTCCTGCCGACCGCGCGAAGACGAAGTTGCTCTGCGGGGGGACAAAGTTGCCGACCACGCGAAGACGAAGTTGTTCTACGCGATCGTCTGCCGTCAGCCTTCGCGAACGTCACCGTTTCCATCGGATATATGTCCGCGTGGCCGAATTTGCTCCTGCCCACAGGAGAACGTCAACCTTCGCGAAGACGAAGTTGCTCTCGCCGACCGCGCGCGTGAAGTCGACGTCTAACGTCCACGACAGCCATCTAACGTTCACTAAACTTCTTCATTGAAGTTTCTAAACAAAAGACTCTCTAAACTTCTTTATTGAAGTTCACATTACAATGGTCTTACTATGCTTATACTGACACAAGTAGAACTCTCTAGAATAAGGTAGAGAGTTTGTGTGAGAGAGAGGTTCTAGAAATTTCTTGAAATGACATTGCTCAAATGTCATTTCAAGTTGCTCACGAGTGTCTAGAATATTCTAAAAAAGGCCTTAATGGTTGATGCCTTCATCCTACTCAGGTGCTTCATCTTGCGCATCACGAGTGTCCCATGCAAATCATCACACTTGGCCCAGTGACTTCCCGTGCTTACCTCGCGCGCTCGACTGCCTGCTGGCTGCTGCCCGAACCCCTGGCGCCTGCCTCAAGCTGTCGACACTCCAGCGCCATCGAACCTGACAAGATCTGATGGCGGTCGAAGCCCAAGGACCACCCCCGTCACATTGGGACCAACCTCTGAACTTGCGCATCGCTCTTCGCCGGTTGATACAGTCGAGCCTAATCTCCGCTTCGCCATGACCCAATAGGCACCCCGCCACACAAGTTAGCTACGATCCCTCACTCTTAAGTTTAATTACTTCTCAAAGTTTTCCTCTTCTCGTCTCCTCCGCCCTCGGATGATGTAGATATGGTAGAACAGAATATAGGTTTGACAACTTTGACGTGTACGTCAGGTCCAACACCGAGTGTGGTATGCAGTTGTTGGCTAACCGACGATGAGCGATCATGCGCCTCCAAATGTGGACCTAGAGGATCTCACCCCTACCATCATCGCGAGTTTCCCTTGGTTACTTGGAATTGACTTTTGCTTATTGGCACGCTGCTTGGACTAAGGTTAGATTATTTTTACCTAGAGTCTAAGACTCGTATCTCCCCTTAGACTAGGGGACGACTGCTCCCCTACCCACGGTCAATCTTGATTACATTGATCGGGCGCGGGTTTCCCACCCCGTCCTGCATACAAAATGTACTCTTGGGTGTTTAGAGTAATCAAACTATTTAGACATCTCAATCCTTGAGTCTCTTGCTTTCCTCCCGATGCGGGACAGAGTGCGAAGCTGGTCTCACACAGAGATACTAAGGGTGAACTAGGGGATGGATATCATAGGGAGTGTTCTCTATGCGAGTAATAAGCTACTAATGCAAACAAGCGAGTACCATCTCGAACTTTGTCTCCGTAGATCCTAGGGTGCGCCAAGTAGTGTCGATCCAGGGATTCCTTCCGGTCAACGTCTCGCGGGCATAGGGCCATGAGTCATCGAGAGGAGCTCGGCAGTCAACAGATGGATTGGACTACGGTCTCAATCCTATCAAATCGTCTAATCACTCGTCCTAAACTAAGTTCCGATGGCGGTGGCGACAAGCGCGTGGGAAACTACTTGAAGAGATATAGTACTTCAAAGTAAGAGGGGATGCGTGCCTAACCTGCGGGGCGCGAGCCTGGTCGGTCAAGATGTGGGCGGTCGATCGTACACGGCACGGACGTTCAGCTGAGGGTGACCGAGCAGGTATTGCCGAGAATTGATGAGCGATGTGGACAATGGATGGATGGAGGATGCTCTAGCAAGCAGTGAAGAGTGCAAGTGCGTGGGCACCGTGAGCAACGAATGAGCTGACGAGGGGGTACGCGTAGCTACCACGGGCGAGGTCGAAGATGGGAGCGTCACGGTCAACTTGAGCAGGGCAGATACTGATGACTGAGCGTCACGGTCAACCCCAGGTCTGCGGGCAGTTGACCGGGTGGTCGCAAGCTGGCAGTCTGGGTAGATGTCGCGGGTGCGCCGTGGGCGAGCGGGAGAGCGGAAGATCGCACCCTTTTTGGGGAAGGCAAGTGGCACCGCAGGGCGTGTGCACTACCGGATGCTGGCGGTCACAATCAGACGAGGGCGTCGGTTACGGGGAGAAAGGAGGGCGCGTTCGCAGATGGGTACAAGATGGGAGGGAACAGGGGAGTCAGGGAAGGCGTCGCGGGGAAAGAGGGAACCTTCCGGGGAGAGAGAATGGGAGAGATGGTAGCGGCTCGAGAATGTGTCAGTCGGAGGGGTCAACCGCATACCTCAATCGGGTGGAACCGGAGTGGGATGGCATTCGTAGTATTCCACGAATTTGGCGATGATTTCTGAATGCAATAGAGGGAAGGGGAATTCGTCTAGCAGGGTAGCTCAACAGGGGGGAAGAAAAGGGGCGTGGACTCGGAACTGATTCATGGATGGAAATTTGTGGACAACGAACGAACGTGCGGAAATTCTGGTGACGAGGCAGGGGTTGAGCGTGGGGAAGATGGTTGGAGAGGGCGGTCGGGCAGAAATTGGTTCGCAGAAAGTCGTCAGGCCAAAAATTCTGGATCGGAGATGAGGTCGTCGTCCCGCGGCAGGGCGAGGGAATGGAATAGGGATGGTCACTGGGCGAGGACAGGTATGAGACCACGGGATTTCGGAAGTTGCAGGTGGACGGGGCTGTGGGAAGGGTGGGTTGGAGAGGAGGAGGCGATTGAGGGGAGTTGATGGAAGGGGTGATGGAAGGTCCGTGGGAAGTCGAACGGTTGATGAATTTCTGGAGAGAGAGAATTGGGGAATACTCCGTGAAGGGGGGGGAGGAGGAGGACGAGAAAGTGGGGAGGTGGTGATGGAAGAGGGAGTTTTCTGGGGGGGGGGGGGGAGAAGGAAGGCTCGTGGATGGGAGGATGCACTGTCACGGGAAGAAGGCTGCTGGACAGTGGAGGTAGGGATGTCGGGGTAGTGGAAACGATGGTAGAGGAGGTGGGCTGTGAGGTCCGTGGAGGGGGAAGGATGGCGGCATAGAGATCCGGCGGCGACGGCGGCGTAGGGATGTATGCCCGGGATACATGTGATCAAGGCAAGGGGAGGCGGCTGTCACGGTGGCGGGCACAGTGGCGGCACGCAGTAGTGCGGCGGCGGTGGCGGCAGCGGAGGCGGCGGTTGGTCTCCTTCCTTGATCTTCCTTGAGCAGCCACTTGAGAGGGAGATCACTCCTTTCTTTCTTCAAATGATGGCTAGGGTTTGTGGGGGGGTCCCTTCCCCTCTTATAGAGCCGATAACGGGCCAAGAGAGGAAAGGGCCCACTTGAGGCCCACAACCCACACCTAAACATGCTCATAGAAAATTAAAGGTTCACAAAGGGAAAGGGCTTCACGAAAAGGGTGGGAACCCACCCGGAGGCCTAAAAGAGAAAGTAGAAAATATGCAAAGGCCCGCTTAAACACGTGCGGGCTAAGAAAGTTCATAATAAAAAGGAAAGATAGAATAGATAACTCCACGCGCGCGCGAGTGCGGTGAGATGTGTCGTGGCGAGATGAAGTCCTCACTTGATGTAGTGGAAATCGGCATCCTTCGTCTTCACTTGTCGAGGGGGCTGGACGCGTGCGGGTGTCGGCTCCTCCGGCTCCGTAGTGTCATGCCTTGGTGGCGACGGGGGTCGTACGCGACCACCTCCACTTCTAGATCAATTTCTGCGTCAAAGGAGTGTTTAAAATTTCGTTGAGAGAATAGGGAGAAATCACCTCATGAATGCTGAAATTCTTCCTCAAAATCACGAAATGAAGAGCCCTTTGTCTAGAATCCATTTGATCATTTCGAGTGCGAATTTGGCTTAGATTATATGGTTTTCTCCTAATCTCTCATCATGTATCATTATATTTTAATTTCGAGCCGTAGATTAATCAAATTTTAGATAATTTCTGGGCTTTCTCTCTCTTCGCGATTAATTTTTCTCTCTAATTGTTGGTCCTTGATTTCTCCGCGAATAGTGATCCAATCGAGTGATTTTTCATTCTTTGGATTTGTCTTGGAGTTCTCTTTCTAAAACTAAAATCCATAATTTCTTATCTCAGTTCTTCGTTCAATTTGATCGAATTTGAAAAAACACCTTGAAAATCCTTTAATTCTCTGTGGATTCGACCCCTATTCACCATTATACTCTTTAATTTTTCATCGTAATCTTAAATTGGTGAGTTTGGAAAAAAATTCACACATCTTCGTGTTTTTTCAACACCGCACGAGTTTGTCTCGTCAATGGCATAGACATTAACGCAGATTTCATGTGGAAACGTGTCATCAATGCATTCCTTCTTATCATTATAAATAAAGTTTCCATGCATAATTTTTTCTAATATCATACACCTTATCATATTTTTTATGCTATTTTTCCATCCATCATATCATTCCACTCATACACTCAACTTGCATCTATTTAGTGCTAATTAGCTAAAAAATATATGAATATGTCCTATCATGTATTATTCTTTCAATATATTATATCATAAAACTAACCCTATTTGACTCTTTTCAAGTCAAAATTTTCACTTTTGACATTTTCTATGAGTTATATGGATTCAAGGACATAAGC
Source organism: Lemna minuta (assembly GCA_024174645.1). NCBI lineage: Eukaryota > Viridiplantae > Streptophyta > Magnoliopsida > Alismatales > Araceae > Lemna > Lemna minuta. The sequence continues at coordinate 22,593,893 of CM044101.1, read as the reverse complement.
ACGCAAGTAGGAAAGCATAGATACAAATGACAATGAGAGAGAGGAGGAAACAAATCAACCCTATTTTAATTCAAGAAGTCATAAATGAGGCTTGGATTTGGTAGAGGAATTATCCTAAGCTTTTTAGGATAATCCACAAGTATTCAAAAATTGAAGGTCCGGTCAACTCCTTAAGGAGGTTGGACCAAACTTAAATTTTAGTAAATGACCCATGACTTGTTTTCATGAATTTTAGAAATTCATAAATTAAAATATAGAAAATTAAATTCTTGATATGATGGACAAAATTCCATGAAAAATAGACTTGTAAGTTGTGCGATATTCAATTTATAAGTGTAGGGATTTTTTAAAAGAATTTTTAGAGATTTTTTAGGTTTTTTTTTAAAAATCCCTATAATTTTTTAATTTTTTTGAAATTTTACAGAAAAGCTATTTTACACTTATAAAAGCTGACAAACTTTTTTGGTGTAATAAGTGTGTACCACTTGGTGCGCACTAATGCACAATCTCAATCAAATAGTTAAGATTTCTCTAAATTAAAATCATGATATCTCATGATCTAAAAAGAAATTTGAGCTGAAGTTTTATGACTACATTTATCTTCAACCCTCCATCCATCCATACGCTTAGATTAAAGAACTGAGAGAAAAAAAACTCATTTTAAAGATTAGACTCTTTTACCCCTATTTACACTCAAACCCTAGGAACCCACCTATAAAAGCCTTCAATTTTCTCTCTCCTCACATTTTTTGGTTCTCTCTTAGCATCAAGCTACCAGAAGGAATGGGAGAGGAGGCCAAGGCCCTAAGAGGAGCATTTTTTCATGATCAATCTTGTTGTGGAGAAGGATGGAAGCAAAGATTGTAGCATTGTTGTATTTTATTTATATTTTTCTTTTGATGTAGTAGTTTTGACATCTATACATGCATCTTTCACTCTGGCCCTCACCGTGCATTGATCCATTGCTACCGTTATCCATCCTTCTCATTTTGTCATCATATCATCTCCATTTTCATTTCTTTTAATCTCATTATCTCATCTCTTTTCTAACTTATTTCTTAATTCTAAGAGAAACTCAAAATTATCTCTCACACTCACCTCCATGTGTTCCATTCTCATTCATGTATATTCCCCTGCCCTCACCTTTCATTTAAACACCTTACCTCATTACTTCAGCTCCCTATGGATTCAACCCTTACTGATATTATAATTTTATTGCATGAAATCGACGCACAGCAACGATAAAAAACACACGCGATCAAGTTGATCATGATGGCACTCATTCATGCTATACCTCCTCAAGATGGCTAGTTATAAATCTGAGGCCAACAATTTCGTTTGTTAATGTCTCATTGGTGGCTTCTAGTATTGGCCAGCTAGAGGAAGGAGATCACTGATCTATTTCTCTTCATGTAATGAATACAATTTTTAATGATTTTTTTTTCTACTCATTGTTCATGTTGGATACAGACCTCTAATTCTGGGTGAGATGTACAAGATTTCAAAGGAGTAATTAAATGGAGAGCTTTACCAAAGTGAGTTTTTGATTCTGAATGTTTAGATTAGGGTTTATTCTTTTTGATCTTTTCCATTTTCTCAATCCTTTCATTCAAATTTTCATATTTTGAAACCTAAATCATCATTCCATTGTTTGATCTTCAATAGGAGATCCGAGGCACTTGAGCAGTTCATTGTATCTTCCTTGCACATTTCCTTTTTTCATCGATCATTTCAAAATTCTTAGTGTAAAAAATATGAAAAATAGTCTTTCAATTCAATATTTTATCCATCCTCCTTATGGGTTTGACTTTGACTCACCACTATTCTAAATTTTAAGATCAAATTTCAAGAGTTGAGTATAATTTTTTATACGTCCACTTGAATTTTTAACGACTGTGATTTTACACATATTCTTTGCATATGAGTCTTTTTTTATTCTGAAAAATTTCTTAAACATCTTCCATTGGGGATTAAATTTAGAGCTAAGATTATGTGGCATGTGCCACTATTTGGGTGCTTTGATTGGCTGATAACGTGTCATTGATGTGTTCATTTTCATCATTATAAACATATTTTAAGATATAAATATTTCTAATATAATGCATATTATCATGTTTTTGTGATATTTCTGCATTCATTGTGTTATTCCTCTCATGTACTCAAATTGCATCTGATTAGTGTTGATTATGTATAAACATGAATATTCATCATTTTATTCCTCGTCATGCTTCGTTCCTTTGATTTATATATTTTAAGACTAACCTCATTCGGATTGAATTCTTTCTTGTGCTCATCTCCATAAAAAGTAAATTTATATTTTCTTTTTATTTTCATTTTGATATTCTTTTAATGTAGTAGCTTTGACATCATCCACACTCGAAACCCTCTCTTCGTACCGCCGCGCATCTATCTGTCACTACTGTCGACCACCCTTCTCACCTTGCCATCATCTCACCCCCATTTTATTTTTTTTAATTAATTTCCTATGCAAATTTGATTCCTCTCTTAATTCAAAAAGAAACCTAAAAATTATCACTCAGATTCATCTCTACATGCCCCATCCACTCTCTTGCTTCTTTTCACACTCACCTTTCATTTGATCACCTAATCTCATTAACTCAGCTCCCTATGGATTCAACCCTTGCTTACACTACACTAAGTACGGAAATATAAATTTTATTATATGAAATTGATATTCAACAATGATAAAAAACACATGTAATCGAGATCATCAATGGCTAAGCCAATTAGAGATGTCCTGGTCGGGACACTAATAACATGCATTTATAACTTAAATTCTTATCCTAATTAACTCATATTCATGCTTATTTTATGAGAATATGATGCATGTTATCATACATTTTAGGAATTTTCTCCATTGGTATGTCATTTCACTAAAGTCGATATTTATGCATAAATTAGGGATAATTTCATGCTTGATAGATGATTAGTCTTTTGTTAAGTTTAAATTAATAGAATTTAATCTCTTTTCTTGAATGATTTTAACTTTAGTGAATGTTTTGAAGGATAATTTCAAGATGAATTTATGATTTAGAATATTTATTAAGAAATGAGTTAAGTAATTTTTAATTCATCTTGATTTCTTCTTTGAAAATATATTTTAAATGATATGATTTAAAAAGGAAGAAATTTGTGATCCAATGGAGAAAATTTGGATTAAAAAGGAGTTGTATCTTTTAAGTTTATGAATTTTTTAAGTTTATGTCCATTTTCCAATTTTTTATCTGATTTTTAAATGAAATTTTATTAAGTTTTCTTATTTTTAAAATAGCAAAAAAGGGTTTACTTACCTGCAAGTGCTGACGTGGCGAGCGGGACCACCGGGCGAGCTAACATGGCGCCCGGGACCACGGCGTGGATGCAACGTGGCACTGAGGCCCCGTGGCAGGCCACGGGTGGCTCGCGCGAGGCGCAGGTGGTGCACAGGGTGCGAACACGTGGCAGGAGGCCCACGCCGGTCCACGCGGACGCCCGTGAGGGCGCCACGTGGCGAGAGGGGCTGGCGAGTGAAGAGCCCACGGGTTAGTGGGCCCTAGTGAGAGTATTCGGGCGGTAACGCAAATGCGTTACCGCGGCTCCCTATTTAACCGCGTAAATAGTGAGATTTTATTCCCTGTGGGACTATGTTTTCCCACAGAATTACTGTTTTGCAGGTGACGTGGAGACATCACGATCATCGAGCGCGATCACGAGGCGTCAATCGCATGGACGGGAGTCCACGCGATCGAAATCACAACACGTGCGTGAATCTTAACTTAAGTGAAATGGACTTACCTCTCATCTGGCGACACGTGGATCGCTCGGAAGTGTTGAATCTCCATCGGACGACGATGGAAGGAACGACGCAATCTTTAGCGTCTTCATCAGATCACGACCGCCATCGGACGGTCGTAATTAATCGTGATCAAGACACATCAGAAGAGACACGTGATGCAGTTCGACTTACCTTGATGCGGCGATCACCATCGGACGGTGGACGATCAATGAGGGAGAAACGTTCATCACAACCGTGGAGCAGCTTGATCATGCAATCGCGATCGTCCGCTTGATCATGCAATCGCGATCTTCATCGAACGACTGGCGTTCTTTCGCGAAGAACCACGATCGACGCGCGATCGTGGCCTGATTGTCGCGCGATCGTGGCTAATTCAGCACCAATTCGGGAGCCACGATGCCGCCCAAGGAAATCGTCCCCACGAACCCTTCAATCCGCTCCCACGACCGCATCAACCAGAACACGATTTTGCGCGAAATTTCCCTTTCAAAGACGATGTATTTCCCTTCTTGTTCTTCAACTTGTGATCAATTCCTGAAGGTAATTAAGCAAATTTTGAGGAAGATCCTAAGTTCTTTGTGATCCTCCCGCGTTTAGACTCGAATGCGAAGCAATTAGAGCGGGATCGATCGCGAATTCCTCGATTTCATCGAATTTTCCCCTTGAATTCCAAACGTCCGCGAGGAAGAATCCGAGCAAATTTGCTTCCATCCACGAGAATTGAAACCCCATTCTTGAGATTTGATCGATTATCAAGAGGTAATTTAAGTTTTTATTAGATTTAGAAGTCTAATTTTGCAAATTAGTTCTTACTGTTCTTCATTTTCCCCAATTTTCAGCCTGAAACATTTCTAATTTTGAAAATACGATATCTTTCTGATTATAATTCCAAATCATTTGATTTTGCTTTCATTGGATTTCTCTTTTCATCAGCTTTCCGTGGATAGAAAATTTATCGAATTCCGAGTTCATTTGGCCCTTCAATTTGATGTTTGACCGAGCACTGTTCATCTTTCATCAGAAGTCAAACGTTAACTTTCGGGGTCAATTACTTTTGATTTACAAATTAGAATTTGATCACTTTGGTCTCTTTAGATTCCTCTGGTTCTTAGCTTTCCATTGACATGTAAATTGAAAAATTTAAATTTCATTTGACCGGTCAATTTGAAGATTTCCTCTGAGGTGTTCATTTCAGGAATTTTCTGATATCTGATTTTGAATAATTCATAGTAAATCCATTTCTTATCCAAAAATCACGAATTATATATCAATAAATTAAATGGTTTCTATAGTTTCCAAATATATAATTTTCGTAATTTTTTGACACCTTTTGATTCTCTGATTTTACAGAACACCTACTGTTGGTCAAAGTCAATGCTTTGACTTTGACTTTTGACTTTTCTCTGTCAAATCCGAGAATTGAATTCTTAAAAATTTTGATTTAATCTATTTATATCATTTCTATTCATCAAATCTTATTTTTACTTCTTTAAAACGTCTTTTAAACCTACGTTTGACCAAGTCAACTCTGCAATTAAAATCAACCCTGCTCTCTGTGGATCGACCTGATACTTACACATTACTTGATTTTATATCTTATCTTTGTGAGTTCGATTTTATAAATTTTTTTGACCTACGTTTTGTGCGTTTAACGACCGCACGAAAACGCTTCGTCAGACACCTCAATAACAAGAGAAGAATCCAAGGAGGCACCAAAGGATTACAACTTAAGGAGAAATGTAAGGATTCGGTGTCATCCATATGAAGTAAACAACATGCTGATATTGATGAAGAAATTCAAGAATCTATCATTAGAAGACATGTATATATAAAAAGACTTTGAAGACATGAAGAGGAGCAAGCCCATAAAGATGGGGGTGCCACCCCTTAATCTTTAGAATCCTTAAAACGCTTCCCTTGACTTGGCCAAACCCTACTCTTGACCTAAAACCTTTAATTTTGAGCCTTTGACCAAGTCAAATAACTTTTCAAAAATTTAGGAACCGCTTTCACCAAGTCAAATATTCTCCCTAATTATAGGAAATAATTTTAGATTCCAGAATTTCAAGTTATTTGCATCATAGATCCTTCTTGGACCAAGTCAACGTAAACCCATGATTTTAGGATAGATTACTATACCCAAATTACCCATAAATTTTCCACCAATTAAAACCCTTCAAATGACACCCTCACATTTGAAGGTGTCATCCTTTCAAAATGGTCAAAATTTCTCCTCAAAAGGCGGCACCCCTTCAAGGGTTGAACAATTCTCTCTCTTCCACTATTTATGTGGATCTTCTGAAACTCTCCCTCATAATTTGAAATTTGAAAATTTTTGCAGTTTAACTGTTCCCCCACTCTTTCTCTCTCAACCTCCATGAATTTCCCCCCCCCCCCTCTCTCTCATTTTCTCTCATCCACACACCAATCCACAACTTTCCCCTCTCCATCCCTCTTCTACTTCCTCTCCACAACACACACCCTTCATTTCTCCATTCCCCCCTCTCATTCTTCTCCTCCATCCCTCTTTCCATATTTCATCTTCATTCCCTTCTCTCTTTTCTCTCAAATAAAGGAGTAATCAAGGAGATTTCAAATTTTTCCCCAACAGGGTCACATCAGTCAAGAATCTCCATCAAGGTACTCTCATTCCTCTCATTTTGTGTGATAAATCATCCTTCTCCAAAAATATCTTGCTCTTAGGAAATGTGTGAACCCTAGGATAGCCTCTAATCATATATTTCGGTATTCGTGCACATTGGTTGTGAAATTTGGTCTGATCCATTGAATAGAAACTCCACTTTAAGGTTATTAAAAACGATTTCTCTCCTCTCCAATTGTGGGATTAAACCTAGGGAGTTCAAGGTCACCAATCTTAAAACTTCACAACATCCCTCTGATAACATGCTAAATAAACATTATAAAACATGATTATTGATGCATATTAAGGCATAAATGATTTCATTTCCATACATGTTATCATATTTATATGTATTTTTCTATCATTCCACAATAAATCATTATAATCTCAAAAATACTTTAAATTAGGGTTTAATATGATGATTTAAAGATGAATAACTTAATAATCCATCTTTACTTGAGATTAAGGATGCTTTTAGAGTCAAAATAATGAGAGAAAATGTTTTATAAACATTTATTTATATTTTCTTAAGTTAAAATCCTTAAAAAATAAATATATTTCTGAAATAGAAATTAAAACTCTCATTATTTATTAATTTTGACTCTTTAGAATGATAGATAATTAAATTTCGGATCAAATGAAAGAAATTTGGATTAATTTGGAGTTATATTTTAAAAGTTATGAATTTTCTAATTTTTAGGGATTTTTCTAGATTTTTCTGAATTAATTTTGTGATTTTTAAATAAGAAAAAAGGGGGTTTAATCGAGTGGGGCCACGTGGATGCGACGTGGCACTCATGGCCACATGGGCCCACGCGATGTGATGTGCGCACTATTCATATATTTATCGTATATATATTGGTTATAGTACATATAAGCATCAGATAGTTCGGATTTAAGCTAATGCTTAAGTCCATCGCATATTATAAACCCGACCGAATTCCTTAACTTTTCCCGTGTGGGACTAAGTTCCACGGAGTTTTGTTAAATGCAGGACATGTGGCGAAGGGAGAAGCGTCGCATCGACGGCGCATTGAAAATCTACGATTGGATCACATGGACTCGGGGTCCACCAGAGGCCATCAAACACACATGCTTTAAAAGAGGAGTTATAACTGCTTGGATCTAATCGCGCGGGATGCATTCGAAGCGTCGGATCGCGATCCAACGGCGATGATTAAGGCGTTTTTATAACGCTTATCACACGACTGCATCTGGACCGTCCATCGAGATCCAACGACCACGACATTTTTGAAACGATCCACGATGGACCGTTCCATCATAACCGTCGATCGTTTCGATTGGACGGTTACGCCCAAATAGCCTATAAATAAGGCTTGTTCTTCTGATTTGTAAGCATTCGAGTTAGATTTAGGAGAGATCTAAAGGAGGAACTCATCTTCTTAGTATACTTCAAGACAAATCCTTTGCATGACTATCATCATGCAGTTAACCATCTGAAGCAACATCACCGAGACTTTTAGAGGATACTGAAGCTTTGCAAGTGAAGATCACCTCCCATCTACATAAGACACTCACGGTTATTGAGGAGGAAGATAACAGGATATCACTACCAGTTACAATTATGGTCAAAGGCCCTCCTTGAATCCAATATTCTATGGTCAACCCTCTACAGAACTTACCGAGAAGACTCCTCACAGCCAAAGACAAAACGAGGATGCAACCGCCATTCAAGAGAGAAAAGGAACGCAGCAGAAGACTTACCGGATGCCTCTTTAACTACCCTCGTAGGCTCGTGAAAAGGATCAACACCTCCACGGATGACGAAGACTGTTCAGGGAAGCACTGCCAGGAGAATTTCTATACCTGCCATGGAGATCCGCAAGAAGACGATAAGCAAGGAAGTTGAAGGAACTTCACCGACGCGAAAGAGATACCCTGTATAGTTGACGTAGCCGACGGGAGAGCTGCAAAGATAGAGTTTGATCAGCCCCGTCGACTCTTACCGTGGATATCCTCTCGTGAAAGTTACATCGTTGCAGACGACGATAAGGCAACAGAGGAAGAAGACAGTAGAAGCTTCCCCGACGACACCAGCACGATCTCCTCATCCTCAAGCTATCGGGAAACTGCCCAATCAACAGGCTATCATCGCCAACCGGAAACCGGGCGTTGACCAAAGAAATGAAGTACGAGGAACACAAATCTCTTACGACCACAACGACACGCGACTTCCAGAAACTGCACCGTGACAGCATCAACATAAAGGAAAATATTTTCTAAATACCCAGCAACCGTGTAGTCACTCCACGTCGCCCTGACAACAAGACAAATATAACGACAAAATTGCAAGAAATAATTTTGTTCATCCGGGCCAAACCGTCAACCACGCGCGGAAATACATGACGCGACGCTTCGGCATAACTTCTCTTTTGTATTCTTATAAAACGTAAATCTGTAAGAAACACAGATAGTTTTTGATGAATGAAAGTTGTTATTGGTTACTATTGGTTATCCGTGTGTTCACGCTCATCCCGCATCCCCATCAATTCCGTCCCGCCTCATCTTCGTCACGAGTTCTATCCTTCCCACCTGTTCTCCCTCCGTTCTGTCGCTTTCCCAACATTCTACCAGAGTCAACGAGGATACTGTCTATCATCGGAATTAACTCCCGGAGCATTGTCTTCCGTCCCGACAGGTATTCATTCCTCTATCTTCTTTGGTAATAATAGTTCTTAATATATATACTATAAGTCCAACACTCTCTCCGCCGTCTCAGTTCTTCTCTATTTTACGAATCCCTCTTTTCCCCAGTAATTTTCTACCTAACGCGTAACTTCAAAATTCTCTTCTCACGATTTCTATTTCTATCGCTTTTCACCTGTCACCAATAAATACAAAGCTCTTCTGACCCACTCGCTCTTCCCTATTATTTTCTATTAACTACCTTTCCTCCCAAAACTGCTCTACATCCGTTTCGTCATATCTTTACTTCTTATATTTCTCTAACGCCTCATCTTTTCCAAACATTTCACTAAACATATTATAATCTACCATTATTTCATCCTATATTTTACTCCAACATTAACATCTCTTCTTCCCATATATTTTCATCCTCCAGCTCTCATAACCTCAATTGATATCAATTCATAGATCCTCCAATCACTTGTAGGATAACTTCTACTTTATATCATTATCTTCATTCATTTCATCTTATTTAGAAATATCTTACATCAACATAGAATTATCCATAAATAATAGCATTATCTCATCCAACTCATATGATGAGTATGGCTGATACTATAGCCACTAGTGTGGAGACACTAAGGTCAGATAGTGAGTGCTCTTTGGAGAAAGAGTTCACTTAATTGATTTGTATGAATCTCTGAATGGTAATTATAACTAAATGTCAATGAGGTTGATTCATGTCACGGTTGTGTATGTTGTCCTTTATCTTGAGACACCAAAGAAAGCCTTTTGATGGATGATCATGTTTTGATTATGACTAATGAATCCCTAGCCATGGGATATCTAAAATACTGTGTATTGGATACGACATGAAGTCCACGAAGATGATTGTGTGATCTAGATGGGATCATCTACCCTCAATATTTGAGGAGATTGACTCAAGGAATGAGATGGATTGAAATCCTTGGCCAAGGTAGTGGAAATATCAGAGAAAGGGTTCCTGATGATTTCTTGCACGCATTAGTACTAACTTGAGTGATCGATTAGGGTTTGACATTTCCCCATATCCTAAGTCATTCATGAGTCTTGTGTGGATGAAGGGTTATACATACATGATAACCGACAATGGAAAGGTTCCATAAGGGAGTTCTTACATACTCCATATCTCCTAGACTACGTGGTGTAGCTTGGCACCCAATGAGCTCACAACTCAACCTATCAATTGGGTTAAATCGATCATAGATTAATTGATATATATGTTGATGTAGATAATTAATTAAGGTTGACCAATAAAATATTATTTTTTCTATAGAGTTATTAACTAGTGAGATATATGAACTAGAGGGTCTCACACATAAGGTCTATGGATGTTGGTGGATATAGACATAATTATGAGGGTTTTATGAAAAATCCACATACCAAATGTCTATTAATTGGGAGAGAACGACCACAACTAAAGGTGCCCATGAAAGCCTTGTGAGAATTCTCTCATTTCTTCTCTTTCTCTCTTGGTGAAGAGCTTTGAAGAGGAGATCCAACCATTCAAAGACCATGTGGATACCACTAGAGGTTAGACACTTTAATAGCTTTAAAAACTCCAAGGAAACTTGTAAGCATACTTTCTCATACATACTAGATGATAGGATCATATATTCTTGGTGCATCCATGTTTTAAAGGTCTGATTCTATCTATTCTGTTGCATTCGATACTTTGATCAAAATTTATCAACCTCATAACCCAACACTAACACCCACAATCAATCAAGTAATTCATTCTTTGGAGAGTTCCATGACATGTGACATGTGCTGGGTTTTGTGATCCCGCTTTAATGATTGAGACTAAAAGTGATGGTTTCTCTTCAAAAACAGCCCAAAACAGCTGCAATCCATTAGGCCCTCCAATCGTGATCAAGATGATCGGATCGCCCACATCTCTCACACTTTTAAAAAGGCTTAAGAACTTCTTTTTTTCAATCAGAGTGCGCCACATGGCGCACGCTAATGCATTTGATCAAAATCAAATGAGTGAAAATGCTTTGACTTATAATTATGATATCTTGTGACCTAGAAGGCTATTTGAGTTAAAATCCATGTGAATGCATTATTAATGAGGTTAAACTACTTTTTTTCTTTTTATGGCCCGTTTTAAGATCTATTATACGAAATTTACAACTTCCTCGTTTGCTCCACTTTTTTATGATAATGATTTCAAAAATTTAAAAATAATCAAGCTCAAATAACTCTTGTTAAATGATACTTATTCATGATTATGTTTAACGGATTTCTATCCTCGATACTTACACAAATGAATTGCATAATTTAGTGTAGAGTAATTATTGTTAGTAACAATGCCAAGCAACAATCTAATAAATAATAAATTCACAAAAAATTCTCAAGAAAACATTGATCTAGGTGATCTTTCTCCCCCTCCTTAAGAGCTAATGTTCATGATTTAATCAATACTTTATAATTTCAACTTTATGATAAATAAGGATTAGTATTTTATAGATTTATTTTATTTTAACTCAAAAATCTTGAAAGGTGTGAAAACCTTCTTGACTTCATTAGATTTGGATGTGAGTTTCTATAAATTGTGAGTACTATTTTTCCAATAAAATGATCAACTATTAGCCCTCATCCTCTCCCCCCCCCCAACTCCCCCATGCAAATCGAGATACTTTCATGTAAGAACTTATTCAAAAAATATTACCATTTCAATTTTAATCTTATTCTTATCCAAATGATTGATGAAATCACAAAAAATCTATGAGAAGTATCTCAAAATTGTATAAATAAGGTTTTCATTTGATTTAAATTGAAAATTTTATAGAATTTTAAAAGATCTTTTTGAAATTATCATATTGTGGGGGAAAAACTCATTGAAATTTTCAAAATTTTTTATCAAATTTTTTACAAAAATTTAGGTATGAATTTATATTATTTGAGAAATTATTGAGTATTATGATTCAAATTTAGTTGAGAAAATGAGATATGTGTATCTCTTTTTCATATTCAAAGTTTTTCCATTCTAAAATATTAATATTTTTCTTTTATAAGTTTTTGACATTTTCTAAAGATATGCCATTCCATTTTTAGTTTCTTTACATTTTTATTTTTTCAAAAATGATTGAGTTTGGGGCAAATATTGAGATTATATACAATTTATATAGTTTAAATATTGATTGATTAACATACTTGATAAATTGGTACGCAGTAAATGTAAACTATAATTTTAATTATATTTTTATCAATATAATCAGTATAGTTATTCAATAAAATATTTTTAGCATGGCTGTGAATTATATGGATACATATATATACATATATATGTTACAAATATTGATTATTTGAATTTTTTTCTCTCTATCTCATGTGCATTTAGTGATATCATCAAATAGTAATTATTATATCATAAAAATGATTTGGTTATCATCATTATCCTCATCATCACAATATATGTTGAGGGTATGCTCTAAATAATTCAAATCAAAGTAATTGGAACTAGGCCTATATTATGTGAATATGATCAATTGATAGAAGTACTTCAACACTCCACATTTGTCATATATTCCATATTTCACACTAGATGGATATCATATTCATGGAATATTCTGAACTTATATGCAGATGGAATCTAGAGAAATTTAGTAAGGCATAGTACTTTATGAACGCCCCAGCCCTCAACCCCCATAGAAATTTTATCTCCAAATTATGATGAATGTCTTGATGGATATTATGTGGCCTATAAGCCAATCACATTTCCATTTACCTTGTTTATGTTCATTGAAATGATATTTATTCATTGTCAATCTAGTGTGATGTTTGAAATGAAGTCTATGAGCATATGTAATGACTAAATGAATTATGATGAGATCATAATATAGTGATCACTAGTCTATAAACATATGTTCTAAATAGTCCTATTCATGGGATATTCGAGGAGGACATCGAATTATTCGAAATGAATAACACTATTTGATCCAACTCATATGATGAGTTCGGCTGATCATGTAGCCGTCAATGTAGATATAATAAAGATAGATAGTGGGATATATAATAGTTTTTAAAATTCCAAAAAAATAGTAAATGATGCCCTTAGATATAACTGCAATTGTTCAATAGGCTTAAGCCTTAGAAAAATAAGTTTGTATAATTGGTTGAAGTAATAAATTGAAACACGTGCATAAAATCTATATTTTCATCATGACATGTGAAGTGGGTATAGATGAGGTGTTTTCTTTCTAATATATTTTTTAGTATATCAATTTGTAGAGTAATTATTTAATTGATAATTATTAATTCATATTACGCGTGAACTTCCAAGTGCTAAATTAAATACTTTCGAGGGGTAAAAATTTTGTGAACTTCAAAAGGAAGGACTAAAATGTAAAAATTTAATCTTTATCCCTTAGAACTCTTGCTTTACGTCTAGAGGCTTCTCTATCTAGAAGCATCGATTCTCTCCCTATATGATCCTCTCGCGTCCTATTTTCGGCGAGTAATCACTGAGAGAAAAATTCAAAAGAGTAATCATGGCTGAGTTCTTCGGAGCACCTTTCGGGCGTCTATTCTGGAACCCCAGCATGATCAGCGAGTGGCGCGCAGGAGAGATGGACTGGATCGAGACTCCCTCGGCCCATGTTTTCAAGATCAACGTACCAGGTACGTTCTCCATCTCCGTTCTAGAGTAATGTAGCGTAATCTAGATCAGTGCAAATTCTCCTTCTGAGTATTTTGATGGCCGCTAGGGTTTGGGAAAGACGATGTGAAGGTGCAACTGGAGGAAGGAGGCGTGGTGCATGTACGAGGAGAGCCGAGAGAGGAGCAGATATCGAAGGACGCGATATGGAGAATAGAGGAGAGAGAGAGGGGGGATTTCTCGCGGAGATTTCATCTTCCTGAAGACGTAAAGGAGGAACAGATCAAAGCGCAAGTGGAGAACGGCGTTTTGACGGTGTTTGTTCCTAAGGAGATAATGCCGCCTAGATCTAAAGCCCGCTCCATCGCTGTTACTAGTAAACTCTGAATAATCAGTTTAAAAAAAGAGTTATGAGAGAACAATTATAAGATTCGTCTGGTGATCATAATATGTTTATTCTGTTTCATTCTCATTTGATGAATGATAAGAACCTTTTCTGGGTTCACAGTACGATTTTCTCCGATGATTTTGTGTTTCGAATCGTCATGAGCATGAGAAAAAAACTCCGCTGTAGAAATTTTGATCATAATACAAGATTTTTGTCTCTTGAGTCAGATCAACCGATCTCTTTTCCAGAAGAGATTTAAAAATCTGAGTAATAGAGGGGCTCCAAGGACTTAATTGAAAGCAAGAGAACTTAACTGCTTTTTTTAATAGGACCGTTCAAGAACACCTACTAGGGTTTAACTATCATCATCATGTACCGGGCTTCAGTACCCTATATCATCCAGTGCTCGATATCGGATACCAGATGTCTGATGAGGACGGGTACGGTGCAGGATGACGTTAACAAAGTATTGGTATCTGATGATGGATGACACTGCAGGATCACAGAACTAGGTGACAGATGACAGTAATTTAAACTTATGATTAAATGTTGAAATTCCAGAATGCAAAGAGGACAATAGGGAGAACCAGACATGGAGCGAAAGACACAACCTAAGAATCACCCGAAAGAATTGATAGAGAAAACTTAAGTAAAGAAATGGAGCGTCTTCATCACCTTGGCATATGCTAGAGTCACCACTCTAACCTCCTCTTTGCTTTGTTTGAATTTAAATGACTGTCGTGCCTCTGGCCTGCTGTCCATCTCTGAATATTACCATTGTTCATTGTCCTAAATCTTAACTTGAAAGATGAATATCCTTTAATCTTCATTTTCTTCGCATTGGAAGTGAACAGGGTATTTTTTGCCCTAGATCTCTTCTTGAACATGAAATATCGCTTCTGAAACGATTACAACATGATAATCAGATATCATTTGCTCCTTCCATTGCCACGTGGAATACCTCATGATACATGCATTAAGGGAGGCAGACTTGATGATCGAAAAGGAGGAAATCCATGAGAAGAGAGGTGGCCTGAGGTGGGTCAAAGAAGTGCAATTGGAAGCAGAGAGAAGAGTGCGTAGCCTTTTGCAGAACTTCACCAACCTCATAGAGCCATACTCAATTACTTGTAGGCTCAATAAGATAGGTTTCTAAACTTTTAGGATATTATATATTGGATAACAGTGCCTGATATCTTATCAATACCCAATATCATCCCTTAATATGTAACGTTCACATATCATGGTATTAGATATCTAAATGTTACCTAATACTGTCATCTAGATATCGATATCCAATATGAACAATATTGGATACCGTCAAAGATATTAACAATATCCAATACTATTATTGATGGATGTTAGGTGCCCTACAAGCCAATCAAACTTCCATATATCTTATTTATGTTCATTAATATTTTTATGTGATGTTTATAATGAAATCCATGAGCATGTGCAATGACTAAGTGAATTATAAAAAGACCATAATACAGTGATCACTATTCTTTAAATATATTTATAAATATTCATTTTCAAGTGATATTTAAGAAAGACATCAAATTATCTGGAAAGAATAGAACTATTTGACCAACTTATATGATAATTATGGCTAATCCTGTGACCATCCACATGGAGACACCAAGGATGGATAGTGGGTGCTCTTTGAAGAAATAATTCACTGAACGAATTCTTATGAAGTCCTTGAAGGTGATTGAGCACTCAAGATGGAATCTTCTGCCCTTGGTATAACAAGAGATTAACTCAAGGAATGAGATGCAATAAAATCCTTGTCCAAGGTAGTAAAAATATCGGAGAATATATTCTCGATGATTTCCTACTCGCATTAGTACTAAATTGAGTGATTAATTGGGTTTTGATAATAAACTATACCTTAAGTCATTCATGAGTCTCGCCCAGATGAAGGATTACATGTACACAATAACCAATAACGATAAGATTTTCTTAGGGAGTTCTTATATGCACCATATCTCTCAGAGCACGTGTTGTAACTTGGCACCCACAGGGTTGGCGATGCAACTAGTTGATTGGGTTAAATTGATTATGTGAGTAAACCTATTTGGCTTCTTTAAGTCAAATGACAATTCTAACATTTTATTGAGTTTATATTGATAAAAGACATAGTTGTAATGTATAAAGAACATACATGGAAATTATTAAAAAGGAGAGATAGAAAATGTCATCTACCTTTTTTAGGAGGTTGTACAAACCTATCCATTGTTTAGGAAGTTGAAGGACCACCTTTGTAGGGGATCAACCCGTTCCACCTATTTTGGAGGCTAATTAATCCATTTCCTTGAAATTCGAAGGTGCTCAAAATATTCTTGAAGGGTCAATAGCGGTTAACTTACATTTTCTTGATTTATTATATGGATAATCCTAATTTTTGGGAATACTTGACTGCATTAGGAAGGTTTTGATGGAATCTAAGGCTCAAAAAGCTCTCCAAAATATCGACCAAAACAATGATTGAAGTAGAAGGTGTTGAATCAACACATTCAACAAAGTTGAAGCACCAAGAATAGATGATCTCATCATCCATTCTAGATGATCATGTCATCTAGTATATAATAAAATTCATATTTACATGGATCATTTGAAAGAGTTCTTCAACTGTTCAAGTGTCTGGCCTCTAGCGGTATCCACACAGTCTCCAAACGATCAGATCTCCTCTTGAACACTCGTCTCTACGAGAGGAAGAGAAGAGATGGAAGAATTTCCACTAAGCTTGCATGGGCACCTCTATTATGATATTTTTCCCCCTATTTATAGACTTTAGGAATGTAAAATTGTTACAAAAACCCTTATTATTATGTCTATATCCACCGACGTCCATTGACCTTACGTGTGTGACCCTCTAGGTCCATATATCTTCCCAGTTAATGACTCTATCAACCCAATAACACTTATTGGTCTTCCTTATCAATTAACTATATCAACATATAGATTAATTGACTAAGGATTGATTTAACCCAATTGACAGGTTAAGTCGCCAGCTCGGTGGTTGCCTACCTACACCTCGTGCTCTAGAAGATATGGAATATATTAGAACTCTTTCATGGAACTTGATAAATTGCTAATTGGACATGATAATACATGATTATTTATGCATATTAAGGCATAAAAGATTCCATTCGTATGCATGTTATCATATTTATGAGTGTTTATCTATCATTCTATGAAAAAATTATTATAATCTCAAAATAAATTAATTTAGGGTTAATTATGATGAATTAAAGATAAATAATTTTATATCCCATCTTTACTTGAGATGATAATTAGTTTTTAAAGTTAAATAATGAGATAAATCATTCTATATACATTCATTTAATTTTCTAAGTTTTAAATCTTAAAGAAATAAATATATTTTTGAAATAGAAATTAAATCTCTTGTTATTTATTAAATTTGATTTTTATTTTTTTAGAATGATAGATAATTTAATTTCTGATCAAATGAAACAAATTTGAATTAATTTGGAGTTACATTTCGAAAGTTATGAATTTTCTAATTTTTAGGGATTTTTCCTAATTACTTCTGAATTTTTCAAAATTTTTAATAAATTTTTAAGGATTTTTTGGAATTCATAATCGATTTTTCTAATTAAAAATTGATTTTTCGGATTATTATTAGTGCGCAGGTGACGTGGTGCAATCTAGAGCATCTGATCAATCGCGATCGATGATCAAAGGCGGGATATGATGTGGCACAATGTGGGACGTCCGATGGCGCAATTAAATCGCGATCGTCGATCATCACTTAAGGCGTGTGGTATGTGGCATGATCTGATTTGTCGGCAATTCAATTAAATCTCAAGCATTAATCAAAGGAGTTATAACGGTTGAGATTAAAACTGACGGAAACGTATCTTAAACGTCCGATCAAGATCCAACAGCGGGCGTTTGATACGTTATTTACAATCCAATCGACATGGTATCATCTCAGCGGTCGATCGAAGATCCAACGGTGACAACTTAATCGTAACGATTCGCATCCGATACGTTTCATCAGAGCCGTTGATGGAGGATTATTTGAAGATCACCCTATAAATTGAGATACGCCCAAATCACCCTATAAATTGAGATGTTCTTCGACGATGTAAAGCATTCCAGGACAATTCGACTTAATCAAACTGTTTAGACACAAAATCCCTTCAATCTCTTGCTCCCAATTGCTTCTAGACTCATTTCCTCCACAGAGTGCTTGAGAGTGAGATTTTGACGATCGACGAGGAAGAACTTGACGCTTGAACTCCACGATCGCGTTTTTCTGAATTTTGATGAATAGCCTTGATTCTGGCGAGTAATTGGATCAATTCGAGCGCAATCTTGGGTTAGGGATCGTGTTTCATCCTAATCTATATTCGTATAGCTTTTGATTTCATTTTAGAATCATAATTTGAGTCAATTTCATTCATAATTTCAGTTTTTTGCGATTTTAATTTTCAGAAATTTCTCTCATGTTCATTTGATGATTTCTCCATGAAATCAAATCCAAATTTAGTGATTTTTAATTCTGTGGATTCGTCTTCGAGTCCTCTTTCCAAAAATATCAAATTTCTTAATTTATATCACCATTTCATAGTCCGATTTAATCAAATTCGAAAAGATCTTCAAAAAATGCCTTGTGGATTCGACTCTTATTAACCAATATACCCCTCAATTCGTGATTTAATATTAAAATTGGTAAGTTTGGATATTATTTTGACTCTTGACTGTGTGTTTTCAATGACCTCGTGGTCTCGATTCGTTAGAACTCAATCAATATTGGTTACCGTGTACGTATAATCTTTCATTCGCACGAGACTCGTGAATGACTTAAGGTATGTTTAATTGTCAAAACCTAATTTTGTCACTCAATTTAGTACTGATGTAAGTAAGAAATCATTGAAAAAAACTTCTCTAATATTTTCACTACCTTGGCCAAGGATTTAACCGCATCTCATTCCTTGAGTTCATCTCCTTATATACCGAGGGCGGATGATCCAATCTTAACCACTCAATCACCTTGAAGGACTTCAAGTCATATTTAATCTATGACGAATTAGAGATCCACAAGTCATAATCAAAACACAATCATCCATCCACAAGATGTCTTTGGTGTCTCAGGTCAAAGGGCCACGTACACAACCATGACATGAATCATACTAATTGACAATTTTGCATAAAACCATTTAGGAATTCATACGGATCAATTTAGTGAACTATTTCTCCAAAGAGCACCCAGTATCTATCCTTGGTGTCTCAACACTGATGGGCTAAAGATCAGTCATACTCATCATATGAGTTAGTTCAGATAGTCTTATTGTTTTAGGATAATTCGATGTCCTTTGAGAATATCCCATGAACATGAATATCTAGAACATATGTTTAAAGACCAGCAATCATTGCATGATGATCTCATCATAATTCACTTGATCATTGCATATATTCATGGACTTCATTGAAAACATCACACAAAAATGATAATGAATAAAAGTTCATTTCAATGAATATAAACAAAAGATGAAAGTATGATTGGCGTGTAGGCCACATAATATCAATCAAGTTCCACTTCCTTAGGAAGTAGGAAGAGCATCACCTATTCAAGTAGTCATTGGCACCACCACTTTACTATGGAACCCTCCACTTCCTTATGAGAATTTATGGGTGTTACCTCTATAGGGGGAACCCCTCCACTTCCTTAGGGGAAGTTATGGATGTCACATAGAGATTTAATATCCACCAACCACTGAGTGTCGCCAAAAGAGATCAAATCTACCCTTGATGAAGGGGTGTCTCTAATCGTAGATATAAAGGGTTTTTCTTCTTCCTTTTTGGTTTTTTTGTCTCTCTCTTCTCATTAGGTCACCAAAAGGAAAATTATAGATATCAAGGCCTGATCTTGTGCATTTCTTTATGTTCAAGGTTGTTGTGGAGAGAAGATCAAGTTAAAGTTCATGATCATGACAAATCAAACATCACTTGCCCTAGGATTGGCTTAGCAAACGAAGTTTGTTTACGATTTTGAATCATGAATCCTGCTATACCCCTGCTATAATTCAATTTTGAATCATTAATTCTATAAACAATGTTTTGATAAAACTCTTTGAATGTTTTATCAAAAACATTTATTGCAGAAAAAGATGTTAAATCAAGCATTCAACAAAGTTGAAGGACCAAGAATAGATGACCTTTTTATCTATTCTAGATGATCCTATCATCTATTATAGAAGAAAATTCATACTGACAGGGATCATCTACAGGAGTTCTTCAAGCCATTCAAGCGTCCAGCCTCTAGTAGTATCCATACAATCGCTAGATAATTGGATCTCATCTATAACAATCATCGCCACAAGACAAAGAGAAGAGAGGGGAGTGTTTCCCATTAGGCTCGCATGGGCACCCTAGTTATTGTCATTTTCTCCCTCGTTATAGACTTTGGGAATGTGAAATTTTCACAAAAACTCATAAATTTATATTTATATCCACCAACACCCATGGACCTGATATACATCACATCTGGTTGTTCTTCATAATCTCCAACATAAATTCATATATTGAAATTCTCTTCTTTCATCATTCTCACCAAGTAGTATCCCTTCTCCCTACTCTACTCCACTAATCTCATCACCTGGACTCCCTAACGATGAACACTTAATCACCGTATTAAAGAAATATAATATTTTGCACAAATTCAATTAACAAAATTGACAATTGTTTATTAAAATTGAGTTCATCAACTAGTGTCGTTGTTGGGGAACAAGATGTCATTAGATCTGCGGCTATTTTTGCATGGGGCCAATTGACTTAAGGAGGTATCATTTGAGGTTTTCTTGAATTAGCTTTTTTTTCTTGTTCCTCATTACTCTTAGACTCTTAGAATTTTAGGAATGGAACTGAATTTGAGAAATCAAACTTGTTCAATAAGAAAATTTACTCACTTGAAAGAAAATACAAATATTATTCTTCACAAAATATTTTAGGAAATGGATTCAAATAAAAATCAAGGAAATGGAAATAATATTAAAAATCATAATCGTGATGATAGAAGAATTAAAATGAGAGAGCATTATGATATCATGGAAAGTAAATCTTACCATGAAGTATGTCTACCCTTGAGATAAAATGTAAGCTTTAAAATTCAATTGTTTTATTAAATTTCTTGCCTAGTTTTCATGGGCTACCAATAGAGAATCCTTATGCTTATGAGGAGGATTTAGCCAAGAATTGCTCCGTTAAATGTAGAGTTACTGGTGAGGTGATGAAAACAAAGGTTTTTGCCCACGTCTTGAAAGATAGAGTCAAAGACTGGTTTAGGAACTTAGGGTTAAAATTTTGAAGTTGAACGAAAATAAATTTTAAAAGGAAAATAAATAATCTTGAAAGATTCTTTCCCTAAGAATCTTGAAAGAATCTTTTTAAATAAATTTTACCCTTAAAAAATAAAAATGATGTATGTGAGGTCTCAAGCGTTAAAATCATGTTTTGACCATATTTGGTCAATAAGATAAAGATATTTATGTAATTTGGCTATTGATTAATACCTAAAAATGTCATTCCAATGCATGGATGAAGATTCTAATTCGCGCTTATATAGCACCAAGCCCCCCACCCAACCCCCTCACTTACTAATTGATCATCCCTTTGTAGCATCCCCTAGGTTCTCCTTTGGTAGCCCTTTCACTTTGGATCTTGAAAATAAGGGCATGAAGTGTTCCAAGTATTAATTACACTTCCATATATGCTATCAATCTATAGCGATCTAGATTTCATTTGCTAGGTTGATCCCTAAGGGTATGTGTAGGAAGTGTTCATCGGTTATGATTGAGGTCTATCCTCATATGTGATCCAGGTCAAGCATATGCTTGAGTTTGATGTCATACGCATGAAAAGATACTCGCTCTCTCATGAGCTGATGTAATTCTTTACGTCTTCTATATAAATATCACTCATTCGCTCATTTGGTGCCTACTTTGTGACAAGAGTGGATATCTGAAATTGGTAAACACGGTCAAATTGACATGAGGCGGCAGCGGCAAAGGGCCCAACAAAACAAAGAAGGGCAAATGGTACGATGTAGCCCAATGTTTCACTTTAGCCTGCGTTCTAGCCCAACGTTTCGCAAAGTGTTTGCGTTCTAGCCCGTGCGCTGATCTGGCGTCGTGGGAGTCCACATGTCGGTAACACGATGGCAGTAGCTGACGTGGAGGTTCAGACTAACCAAGGAAAACTAAGTCTACATGACTACATTGGCGATGACTGGACTGTCATCTTCTCCGATCCAGGTGACTTCTCCTTTTGGTGATTTAAACTCTCTCTTGCTCTACGAATTCAATTACTCTGTCTGCAGGAGGCTCCGAATTAGAGATCAAGAAGATGGAGAACTTCCAGAAGCATTTCTCCCAGCGTGGGGTGAAACTGCTTGGCATTTCTTGTGCCTCCATTAAGCCGTTATTGGTATAATACCCTGGGATAGACATTTCAGCTCCTCGATAACGTGGCCCATTCATATTTTCTTGTCGCGTTGATTGATGTGCAGCGATTTGTGTTTGATCCGCCCTTTGCTGACGTGTCACCGACGAGGCCTTTGTCCACGTCAGCTACTGCCATCGTGTCACCGACGTGTCACTGACATGTGGACTCCCACGACGCCAGATCAGCGTGTGGGCTAGAACGCAGACACTTTGCGAAACGTTGGGCTAGAATGCAGAAAATTTAAACATTGGGCTAAAACGCAGACAAAAGTGAAACATTGGGCTATATCGTACCATTTACCCAACAAAGAATAGTTATCACCCATGATAATAGATAGTGAACTATGGAAGAAGAACTATAATAAAATAAAATAAAATATTCCTAGGAAAACAAGTCATTCTTTTTCTATTTTTCCTTTTTTTCCCCTTTTTTTTCATTAAAGATTAAAAGTAATTTTCCAATAGAAAATTGAAAATATTATATTCTTACGGTACTTGTTTACCTCCAAATTACATTAACCAATTTCTCTGGCACTTCAAGGTTGAAGTTCGTTAGGGAAGGAGAACGTCGAATAGAAGCGGACAGATCTACCTTGTCGAGAATTCTCCTTCTTCTGAGGACTTCAAGATCTCTGCTGTCCGCTGTTGGCGAGTATTCTTTTGAAACTTCGGCTTATCCTGTAACTCTTTTTCTCTCGAAAGGGGTTTTGATTTCGTTTTCGACGGTTTTTTAATTTGGCGCGTGGAAAGCTATTTCATCTGGTTTTCGCTATCGAATGCGGAGTATTTTGATGTTGATTGATTTTTGGATCGATTCTCTGCGGATTGCGCAAGTTTTTTTTGTAGTTTGGGAGATTTCACGTCCGCATTTGTATGATCTGATGTTAATTCGACATTTGAATGATCCAGCTAGAGTGAATAAGTGAATATCCTACGTTCTGCTGTGAATTCATCAAAAATTAACTTTCTCTGCATGTCTGTTTGTTCGCTTGTAGAATTTGAATGATTTCGTCCTCTTGATCTCTATACCATCTTCCATCTCACTGGCAATAATTATCATTAACCCCATGATGTCCATTCTTTGAGCAGCGGCATCATAGAGTTTCTGAATCTACTCGGGAATATTAGATGGACCCAACACAAAATGAACCGATTTCTTCACCTTCTTCTACAACCACTGAAAACACCCAAGCAGCTTCTACTGAAAAAGAGAGTTCTGCGGCAGATAAACCTTCTATCCTCTCATGGACCAAAAGCCTAAGAATTTCTTCATCAAAACCAGAAGATTCACAGCAAGGGAGTAACCTTAAGTCAACATTCTCACGTTTCACCGGTGGGTTCAACTTGCGTTCATCGCCAAGCTCTGCTACATCTGATGAAAGTTTGGAAGGCAAGGATGCCTCTAATGCTGTACAGCAAGGGGTTTTCGGTTCTATCACCAGAGGAATTGTGGATTCTTCGAAGAGTGCTGTTAAAGCTGTTCAAGTTAAGGCTCGTCATATTGTGTCCCAAAACAAAAGGAGATACCAGGTATTTACCGTATATAAATATTCTTGGGCTCTTTGTGTGATTTATGTCCTAGTTTTCATAATTCATATTATTATTATATACTTAATGAGCCAGCAAACTAATGATTCAAGTGGTGACTACCTATATTCTGTTTAATTACTTAGTAGGAGACTAGATATACCTATATTCTGTTTAATTACTTAGTAGGAGACTAGATAGAGGTGGGATTGGGGGGATCAGATGGATCAACCTGATCAGAGGATGGTCATAATGATGATCCCCCACATGATCGTTTTTTGAGTAACCTTCTGGTGGTCTGCCCAATATTAAATGGGCCATTAAGGGTCCTTAAACTTCATTCTTCTTTTCCATTTCCAACCACCGAATAGTGGCTGGAAAGCTCCAGAGGGGGGGCGGGGGCAGTGGCAAGAAAATAGTACTGCTATGTGGGAGCAAAGGGTGGCAGAAGAAACTCTCTCGCTCTCTTCTCTCTGTATTCCCATCAAGGTATATCGTCCATTGTGAGGCATTGAATGTATCTGAAGAGAGATCTGATGTTCCAGATAAAATTGTCCTTGACCCTGATTGATCTTCACTATCTAGAGCCTCTCATGAAGTCCTTGGGTAATCGACCAATCACTTGAACACTCAATCTTGACGAAACAGTCGCTCACTGTTTCTGGATTGCAGAGCCGTGAATTGAGGGCAGAGGATGCAATGACAGGGTATTATTATACTTGTGCCAGGCTTCAGAATCTTTCAGCCACTTATGGAATGCCTTTAAAGACCTTAAATAAGCTGATATCAAATACAATCTCAATTTTGAATAGAAAATTATCTACAATATCCTGCATTTCAATATTCTTTGCAAAATATTGAATTAAGTTCGCTCTACAGTTTCCCGAATATCAGAAAAAGTTACAGAAAGATGAGTGAGATCTATTAGGTTGTATAAAAATGATTGACTAGTGGATTCTGGTTTTGTAATTTATCATTGCAGGAAGGTGGTTTTGACTTGGACATGACTTACATTACAGAGAATATCATTGCCATGGGGTTTCCTGCTGGTGACATGAGCTCTGGATTCTTTGGATATGTTGAAGTACCTAGAAATAACCCAATTCTTCGGATATGTTTTTCTTTGAGTAAATTCCCCTTCACTTAGTATAGCAGTTGTGATGCATGAAGTAATTTCAGGGCTTCTACCGGAACCATATGGAAGAAGTGATTAGGTTTTTTGAGAGTCATCACAAGGTATATTCTCTTTAATATTTAAGCTGGTAGTTATTATTTTTTCATTTCATTTTGAAGTCAAAAGGAGTTATTTTTTTAACTAAACTGGTGCTTTGCAGGGAAAATATAAGGTGTACAATCTCTGCTCTGAAAGGCTGTATGACGCTTCACTGTTAGAGGGAAAGGTAAGATCCTCAAAAAGTATTGCCTTTCATTGGAAGAGAAGAATTGCCTTTTGAATAAATGAGAGATAAAATGTCTACATCATTTCATACAAACTTAATTTATGCATATTTTTCTTGATCCAAGTGACTAGATCTTTGGAGAGGGAGTTCGACAAAAGGGGCTCAAGGAGAGAGAAAAATCTTTGCAAAAAATAATTTTATGGCAGGTTTCAGATGGCTTTAGTACCTTGCAGATTAGTAAAAGTAAATGCCTGGCAATCGGTTAGAGTGATACATCAAAATAGATCTATATTCAATAAATAAGAAGTAGACTGATTAATGTATAACCTTCTGCTTTAAAATGTGTTCAAGAATAATAAAGTAAATACCACGATTCATATTTGAAAATATGCCAGGTGGCAAGTTTTCCGTTCGATGATCATAACTGCCCTCCACTACAACTGGTGGTGGCATTTTGTCAAAGTGCGTATTCATGGCTAAAGGAAGACATTGAAAATGTGGTCGTCGTTCATTGTAAAGCTGGTATGGCAAGAACTGGACTCATGATTACCAGCCTACTTCTATATCTAAAGGTAAACTAATTAGAAAATTTGATTAATTCTTTATTTAATCAATTTTTTTCAGTTTTAATACTTTTTTGGTCTAGTTTTTCCCTACTGCTGAGGAGTCCATGGACTATTACAACCAGAAAAGGTGTTTGGATGCAAAGGGTCTTGTTCTTCCAAGTCAGATTGTCAGTTCACCAACTAAATAATTCATATATTTTTCAATAAATCATTAACATTAGCTGTGGCCTAACGGTTTTTTGTGTTTAAAGAGGTATGTGAAGTACTTTGAGCGCATTTTGACCTATTTCAATGGTGACATACCATCTAGCCGCCGGTACTTACCTTTTGTGTCTATAGAAGTTTGTTTTCTGTGGATTTTGACTGACCTTTTTGTATAGATGCATGTTGAGGGGTTTTCGTCTACATAGATGCCCTTATTGGGTGAGGCCTTCGATAACTATCTCCAATCACAATGGTATCTCCCTTTCTACCTCTCTCTCCTCGCCCCCTATTCTTGCTCTCCCTGTAGTTCGTTCTCCCCATCTCTGTCCCTGTTTTACTCTCTCTCCACATTGACCTATGTGTCTCTTTCCCCATCTTTCATTCTTTCCCTATGTGTCTCTCCCTCCATCTCTGTGTCTCTCTGCCATTCTCCCTCTCTCTGCACCCCTCTTTACTCTCTCTGTCGTTCTTTCTCCCCATCTCTGTCCCTCTTACACTCTCTCCCCCCTTGACCTCTCATCGTTTCCCTATGTTTCACTCCCTTCATCTCTCTCTCCCCCCCCCATGCTCCCTCTCTGCATCTCTCTCTTTTTATTTTCTTTCTTTCCTCCCCTCTCCATCTATGTCTATGTTGTGGTCTCTCTCTACCTCGCTCCCTCTCTTCATCCATCTCTCTCTCTCCCCCTCTCCCCCTCTACTGGCTCCATCTCTCCATCTATGTCAATGTTTTGCTCTATCTCTCTCTCTCCCTCCCTCCCTTTCTCTCTTATGTTTTGCTATCTCTCTTTTTCTCTCCCTCCCTCCTTTTCTCTTTCTCCATGTATGTCCCTGTTTTACTCTCTCTTTTTCTCTCTCTTCCTCTCCCCTCTTTATCTATGTCTATGTTGCTCTCTCTATCTCTCTCTCTCTCTTTTTTTCTTTCCAAAGTGGGCAAACGTCTCTGAAGCTTGACTTAGTGGGAATTGGCATTAAAATTCAAGCAAAATGTGTTAGACAGTGAGATGAATCCCCCTTGCTTGACCTGTTGGCTGCACAATTTATACAAAATAATATATACTGACTCCACAAAATAATGAACGGTTGAACTGTTGAATGAGATGGGTTGATGGGTGGAAAAGACGGCGTATTGTTGACCCTTATGAACTCCATTAAGGGATGCTGGCCCTTATTGTTTGGCCAAGGATTGATTCCATGGCTCTGATACCATGTGGAAAGGTGAAACCTTGTATATTAGATTGATATTAGAAAGGGATTACATGCTTCTATACATAGAGGAGAAGAGAATAGTGATCTAATGCTCCTTAATGGGCTGACCCTCAGTGGGCTATACTTTAACAGGCCTTGTGGCTCATTTCTAACAAATCAATTCCAACTTTCCATTTTTACTTTGAATAACTTCTCAATTTATAGAGTTTGAAGGGGTGATGACATTTTTTCTAAATAACTAAAACTTATAGAAATGTCGCTTTTCTGTTTCACTCTCATTCCCTCTCTTTCTCTTCCCTCTTGATTGGTCTTTGCTTGTGTTTTACTCTCTCCCTCTCTCTCTCTCTCTCTCACATCCTTGTCTCTGTTACCCTCTCTCTTTCTCCCTCTCCCTCCCCCCCTCTTCTCCCTCTCACTGTATGGCTTGCCATGCATCACAAGTTATTTGACTATAATTGTGATTTTTTTCTAGAATAAATCACAATACTGATGTATGTTATCTTTCTTTATCAGGAGTTCTCTTCTCAACGAAAAAGCATCCAAGGACAAAAGATCTAATGGTATCTCTTTTTCTCTCAATCTCTTTCTCTCCTCTAAACTTGTAAACCATCATAAACATGGCTGATCGAGGATACCTTGGGAACTCTTAGTTTACAAGTAGAGTATCTCGTCTGGCTGATCCAGTCGTCAAGCTGTTGATCAGAATAGTAAATATCTAGAGTAAACTAAAGGGTAATGATTTCTTTTTTTGGGTACTTTGTAGCCTGAAGATTTCTGGTTCAGTGCTCCCAAGAAAGGGGTCATGGTCTTTGCCTTACCTGGTGAGCCTGGTTTGACTGAGGTCTCGGGCGACTTCAAGATCCATTTCCACGACCGTCAAGGAGACTTTTACTGGTCCATTGACTTTTCCTCATCATTTAAGATTTTCAGAAAATTGGAATAAAATCCTGTGAATATGAGTATTTCAATAAAATATTATTTTGTAGCAATAGTAACAATGAAGGAGTTTCTCCTTCTGAGATCATTTTGATAATATATCAGTGTGATCTAAGAGAGTGACCTTTAATGATCTCTGACCCTCTTCTCAAAAAATATTTCACAACTGTATTTTTACTGTTCTGGGGTAGTGAACTTTTTCTCTTAGATCACTCTGATAATGGGTCCTTTTCCTAGGCCCTATATTTGAATTTACTTGTTTGAAATATATTCCCGTTGACAAAGTCGATGCTTGTGTTTCTTTGTGGTCTGCTAACTTTCTTCTTCTCAATTGTTGTTTCAAAACTGTATACACACTCGTGGTAGTGAACTTTCTATCTCTTCGATCACTCTGATAATGGGTCCTTTCCTGGGCCCAATATTTATAGATACTGTTTTGAGATATCTA
Source organism: Lemna minuta (assembly GCA_024174645.1). Classification (NCBI taxonomy): domain Eukaryota; kingdom Viridiplantae; phylum Streptophyta; class Magnoliopsida; order Alismatales; family Araceae; genus Lemna; species Lemna minuta. The sequence goes on along the minus strand of CM044101.1, from coordinate 22,565,022 downwards.
AGCGTTGACTAAGTCAATGCCTCTGTTGTGTTCTGCAGTTGGTTAAATACAACGATGACAGAGAACAGGAAGATATTGACCACTGCTGACCTGGACGGATTCGACAAGGTGGGCAAGATGTTTTTTTCTCATTTGAAAATCATTTTTTTGTCATCTTTATCTTAAATTTTATTCTCGTTTTTATTTTAAAAATTAATAAAGAGGAAGCTGCCATCCCCCGGGTTCATGGTCGAGGTTGTGCTCGTAGACTATGACGGTTCTACCCAGTCCCAGCCTGCGGGCAATGCTGCCACAGCCACCACCACTGCCCCTGCATCTGCGGCAGGCAGTGCTGCCATAGCCACAGCCACGGCTGACAGTCCCCAGAAAGACGATGTCTTCTCTGACAGCGAAGGTGAAGAATCAGTGCAGTCCAAAGCCCCCAAAAAAGCACAAGTCTTGTCACAGAGTTCAACCAGTGAGGCGCAAGCAAAAGCAGAGGATAAGCAGTCAAGCGGTGGTCACAATTTGGTTTCTGTCTCTGAGCCGCCGCAATCGGGATCAGGTCAAGTGAGTGAATTTAAGGCAATTGCCGCCGATGCTTCGGTATTCTCCTTCGGTGATGAGGATGACTATGAAAGTGACTGAAGATCAGGTGGAGTTTCTTTCAGAAACCTCTTTCGCTCTGTGTGTCGGCTTTTCTATTCTCCCAAGGTTTTCTCCTCTATTCGCCCTGTAAATTTGCTTTTGCTTATGATTGGACTCCAGTGGATATTGTACATGGGTATCTCATCCGTCAATTTCTATTACTCTTTTCGCCTTTCTCACTGATTGGACTCCGGTGGATCTTGTGCAAGACTCTTCTCTCTCTCTCTCTCTCTCGCTCCCCCCGTATCTTTTTTCTGCCTTCTCTCCTCTCGTCATTCGTGTGATTGAACTCTGAGATGAATATTTTTGTGGGGGTATATCCCTCCCTCTCCCTCATTTTTATCTTGCGTTTTCCGTCTCGCTCATCGCGACGGTGCGGCCGTCGTTCGTTGAAATGAACGGTTGAGCTTGTTCGGTCTCGCAGCAGTTAATAAAGAATCAGCTGGCCCGCTGTTCGGATATCGAGGCTGAAACGAATTTCTGTAACCGATCGCAGGGCCCGTCAGATCGACGGCCAGGATCGAAAATAAGTACGGCGGGGACCGTTTATTTCACATAAATGCCCTTGTTTGTTTCACATCCTGATCGGACGGTCTAAAATCTCCATCCAGCGATGAGGGTCACCTTCAGCAATAATACTTCTCGAGTCCACGCTGAAATACTCAATCATCCGCCTTCTTCTGACAGTTCTGTATCACTGTGAGTAACAGAAGAGAGAGAAATTAGATAGATGTTCCCAAAATGACATTTGCTGGCAAGGACCGAGGGAGAGGGGAAATGGAGCGGGCCTCCGAGGAGTTGGATCGCCGGAGCAGGTACCTGAGCAGTCTCATCAAGCAGCAGAGGATTAACCCCGGAAACGAGGGGAAAGAGAGGGAGGCGGAGGAAGGCGAAGTTTTGGTGGTGGTTAAGGATCAGAGAGCGAAGGAAGAGACTCAGAGAAAGAGGATCGTCGATTCGAAGGAGCAGCATTCGAATAATGTCCGTGTTAGGGCTGTTGATATGCCGGTAGAGTTGCAGAGGCGCGCTTTTCGATGTGCCCGTCACATGCTTGGGAGTATGCCCAAGCTGGACAGTAAGAGCTTGGCTCTGACGTTGAAGAAGGTAGCGATATTCGGGTCAACTCTCTCATTATTAAGCTTTCGTGTTTTAGGTACCATATTTAAACTTAGGCCCGATTTTAAGTCCCCTATAATTTCATCCTGATGGGATCTAAAGACGGTAATGATATCCCGCTCAACTCTCTTATCAATAAGTTGCATTGTTTCTTTTATCGTTTCTGAGTGATTGACTTTTTTTGAAGAAGTCTGAGTGTGATAAAGAAAATGATCGTCCGTGATGTCGTTCGATCCTTAATTCTTCTTGGATTGTGAAAAAGGAGAAATGTTTCTATATCCTATTTTTTCGGCTGATGGAGACTATAACTGTCTGTGGTTTTCTTCTTGAGGTTTTCATTTTGTCTGATGTGATCTTTGATGCGGGTAAAATATCTAATTTCCCCTGACATTGTTGTCTTATTGCCTGCTCTTTGCTGTTTTAAGTCCAATATAATTTGTTTAATCATGGGCTCCTCAGAAGTGCATTGATTAGAACCGAATAACAAAAAGCTGCGTTTGCATTAAACCATCTATTCCAATATATTGACTGTGTGAAAATAGTGAGATGATTGTTTTGCTCTCTCTGTTCATCTCCTTGTTTTATGATATGCAAATGTGGTGGTGGGAACGAGATGTTGACTAGTCAACGTCATTTCATTTATTAGTGAATTACGTACTCTCTCTCTCTATGTTGGGTCGATGGTGGCAGAGATCTTCCCCTACCTCTCTCTCTATCTCTCTTCCTCTCTTCAAAATAGCTGTATTGGATGCTGATAAATTCAAATTGTTGACCATTTTCTTCAATGATTCAGGAGTTCGACTCAACTTATGGGCCGGCATGGCATTGCATCGTAGGCACTAGCTTTGGCTCCTACGTCACTCACTCACTTGGAGGTTTCCTCTACTTCTCCGTTGATAAGGTCCACATCCTCCTCTTCAGGACTGCCGTTGAGCCCTTAGAAAAGTGACACAGAGAAGGCGATTTTTAATAGGTTTCCCTGTGTCTCAATTTCTAGCGGGTTGAGTCTCAGAGAGGGATTACCACAGAAATTCCTTCTTTAATTGTTCTTGAGCTATTGAGAGTCATGGAAATGGCTTCATGTGGAGCTTGATATGTTTCATTGGCAGATTTGTGAGTGGCTTCATGTGCCACAGAAAGTGTAGGATGAATCTATGTGCAGGTTGAGTAAGGTAGTAGCTTCAGTTTTTCTCGCTACTCTCCTCTCTGTCTTTCACTTGATCCGTCTAATTCAATAAATTATTGTCTCTTTGAGCTGCACACGAGTCCATCCTTACTGGTTCCCAGTTGGGAAAGGATAGGATGCATTTATGTGCTGCTGTAATTACGTGAAAGCTTCACCCCTTCTGTCTCTCAATATTTCTAAATTAAAAAAATATATATCTTTTGTAGCTCCATGTGAATCTGACTCCATGGATCCTGCTTGGGAAGGCCAGCGGGGATGAATTTCTTTGCAGTTTGAGGTGCTGGTCTTCAGTCTCTCTCCCTCACGCTCACTTGCTTTCTTGTTTTACTCTTCTATATCTCTCTCAATATTACAAATCAATAAATGCAATTGTCTTAAGCTCCACATGAATCCATCCCCCTGGCCAAAAACTTGGGACGGTGGGTGATGAATTTATACATAGCTTGGGCAAGGAGGTTACTCCCCCCCCTTCTCTCTCTCTCCTCTTCTTCCTCTCTCTACACGTTGATCAATTAATTCATCAAAGTCATGATGGACATAAAGCCATCTCCATTGTACGGAACTTGGAGATTCCAGAGTGAATCTATGGCACCCATAAAAGTTTGACCAGCCTACAGTTGATTTTGTCGCTAGTCCTTTTAACGGTATCTCTGAATTTTTTTTTTCACCTGTTTTGTGCATTGAAAATGGTTCGGTCAGCAATAATTCATCATCACATGAAATTCCACAAAAATAATATCAAAGAGTTGAGCTTTGTTCCATCTTTTTAGAACTTTGATGGCGTGTTACAAAGAAGTGAGTGTAATTTTCAATTAATTGACTTCCGTAATTTAAGTATATCATATCACAGCCATCTAGATCATCCATTTATCCGGCAATCTCCATATTTCTCTGCCCACATCCTTGCTATATTTTTAACACATATATGTTTGACGCCTGTCATCTAGATTCTTAAGGGCTTTCAGTGTCACATACTTCCATGCTTATGAACTTGAGATTAGGGCTTTCAATGGCACATGCTTCAATGCTTATGAACTTGAGATTAGGGCTCCAAATTGCTGCTGATTGAGGGTTGGGAGAAGTTTTTTTCATAAAAAAATGAAATAGAGTTATGACATGAGAAATATTTGAGCCTATTTGCAAGGATTTGTCTAAACTGGATTGGATCAAATGGAACAACACAGATCAATGAATTGTGGTAACTGGTATTCATATTCCAAATGTTCAAGAATGGAAAACCCATATGCCCTCTACATGGCTTACTTCACTTCAGATATGGATATCTCTGTCAAAAGCAGATTCTCTGCTATTCTCATCGGATTCATGACAAACTATGTAAAATATTCTTGCTCAGTTGATCAAGAAATTGCCATTACTAAAGAAAACCATGAGGGATTTGATTGGAACTAGATCTCAATCCTTCGACTACTCAAGAATATCTCATAGTCGAATGCTTGGATCTATCCTCTCTCACGGACAGTATCATTGACTGGACCATGTGGGAGATATGGGATGGATTTGGCGGGTGTGGAGTGGTGACCCAACAAGGAAAGGCCTAGACTCTCCATCCCTTTCCGAAATGGGAAGGTTTATGACACTCAAACTCTATGGGTCCCTTAAACACGTATTGGGCTGAACCTTGTCGGATGGCCCCACATGCCTGCTGGACGTTCTCTCTTATTTGAACCTCCATGTGGGTTTATTCTTTGAGCAACGAGGATGGTATGTCAGTCCAGCATCCATGGGGATGGTCGGGTCTTTGTCCACATGGTCCGTGGTGTAACCCATTTGGCTTGAAAAAGGTTCCAAAATGAAGACAAATTGGCAGAGGAGAAGAATAAGGACAAAGGCGAGAGTCAAGTTCCTGAATATCGTCGCCTTATGCGTAAAAAAATTATCGAGAGAGATTTTGTGGATGTTTTTTTTATGATACATTCGTCATACACGAGAAAAAAGAAGAGAATTTTAGAAAAGAGAGCTTACTTTATTTAGAAATTCATGCGGATTGCGGTTTATGAAGAGTATCAAAATACTTGAAAATCACAAAACTGATGTTTTTCCTTCAATCTCTTATATTTTAAGGTCTTTATAACCAAAAATTTAAATTTATAAATTCAATGGTCAAAGAAAATGTGCGCCATTAAGAGCATTAATGATTTGCATGAACATGCCATTGTGACCCCTTCCCTGTCATATTTATTTTTTGAATCAGTAGATGTCCAACTCGAGAAAGATGCAGCCATTGTCCATCTCTTCCCAATTTCCTCTCTCTATCTCTCTCTACTCCGTCTCCCTCTTTCTCTTCACGTACCTCCTTCGATATATCAATTTCTCTATCCCAATTTCCTACGGATTTTGTACATCAAATAACTAAAATTTATTCAACTCGTGACCCGGACATCTTCCTGATTCCAGAGGATGCTCTGATTTAAGTTTTTCAATCATGATTCAATGTTTCTTGAAGTTCCTCTCCCTTGCAAATAATGGTCATCTATCTCCCCCTCCAAAGTCTTAATGCTCTTGGACGGATGAGAGATACCCTAAAATGATGCGCCATAGCCTATAGGGTAGGGATAGGTGACATATTCCAATGACTGTTGTACAAGATTTGTCCTATGCCCACTGGTCAGGGTTAAAGCTTTGACCGTCAGTTAGGAAAAGGCCATGCTCTGCAGCCTGGCCGTGCACTTGTCTATTCAGTGATCAGAGATCCAAAATTTGACGACTCTGCGAGACATGGGCGATAAAGAGACGCTCAATATTGACCTAAATTCCGCGATAGAGAATTCACGTCACTGGCCCTCACAAGTTCTCCTGCGCAGCTTTGGAAGCTCTCTCCTTCTCTCTTCCCGCTCTCTTGAACACTTCTATCAGCATTCCTGCGCTCACTCGTTTGGTGCTCTCTCTCCCTCTCTCATGCTCTCCTCCAAGCTCTCTTTCCTCGCTGCATTCTCTCACTCCATTTTTATTCTCTTTGCACTCTCCCTTGAAGAGTCTCGCTCTTATCTGCTTCATCTCTCCTCGGTCCCCATGTTAGGACTTTCAAATTCCACCCACATGAAATTCATTTACATATGACAATAGTCGTGGTATTCAAGCATGTGACCACTCTCTCACCTCTTCTCCCCTCCGAACTCTCCAAAATTTCACGTCACCCTTGAGAAGCTTTTGGAAAGATTGCATGTGGGACTGAAGAAGTTGACATGGATAACATATCCTATCTACATGCTTAGAATTTTTATTGATTGAATTCATGACCATATTGCTATCAATATTATCCATGAATTTGAAACTATATGTAATATTTCTATTATTAGCTACCAAAGCATAGAATTCATTTTTCCTTAAATGGATATTTCCCTTTGCATAATATTCTATTGAAATTAAAATTTACATAATACAAGTAAAGTTCATTTATTCTGACATAAAACAAATATCACATTTTTAGACCTTATTAGAATTTGGTTTCTCTATGAATGGAATGTGCCTCAGTTACTTAGATGATCCCTACTTGCATTGGAACTTACCTCTTTCAATGGGCCACCTCCCTCTATGGGATTCTTTTTTTTTTGGGAGACAGAAGTCATCCTTGAATGGGATCCCCCATTCTCATCTCCATGTGGCCTCTAATCCAGCGAGAATATGAGGGTAACACTATGGCTTATGTGTGGTAATCCTCATGTCCATTAATGGGCTCCTTTTTTCATTAAAAACAAGAAAGAAAAATGAATACTTCAGATATTGTGAAAGAAGATGGATGGAATTGAAAATATAAAGAGAGTTAACTTGATGATTGTAGAATCCATTGAGCATAGATTGAATTAGAAATTATCAAAATGAGAAAAAAAAATGCACGGTCAATAGAAATAATATTCACATCAATTTTTTATCATTTACATGAAAAAGTAGACTGTATTGAAATGCAACTTATTATTTTTAGCAACATTCACACGTGTTTTTTTTGTCCTAAAATTGCATATAAGTAGAACTTGCAAGTTTTTTCAAATAAAAACTAAAACATCCCATCACTTCCATAAATACTAAAATTTTAATAATACCAAGGAAAATGGAATTTTTATTTTATTACTTAGTTTCATTCAATTTTTAAAATACATATAAATATAACTTTATTTAAAGAAAATTCTAATTTCAATCATTTTTTAAAAATCTGTTTTTTAAATGCTGCTATAACTATTCTAAATAAGCTCGCTATCATACTCATAGGATGTTTAAAACATGAAATAGCATGATGCACAAAAGTACAATGTTATGAATTGCATAGGAGCTAACAACTTTATCTATTGCATGAAAAAGAATATGAGTTTTGGCACATGCGACAAAGGAAGAGATCACGATAATGCACAAATAATCATAGGTAAGAATAATACATAGGTGAAAAAATGTCAAGATTGGGGTTAAATGTGGTTAAAAGACATATGTGAAAGAACTATAGGAACTGTCACACTAGAGAGGAAGGGTGAATTGATTTTACTAGTTATGATAATTATTTAGATTTATATGACACTTTTGAAATTTTTCTGCATTTCACTCCTATTATAGTCTTGATGAAATTTTGGTTTTTTCTTTAAGGTCAACTAAAAACATCTCAAACTGAGATATAATTTCCATTAGATTTTGAATAATATCTAATATGAGTTTCCTTTGAATAAGAGATATATAATCTGACTAAGATAATATATCTATCACACAAAGCAAATTGTCATTACATCCACCATTAATATTTTTAAAAGAACTCAAGTATCTAGTCTTAACATGATGAAAGTTGTTACAAAAGGTGGATGCATTCTTCCTTTATATGTAGGTCCCTTGAAATATGTCTTTAATATCATTTAAAAATTGAACACCACTTTGAAATTCTTTAATATGTTATAGGAGTAGGTTTCTAGAGATCTTTAAGAGTTTCTCGTTGAGACTACATCAATGAGAAACTAATGGATGGCATTTGACGGATATTATGTGGCCTATAAGCTAATCACACTTTTATGTATCTCGTTAATGTTCATTGAAATGAAATTTATTCATTGTCATTCATGTGTGATGTTTGTAATGAAGTCTACGAGCATATGTAAGGACTAAGTGAATTATGATGCGATCATAATACAGTGTTCATTATTCTTTAAACATATGTTCTAAACATACCTATTCGTGAGATATTTGAGAAGAACATTAAATTATCTAGAAAGAATATAACTATTTGATCTAACTCATATGATGAGTATGATTAATCCTATAGCCATCAGTGCGGAGAAACTAAGGATAGATAATAGGTGCTCTTTGGAGAAAGAGTCCACTAAATTGAGCCGTATGAATCATTGAATGGTAATTACATCTAACTATCAATCATTTTGATTCATTTTATGGTTGTGTATATGGTCCTTTTGACTTGAGACACCAAAGACATCTTGTAGATGGATGATTGTGTTCTGATTATTACTTACAAATCCCTAGCCATGGGATATCTAAAACATCATATATTGGATACGACATGAAGTCCATGAAGATGATTGTGTGATCAAGATGGGATCATCCGCCCTCGATATTTGAGACGATTGACTCAAGGAATTAGATGAGATGAAATCCTTGGCCAAGGTAGTAGAAATATCGGAGACGGAGTTCTCAATTATTTTATATACGCATCAGTATTAACTTGAGTGACTGATTAGGGTTTGACAATTGACCATAGCCTAAGTCATTCATGAGTCTCGTGCAGATGAAAGGATTATACATACATAGAAAAATCAATGACGGAAAAATTTTCATAAGTGAGTTCTTACATACTCTATATATCCTAGAGTACGTGGTATAGCTTGGCACCCAACGTGCTAGCAACTCAACCTGTCGATTGGGTTAAATCGATCATTGATTAATTAATATATATGTGGATGTGGATAATTAATTAAGGTTGACCAATAAGGTGTTATTTAGTGTATAGAGTTATTAACTAGTGAGATATATGGACCAAGAGGGTCAGACACATAAGGTCTATGGATGTTGGTGGATATTGACATAATTATGAGGGTTTTTATAAAAAAAACCTCATATCAAATGTTTATAAATAGGAGAAGAATGACCACAAATCAAGGTGCGCATGCAAGCCTTGTGGGAATTCTCTCTTTTCTTCTCTTTCTTTCCTAGTGAAAGAGCTTTGAAGAGGAGATCCAACCATCCGAAGACTATGTGATACCTCTAGAGGCTAGACACTGATAACATGCAATCTTAACATGATAAAACATGATTATTAATGCAAATTAAGGCATAAAACATTCCATTTGTATGCATGTTATCATACTTTGAGTGCATTTCTATCATTTCATGCAATTTTAAGTTATAATCTCAAAATACACTAAATTAGGGTTAATTATGATGAATTCAAGATAAAAGATTTTATAACCTATCTTTACTTGAGATTATAAGTGGTTTTTAAAGTTAAATAATGAGAGAAATCATTTTTATAAACATTCATTTAATTTTCTAAAGTTAAAATCTTAAGTAAATGAATGTATTTTTGAAATAAAAATTAAATCTCTTGTTATTTAAATAATTTAAATTTTTATAATGATAGATAATTGAATTTCAGATCAAATGAAAAAAATCTGGATTAATTTGGAGTTGTATTTTGAAAGTTATGAATTTTCTAATTTTTAGGGATTTTTCTAGAATTTTCTGAATTTATTTTCGATTTAAATCTATATAAAACAATTAAAAACATTAAAGAGGGGGATTAATTTCACGCGGGTCCCATGTGGGTGCAATGTGACACTGGGGCCACGTGGCAGAGCCACGCGGGCCCACGCGAACAACTGCGTGGCGCGGAGGTGACACGTAGGTGCTATTTATCTTTAATCGTAATATATAGGTTTTACAATACATATAAGTCTTCCGATTATTGGAAGATAAATTATTAACCCTCACATCCGTCACATCTTATAAACACGATATATTTCTTAATTTACTCCGTGTGGGACTAATTCCCTTATTTCAGGTAAGATCGACCATTGGATTAAAGCACGTGACGCATCGCACGTCAATACCATGGATGCGAGGACCACCAGATCACCGATCAACGCACGTGCGTTAAAGTCCATTTAAGTGAAGCTCATCAGATTAATCTCGACCGTTCATCAATCGAGTTCTAACGGTCGAGATTAATCGCGATCAGTGGACTTATTGATTCATCAAAACGCATCTCAAACGCTCGATGAAGATCCGACGGACGGCGTTTCACGCATTTTATAACGCATCAACACGTGGCCTCCTCTCACGCGTCCGATTGCAATCATATGGCCGCGACTTAACGGTAACGGTTTCGTGATGAACCGTTTCATCAGAGCCATTAATCAAGACGATCGGACGGTTACGCCCAAATCGTCTATAAAACGATGTGTTTTTCGATTTTGTAAGACATTCTTAGATGATTTCGCTCAATTGACCTATCTATACACATCTATCCTTGAATCTCTAATTTCTAATCTCTTCTAGACTTGATTCTGCGTCCACGGAGTGATTAAAAGTGAGATTTCGTCGATCGATCAAGGAGAATTTGTCTCTTGAACACCGATGCTCGCGTTTGAAATCTCGGAATGAATAGTCGTCGATCCGGCGATCAATTGGATCGTTTTGATCGTATCTTGGGTTAGAAAACACATTTTCCTTCTAATCTATCGTCATGTATCATGAATTTGTAATTTAGGATCGTAATTTAGTTTAATTTCGTTTTCAATTTCGGTTTATGTTCTTCCGATTTTCAGAAATTTCATCTCACTTCGCTCTTGGATTTCTCCGTGATTACTAATCCAAATCGAGTGATTTTTGATTCTGTGGATACATCTTTGAGTTATCTTTCTAAATCTACCATTTTCTTTAATTTCTCACCTCAATTCATTGTCAAATTTGATCAATTTCTAAAAGATCTCTCGAAAAAAATACCTTCATTCCCTGTGGATTCAACCCTTATTTACCATTATACCCCTCAATTCGAATTATTTTCATCAAATTGGTATGTTTGGAATTATTTTTGACACGAGACCATGTGAAATCGATGACCTCGCGGTCACGTTTCGTCAGACACTTGAATAGTTTTAAGAACTCCTTCAAGGAAACTATGTAAGTATGTTTTCTCATATATATTAGATGATAGGATCATTTGTTCTTGGTGGCTCGATATTTTGAATATCCGATTCAATGAATTTTGTATCGTTCGATGTTTTGATCAAAATTTTGGATAGTTTATCGACTTCAGAAGCCAAAAATATTTTCAATCATTTGGTTTGGGGACCATTATAGTTATGGCTGCCGTTCACCGAGGCTTCTGTTGTTGGCTCCCTTGTCATCAATTCACCAACTTCCTTGACCTTCTGGCACTGGGCAACAAAGGGTAAATAAATGTAATTTTATTTCTTTTTTGTGGTACACATCTTTTCAATCTTGGAGAAAATTAGTCCCCGATTGAAGGAAAAAAAGAATTAAGATTTATGTAGGTTTTTTTTGCCTCTATACATGGAAAGATCAACTTTAATTTTGGAGGGTATAGCTTATAGTCATTAAAGCTAATTGTTCATATTTCTCAAGAAATATTTTGAAATCCTAGAATATTTAGAGCCATACATTTTCAGCACCTCGTTGAAGGCAAGAAAAATTAACTTTGGTGCCATGAAAGCTCAAAAGAAAAGAGAAAATAGGATGACAAAAAGTAAAGGACAAAAGAAGAAAAAAGAGAAGAAGAAGAAGCAAAAAAAGGAGAGGAATAATTTTTGGTGAATGTCTTTTCTATTTTCTTCCATCATTCTTCCACCAGTCCTCTACCACCTTCATATAAACCCTTCATCTATCTCCATCACTCACCAGCCTTCACATCATTTTCGAGTACAATTATCATAGGAGGTACCCATTTTTTGCTTTATAAAATACTTAATTTTTCTCGTGTATTAGGCCATTGACCATGTTATTTTCTTTAGTTTGTAGTATCCTTTTATTACTTTTTCAGCCACCTCATCACATTATACCTCTAAAGAAGGAAATCATTTTTGCAAAAACACTCATTTAGCAGAAAACAAGTCAAGGAGGGTTCTAATGCACCAAGTAGCCTAAAAATGAGCAAAGGAGGATGCAGCTATTGAGAGGGCGAGGAATTGTGTCTGATTATGAGAGCCAGATATTGAAAGTATCTTTTCATCCTCATAGCATCAAAGCCAAGCATTTTCTCAGCTCAATCACCACTAAGGATAAACGTCAAGCATTAGCCATTGAGCACTAGCTTCAGTATACACTAAAGAAGTCAATGTAGAAGATGGAATATAGGTCACCATGGTCCATACCATGAGGAAGTGTAATTATATCTTTATACACTTCACCTCATTAGTGGCAAGATTGAATGGTGAAAGGATAACCTAAGAAGACTTTATAGCATATTGCTAAGACTTTATAGCATATTGCTAAAGACTTTATAGCATATGATAACATGCAATAGTTACTTTATAACAGGATTATTGGTTCATGTTAGGGCACCATTAATATGTTTTTCATGCATGCTATCTTATTTTTCTTGTATTTTCATTATTTTATGTAATGAATACAAAAATATCAAATTGCATTATTTAACATGGTAATCATGTATAAATCATGAGTTTTGAATGTTGAATAGATTATTCTAATTTTATTTGAGTTTTAAATACAATATAATAAGAAGAAAAATTTCACATCTATTATAAAATTATCTACTTTTTCTTTTTAAGTGAATCTAGTGTATTTTGGATTTAATATGTATTCTCTTGTTATTTCTTAAATTAGATTACATAGAATGACATATTATTTAATTTCTAATTAAAAAATTAGATTAAAAAGACTTTTATTTTGAAATATATACTTTTCTATTTTTTTAAAAAATTAGAATTTTTTAAATTTATTTGGAATTTTTATGAATTTAATTTATTTAAAAATATTGAAAAAGACATTCTTAAGTGTGCAAGCGTGCTTGGGCGGTGACATGCGGCAATGTGTAAGGATGCTGTGTGACGCACACATGGCACCCTATCAGCAAAATGTTATTAGAGTCAAGTGTCCTTAATAAACCAATTTGTTTAAATGGATCACTGCATAATGTATAATCTTGAATCCCTTGATTATTTTCAATGTGGGATTATGTTTGTTTATTTTTTGGGCATATGTGACGTAGTGCAATGTGGGATGTTTGATTTCCTGATTAATCATAAACGTTGATGATCACTTAAGTGGAGGGGTATGCTTTAATTGGATGATGATTCAAGATATAACTCTCAAAAAATCTTGGCCATTCATCACCAGAGTTATAATGGTCGAGATTAAGCATAATTGATGGGCTCAACATGACACATGGTGCATTCAAAGGCATTAGATAAAAATCTAACCAACACCACTAAACGACACTTCCTCTTCATGTGGCGACATGGAACAATTCTAGCACTTCAATAGAAATCCGACGGTCACAACTTAACTATAATGATTTGCCTCTTCAGATTTCATCATGATCATTGATCTTCTCAAAGGAGAAGATCTGATGGTCATGCCCAATTCAAGATGTTTTTAAGTTCTCTCTCTTTGATTGTGAAACCATTTTGGGAAATTCTGATTATTCAAACAATTTTGGATAGCTTTTCCATGAATCTCTTGATCTTAGTGTGTTCTAAACTAGTTTATGCATCGATAGAGCCATTAAAGTTAAGATTTTGTCAAGGGGATGGGGAGAAATCACCACTTGAACTCTGAATTTCTATTTTAAAATTGTGGAATGAAAATGTCTTGATCTAGTGATTAATTAGATCATTTTATGAGTGATTTCAAGTTAGTTTTTATGTATTCCCCCTAATCTCTCATCATTTAGCATTAGATTTTAATTTTGAAGCTTAAATTACTTAAATTTTAGATATTTTTATCATTTTCTATCTCATCATGAGCAATTTTCTCTCTCTAACTTCACTTACTAATTTCTCCATGGATGTAGATTTGATTTGAGTGATATTTTGTGGTTGAATCTTCAAGCCTTCTTTCCAAAACTGTTTTTTCTGTAATTTTTTGTCTCAATTCATTATTCAATTTGATTGAAGTCTAAAACAAATCAAGAACACATCTTAATTCTTCATGGATTTCAACCCTTACTCACCTCTATACTAAGTTAAACTTGATTAATCCACGTTTTAAGTGAGTTTGGTTTTAACTTTGATGCATGGACACGTGTATTAGACAACTGCACATCAACATTTAGTTTCCGCTGGCCATGCGCCTCCTTGCCACTAGGGAGAAATTGAGGGTTTAGTGTGGAAGCATTGATTCCCTAGTAAAACCCTAGGCAAGCTATACTTCGGCCAAAGCTATGGACCCCTAGGATCTGGTAGGCTATCCACTAACCCAATCCTGCTAGGCCAATATGGCAAATTTGTGAAAAAGTGATTTTCGAGAAAAGGAAAATGCAGAAAATGTAGAAAGTAGAAAAAAGAGCTCGTATAGCTACCATCAAGTTGACTTTAGGGTGCAATAGCATCCACCTTCCATGGAGGCGTCTTCTGTTGCACCAGCTCTTGTCGAGGCAATCCTTCCAACCCTCATTGCCACTAATTGCCCTTCGCAGCCTTATCTTCAAGTGGTGGTTCTCTTGCCCTTGCTTATATCATTAGGCAGCGATTACTGCCCCTAGCCGCCATAGTTGTAGGCTATGATATCCAAATAGCAATGATAGTGCCCTCATTGCTAGATCCATTTATGTGGTAGCCCTTAATATCTTCTCATCATTATCCCGCCTTGTTGATCATGGAAAACACTTCAATGGCCACTACCAATGCCTTTGTGCACCCTTGGTAGTTCTTGCCAACCCCTTTGTGCGCCCTCATCAACACCTCCATGTACCCTTTACAACCCTTTGGTTAGAGTATCCATGCACCTCCCCCAATCATATTATGGTAAGTGAGACCATCAAGAACATGCAATCATGAGTCAAAATGAATTCCAAACTCACTTAACTGATGATAAATTTTAGTATAATTAGTTAAGAAGGCTTGAATCCAGAAAGAATTAGGACTAACTTTTGAGATGTCTTAAATTCAACTAAAATGAATGATGAAATGAGGTGCCAAATCATAAAAAGATATATTTTAACAAAACTAGAAGAATAGGTCTTTTAATGATTTGGTTTCATGATTTGATTTAAAACTTGAGAGAAATTAAATAAAAGTTTGAGAGAGAAAATCATGAATGACGAGAGAGAAAATCACAATAAAAATCAATTTCATTCATCTAAGATTATAAAAATTGACCTAAAATTAATCTCTAGACATGAAATCTCCAAAACATCATATACCAGATATGGCATGAAGTCCTTGAAGGTGATTATGTAGTGAAGATGGGATTCTCTGCCCTTGATATTTGATGAGATTAATGTAAGAAATGAGATGCAAGGGTAGACAATCTCATCTTGACTACATAATCACCTTCAAGGACTTCATTGGTAACTCATTGGGAATACTGATGTGTGGAAGAAATCATTGGGAACTTCCACACATTAGTATTAACTTGAGTAATTGATTATGATTCGACAATTGACCATATCCTACTTCATTCATGAGTATTGAGTGGACAAAAGGATTATACATACACAATAACTAATGATGGGAAGGTTCCATACGAGAGTTCTCATACACTCCATATCATCTAGGGTATGAGAGTTTATGTGAAAAGTTCACATATCTAATAAGGGGATAATGATCACAACTCAAGTTGTCCATGCCAGCCTTGTGAGAATTCTCTCTTTTCTTCTCTCTTTCTTTTGGTGAAGAGAATTGAAAGAGCGGGATCCAACCTTCCAGCGATCGTGTGGATATGGCTAGAGGCTAGACAACTAAATAGCTTCAAGAACTCTTTCAAGTGAACCCCATAACTATGGACTCTAATCTTTACTAGATGATAGGATAATTGGTTCTTGGTGCCTCATTGTTTTGAATGTTTAATTTGATGTATTCCACTACATTTCGATGCTTTGATAGAAATTTTGAAAGCTTAATAAGCATCAGATCCTAACATTGAATATGTCATCTTGCACCACTATCAACATCTCCAAAAATTCTTATCACCAATGAACAGCCCTACCTCTAGCTTGACTATTTCTTCCCTTCCATCAACTTGTTGTTAGGGGTAGTTCTAGCTGACTCTAGACTTGCACAGGTATTGCAGAATCTAGACTTGCCAATGTATCTCTTTAGTGCCCCACTTTGTCTCCTCATAGTAGGGGAGGCTCACCTACATGTCTGATAACATGCAATCTTAACATCATAAAACATCATTATTAATGCAAATTAAGGCATAAAATATTACATTTATGTGCATGTTCTCATACTTTGAGTCCATTTCTATCATTCTATGCAATTTTATGTTATAATCTCAAAATGCATTAATTTAGGGTTAATTATGATGAATTAAAGATTAATGATTTCATAACCCATCTTTACTTGAGATTATAAGTGTTTTTAAAGTTAAATAATAAGAGAAATCATTTTTTTAAAACATTCATTTAATTTTCTAAAGTTAAAATCTTAAAGAAATGAATGTATTTTTGAAATAAGAATTAAATCTCTTGTTATTTAAATAATTTGACTTTTTTAGAATGATAGATAATTAAATTTCAGATCAAATGAAAGAAATTTGGATTAATTTGGAGTTGTATTTTAAAAGATATGATTTTTACAATCTTTAGGGATTTTTCTGGATTTTTCTGGATTTTTATGAATTTTATTTTCTATTTAAAACCGCTTTAAAATAAATAAAAAAATTACAAAAAGATTTTATATTTTGCGCGGGACCCGCGTGGATGCGACGTGGCATGCAAGGCCACGTGGCAGCGCCACGCGGACCCGCGCAACGCCTACGTGGTGCATTATATCTATATCTTATTTATTTATTATCATATATAAAATGGGTCTTCAGCCTTCCCTATATGGGAAGGGTTATTAACCCTTTAAATCGTCGGGTGTTATAAACCCGACGATTGTCCTTTTTTATTTCCGTGTGGGACTAATCTACACGACTTCTATAACGCAGGTGATGTGGCACGACGAGGATCGTTGGATCGGGATGACGCGTCAATCTCATGCGCCGATTGAGTGGACCACGGCCCACCATCCCTAGATCAACGCACATGCTAATTAAGGGGATTTATAACGGTTAGATCGTCTGTGACGTGGCGGCATCACACGCGTCGATCGCGTGGACGCGTGGTGCACCGGAGATCAATCAAACACGTGCCTATTAAAAAGAGTTATAACGGTCCAAATTCGACCGCGCAAGGAGAATCGCGGCCGTCCGATCGCAATCCAAGGGGCGTTATTTGAAGCATTTTTCTTTAAGCGTTTCATCGGATCAGATCAAGGCCGTCCGATCGCGATCCAAGGGGCGATATTCGAGGCGTTTTATAACGGTCATCCACGCAATCATCCAGGCCGTCCATCTTCTATCCGACGATCGTGACTTAATTGAAACGGTCCACGATGGACCGTTTCATCACGACCGTTAATCAAGGAGATCGGACGGTTTTCCCCATTTCGCCCTATAAATAGACGAGTTCTTCGTCGTTTGTATGCATTCTTGAGGGATTTGATCTAATCGACCTATCTAAACCCCTTCTCTCTTGAATCTCTTTCTTGTAATCGCTTCTAGACTCGAAATCGTGTCAACGGAGTGTTTATAAGAGAGATTTCTACGATCGTGCGAGGAGAATTTGTCTCTTGAACACCGATGTTCACGATTGAATTCGCGGAATGAATAGTTGTCGATCCGGCGATCAATTGGATCGATTTGATCGTTATCTCGGGTTAGAAAACAAGTTTATCCTCTTATCTATCGTCATGTATCATCAATTTTAGGTTTAGGATTTCAATTTAAGTTTAATTTCGTTTTAATTTCAATTTGTGTTCTTCGTGATTCCAAAAATTTCATCCCACTTCCATCTTTGATTTCTCCGTGATTACTAATCCAAATCGAGCGATTTTTGATTCCACGGATAGATCTTTGAGTTATCTTTCTAATCATTTTCCTTAATTTCTCACCTCAATTCATCATCCAATTTGACCAAATTCCAAAAGATATCTCGAAAATACCTTAATTCCCTGTGGATTCGACCCTTATTTACCATTATGCCATTCAATTCACTCTTTATTCCCCAAATTGGTAAGTTAGGCTTAATTTTTGACACGAGACCATGTGAAATCGACGACCTCGCGGTCTCGTCTCGTCAATGTCTCAATAGAAAATCTCCTCGATGCATTCTTGGTCTTCTTTGAGGAGGGACTCAACTTTTTGTCCGCACAACACTCTTCGGCAACTTACCTTAGTCATCTCATCAACTTCCTATCATAGTCTTGATGACAATCTGAGCATCTCTATACTACAACTTGAGAGAAGTGTTAGAATAACCCACAAAGTATGGTAGAATTTTACCCAATTGGGTATGTTCATATACACATGAGTCAAATCTCCATTTCAATGTTCTTCCTTGCTATGTATAGAGACATGTACTCTTTGTTCATACTATCTATTTTTAGGGTTTCACCATTCACAACTATTAAAGTATCATACTAAAAAATTTGAATCCAACCAATTGAATTTTTGAGGACTACTGTAATTAATTGACATTTTTGGACTTTCCACCCCCATCAAACCATTTATTTATTGTATGAAATAGATAGTTTACTGAGACATTATTTTGCTCCTCTTGGCTTTCGGCATAATTTCTTTAAAGTAACTATTATTATTCTTTTAAGAAAAAAACTTAATTTTGATCTTTTCAAGTAAAAATTAAATTTCCAATGCAATTAATGCCAGAATTTTTCTTCCTGGATAAAAATAATTAAATTTCTATTTACGTTTACCACTTTTTCACTGCATTAAGACTTTTTACATTTTAAAACAATACTATCATGATATACTCATAATATAATGAAAATGTTTATATTTTCAATTCTTGAACACTACTACGTGAGTCAAGATCTCGTGTCTATCCAACTATCCTCTCCGGCAGCGAGGCATGGAGGTTTCTTCGAGCCAGGAACCTCACGGAGCGCTCTTCCTCGTACTAAGTTATCTCCGGCTGCCGGAGCTCTTCTCAGTGCAGAGGACATGCCGGAGTTTCAGAGACGCCATCGCAGGAGACGTTCTCCTCTGGATGGACCTCCAAGTGGAACCTCCTCTGAGCAGGAAGCTCACCGATGGAGTTTTGCTTGAGCTCTCCTCCCGGGCAAGAGGCAGATTGCGATCTCTTAGCCTGGTGAACTGCTGGAAGATCACCCATGATGCCCTCCGTCGTGTTGCCCTCGAGAATCCGGATTTGGTAAAGGTATGCTGGAGTACTTTCCTTCTCCCTTTTTTCTTCTTTCTCTGAAGTCAACTAAGTTTTGTTCTTTCGATGAAACTGTCTTCTGAATTTATACTTTTTATGAAATTTGGTCGATTTCTCTCTCTTTCGAAGAACGTATTATCTCTCCCAGTATATTTTCTCTCTGCCGTCCTCTCCCTCTCTCTCTCTCGAAGTTCTTAGGCTTGCTGTTCTTTGAAATCGACCAGTCTTTCTGGATAACTCTCTAAACTTTCTCTCTATAGAGTTTAAAAAGCGATTGTGTTCACCTTTCCCAAGATACGCTCATATTTCAATCATCGTTTTGCTCAGCTTCATCCTCTTTCTCTCTTTTCATTTTCCTTTGTCATTCACCTCCGAAGACAATTTAGAAATACGACTCTGTTATAAATTTTTTTCCCAATTTAGTAGACCCCAGAGCAAGTAGCATTTTTCTTGATCAAATTAATCCTCTGCCCTTCTCATATATCTATCTATCTATCTATCTATCTATCTATCTATCTATCTATATATCTATCTATCTATATAGATATATATATATATATATATATATATATATATATATCCGTATATACATATGTAAACATATATGTATAGAAGATTATCAATTAATTGCCATTTACTGCACTTTATCTTGCAAAGAAACAGAGTCTTGATCTAATCATCCAAGTTGGTTTCAGATCAATGTGCCGGGCTGCACGCTTTTGACTGCCGATGTAGTTGTTGAGCTGGTTAAAGACCTAGTAGAGAACCAAAAGAAGACAGAAAAAAAGAATAATTATATTGAGGAAACAGAGAAGAAGAAGATTTTTCAGGTGGGAATGAATGGAGTGCCGGGCTTGGGGAAGGAGCACCTCATTACACTTTTCTCTGTCTTTCCACCAAATGAAATTGATGTGGATGTGGATGTGTGCCCTAAATGCGATACAGTTAGATTGGTGCTCGACTGCACCAGAGATAGTTGCAGGTATGAAGGACAAAGTTGAAAGTGATTGATAGTAATTTGAACTGAACCTATTGTCATGTTTTGCAGGAGAAATGAAGTGTGCAGGGGATGTGGGTTTTGCATCCCGCGTTGTGTGGAGTGTGGTGTCTGTGTTGATGATGTTGGTGAGGAGTCAGCATGCTCCCACATTCTCTGTTTGAATTGTTGGTTGCTACTCCCCAAATGTAGGATCTGCAATCGTCCTCTTTGCTCTACTGATCGTCTCGCTTTTCCTCTAGACCTTGCATCTTCTTTTACCTGTGACCCATGTTCTGATCCCTTCCCACCATCGCTTGAATTTGATGTATGAAAAGGCATTTACTGTAAATAGCAACTATACACCAAATGGTTCAGTGTCCTAAAAAATTTTCCTAAGAGGGAAAAGGGCATGATCAGGTTTCATTAATCAGAAAATACATGCTTTGAAGGGTTGTGCCCCATGTGAATTGTGAGAGGGCAGTGCCCCATGTGAGTTGCTCTTCCCTCTCTTGGTCTAGACCTTTCCTTTTATGCTTCCATCATAAAAGTTCTTATTCTTCTGACATTATGTCCTTGAGATATCGACTCCCATTTGATAACACTTGTCTAATGGTAGAAGCACCATCCACTTAGATGTAGATGGGTTTCTTCATTGTGAATTATTGTTTCTTGATTGGGATTAACCAATTTAGCCCGTCTTTTCTCATATCTTTAGTTAAGTTTCACGAGCTTGGCCACGGTATAAGGTTTGTTGTCTACAAATGACTGTGGTTTAAGCAATAGAGTTGTGCCCCTGCTATTGGCTACTAGCTTTTGAAATAAAGTTGATTGATCTTATCAGGCGGTTTTGCTGCCACGTCTTATGTCAAAGATAATGCTCCAAAAGAATTTCTATCAGCTCTGAAGATGGAAATACAGGTCTTTGATAAGCAGAATAAGGATATCACTTTTTTTTTCAAGATAAAATCCTTCCTGGTAAACCATTTTTGGCCTAGGCTCTCAAAGGGGATAGGCTTTACTGGTTTGCAAGCGTGATGCGGAGGAAAATTGTAGTGTACCTGATAGAGTAAATGGGCAAGTCAATCCTGAGTCACAAGTCAACTCTGAAGAAGACAAAGGAAATTAATGGGGACAAACTCAACATTCATCAAGCCCTACTCATGTTCAATGAAATCCATGGTGATGAGAGCATAAAAATGATGGTAAATACTCATAAAATGCTCTTACGTGATCACACTGAACTCTTGAATATGATATTACACCCACCATGGAATTCATGGCTTAAAGTTTTATTGGGTAGTTCTTCATGAAATAGGATTTCTCTAAAGAGTGTTACTATCTATCCTTGACCATATAATTAATTTAACTCATCACGACTTAAATCAAAAAGTGTTATTCTTTTCCAATATTTCGATGTCCTTCTCGAATATCCTTTGAGTAATAATATTTATAACATATTTTTAAAGACTAGAGATTATTATATTATGATTTTATCGCAATATACTTACTCATTGAATATGCTCATGGACTTCATTAAAAAAATATTAAATGAGAATAACTATGAATGATTTTCATTTTTATAAATACCGACAAGACATATAAGTGTGATTTGGTTGATAGGACACATAATATCCATCATCATGCAACCTCAACATCTTTTATGATGAGACGAGCATCCTATGAAAAAAAAGTTTATTTGGCCAAGACATTCATCAGCTCTCTAAATCAAGCTTGGTAGAATTGATGCACCTTTATTTTTTTCTAGGCTATTCATGTTTTTTTTTCAAAAAAGACATCCTCCTTGCCTAGTCCTATTGTTTTCAATTCCTTGCCATGAGATTTACTATTATCAAATCCCCTCAAACTTAATGACTTATAATTCCTTAGAAATGATTTATATCTAATAATATAATGATTTGATATCAATACTTACAAACTTATATTCCATTCTCCAAGAAAACGGATGTAAATTGATTCATTTTTAGTCTTGGGTTCACTTAACCAATGGATAATGTGCACACTAGGGTGTTTACTTGTACATTCATGGCCCTCAAGATCCCACATCTCCCAAAAACAACATAGACCCCAAAAAACAATGCCTTTGTACTTGAGGTTCTAACCTAGTATCGTTTTTAAAAATTCAATACCTACATAATTGGATGGATTAGAGTTAATAAATTTGTAAATTCATTATAAAATCATTCCTTCACACTTAGGTGATGTTTGGCTCAATATCTGCTAAGAGTTCTTGGAAGATAGAACCTTCAAAATATTAGTTCAAGTTTCTTCTCATTCAATTGTCATTTATGATTCTCAAACTAAAGACAACACAGAGATGTTTATTAGTTACCTTCTTGGGTTACCTCCCAAGGAGCACTTCTTAAAATTTATCAAGCTAGATTCTTAAAAGTTCTTAAGGGTTGCAGTATCCTAGGAAGATGATAGTCCCAAATTATAGGATACCACCTCTCCCCTACAACAAGAATGTTCATTGATATCCCCAAATGATCGAAAAAATCATGTGTACGTATCTGATAGCATGTTATTATTACAGGAACTTCATCATTATTAAACAATCATAATGCATAACTAGCATGAGTTTTTAGCTAATTATCATTTTTTTGCATGCATTTGCCTATTTTTCATGAATTAGCATTAAATGGTAAGTTTGCATTTTTTTTATCTTTTTCAATGTCAAAGAGTCATCTAATGATCTTATTTTTTGAGTTTGCAATGATTTTAGGCTTGAATGTGGGCCTAGCCCAAAATCTAATCACTTTGAAGATCTAATCGCTTTGAAGAACTAAGAGTATGTAGCCCAATAGTATCAGCTGGTGCTTGAGACTGAGAGAGTGCATCATCACCATGAGAGAACACAAAAATGCAGATTACAAGGTGTGCATACATTAAGACACAACAAGATGAGGTGGATGTGATAGAAGGAGAGAGTGGCATAACAGTGATAGACATTAGATCTCATTTCCTTGAATGTAATGCGACCTTTCTCTCCAACCGATCCTTGTCAGCCCCCACCAGCCGGTCAACCTCCTTGCCATCCCTGACAAGAAAAAATGCCGGCACACCAGTAACTCCCCATTCCTGTGCCACAACTGCAAGCTCATCTATGTCCACTTTAAGGAACACCACTGTCGGAAACTTTGCTGCCAGGCTCTCGTACACTGGTCCCATTAGCCTACAGGGCCCACACCATGTCGCTGTGAAGTAAATCACAGCCAGCCACCCTGGCGGCAATGCTGCCGCCCGAATCTTCTCTGCCATCTCTGTGGCTGTGTGGACACCAACCACTTTACCTGCCCCTGGTCCATAATCAGAATTCAACATGTCACCTCTCTCCATAGCATCTATTCACACTCATTTTGCACACTCTATGAATTTATTCCTTTTCTCACTTTCTCTACCTCTTCAGTGGTCTTCTCTCCCTGATATCTCTCAATATCTACCTCTCTCTCTCTCTCTCACTCCCTTTGTAGAGAATGTTGAAAGCTGGTCTTAGATTAACCTCACAGAATTACATTTTCTCCATAAATTATAATAAGCTATTTTCATTATTATTATCTCAAATCCAGGTTTCTCAAAGAGAAGAGGATGCAAATATTACCTTCAGGTATACGGGTCTTCTGTTGTCTCTCCTTCTGGGCTCTCATCATTTCACGCTCTTTGCGTAAGAGATCATACTTCTTCTTATGCTCTTCAATTTTTTTCACATTAGGTTCAACCTAATGAACAAAAGACTCTCATTAGCACAAAAGTCAACTTCTTAAATAGGGAAGTCAACAATTGAAGAAACTAGAACCTTCTTCAGAGCTTCAGCAATTTCTTCATCATAATCTAGTTTAGATGCCAAATGCAGGTCCTTGGCTGCCTCTTGCCACTGGCCTAGAGCTGCTTTTGCCATGCCCCGTGACTTGTATCCCTTTGCTGAGTCCGGATTAATCTATAAATTTAGAATATTTGAATTAAGTATTTCCAATTAAGGTAGACTGGAGAGAGAAGGAGAGAAACCTGTAGTGCTGCGTTTGCATCAGATATTGCAGCATTTGGTTTGTTATTTTTTAGGAAAATACTTGCTGCATGAAGGCTGTATAAGATTAATGGTGAAAATCATAGGTTTCAAATCAAGTTTGGCCATTATTTTCCAAATCATTATTTTCCAAAGAAAGCAACTTTGGCCACCTCTGGAAGCATATAATATTGCTGAGGATGGATTGGATAGGATAGCTTCTGTGAGATGGTGGATAGCATCGCCCAGGTTTCCTTAAAGAAACAAAATTTATGTTGATGTCAGTGGAAAGGCTCTGTGGAGAGATACAATTGACAGAGAGAGATTACTGTGGAAAGGTGCCCTCAGAAATATATTACTACCTATGAGATGGACACAGATATGACATTGGAAATGCTTTAGGAGGGATATAAACACTGTAAAGAGATGGTGAGAGAGACTGATGACCGTGGAAAGATGATATTGGAGAGAAATAACAAGAGCAGAGGTACAGATGACTGTGAAAATTGGCTTTTAAAGAGATATGACAGCGGCATCGCAGAGAGAGAAAGAGAGAGATTGAGAGATTTAAAGATGGAAACTAAGAAGGATTTGAACGAAAAGATGATATTGGAGAGATATGACCACTGCTGCTGGAGGGATATGATCGCCACTGCAGAGAGAGGTTTTAGTTGAGAGCGAGACAGCAAGAGTAATGAGTGGACAAGATGTTGATGGAGAGATGACCACCACAGAGAGATGGAGGGAATATGACTACTGTATAGAAAGACAGAGAGACAAAGCAACGAGGATGGAGAGATGCAACCTCTATGAATAAAGAGATGACTGTGGAAAGATGCTCTGGATGAGATATAACCAAAGTAGAGAGAGAAAGAAAGAGTCAGGATAGCTCCAAGAGAGACAGGACCACTGTGCAGAGAAAGATTAGTTATGCTCATGGAGAGATGTGACCAGTGCAGAGAGGGAAAGAGAGTGAATGAGGAAAAGAGAAAAAAAAGAGAGTGAATGGAGAGAGATTGAGAGAGACAGACTGACAGTGTGGAAAGATTCTCTGGAGAGCTGAGACCACTGTATATAGATAGAAAGAGAGATTGACATAGAATAGAGAGATAAATTGAGAGAACAAGATGATGAGTGCAAAAGGATGCTTTTTGGGAGATATAACTAATGTAGAGAGAGATGGAGAGAGAGAGAACGAGAGATTAAGTAGAGAGAAAGAAGTGAGAAAGAGATAGATCGATAAGTTTAGAAAGATGCACTGGGAGAATATGGCCACTGTATAGAGAGAGAGACATATAGATCATCATACCTTCAGATACTGCATCCATGGCCTTAGCCTTTGATATCTGGGCTGCCTCACGACTTTTTTCTGAAACTTCCACAGATGGGTCCCCCATCTGAATACACAAATCATCAAAATTACATTACCGAAACAGAAATCAATCATATAGTTTCTTACGGAGAAAACAAAAAATAGAAAGAAACCAAAATCACATCATGACCTTTGGAGGAGGATCATTATCAGGTTCGATGGACGCCCCATCCAATTCAATATCCGATTCAATAATTTCATCTTCTGAAGTTTCATTCCTCTTGCGATCATCCTGAAAAATATAAATATTCATTCTCAGGTTTATGTCTCGGGATTAAAGCACGATTCTCTTTGACCAATTTCAGTGCTACATAGGTCATAAGAATAAATCACGAATAGAAAGTACAACCACAGATAGGTGAGTAGTTACCAGAGAATGTTCGATTGAAAACATTCAGCAATCAGCATTCAGCGTTCAATCAAAACACTAAGCATTAATTTTCTACCTTAAGGGATAGAGCGAGAGAGAGAGAATCTCACCAAGTTCTCGTCCGGGGGGATATTACCGCCGAGGCTGAAACCAGGTAGCTCGATATAGTAAGATCACAAATATAATGCAAAAATGTGAATTCAAACATGAAAAGATCCTCGTAAGCGGCAAGTATACCTCCGGAGATAGTCGCCAAAGAACTTCAAAGAAGGATCAAGCAGGAGCGTCGGATTGGACTTGCACAGGTTAATGAACTGCCTCAGCAGCGCTACCTTGCCCGAATCCATACTCCTCTCTCTTTCTCTACAATGAAGTAAAATTGAAGTTTATCTTATAAATACTGATATCTTTCCCGTTTTAAATAAAATGAAACTCGGGTAATTCCGAAATTGCAATTTCCTTTACCATTCTTGTCAATTTTGGGATACCCACAGAAAGAAAAACTCCAGAAAATTGACGGCAAAGTGCAACATACTTGGGGTGAAGAGAAGGAAACTTAACTCAAGGAGGTCTTCAAATAATTAAGAGCAGAATTTCTTAAAGCGTCTCACAATATAAAAGATAAAGATCTGCAAGCTCTGGAAGGCGATCAAATGACAATTCTTTTCTTTCAATGTTGAGCAATACGAGGAAACAGATCTACATATACGGAAGTGGAATCAGGAGACTATATCTGTAAAAGCATTATGCTGTGGAAAAAAAATGTAAAAGCTTTGAAAGTGATGCATATAGAGTAAAGGGGGACGCCAGCCGCTGATTTCAGAATTTTCTACCCTGATCAGCCAGAGTAAAGGATGATTTACAAGGGTTTATCCCAAGATTGATTGTGGAAAAATAAAAATATAGTATTTGCAGTAAAAGGTGCTTTGGTTAATGCAATCTGATTATTAATAAGATTCTATTTCGCATTGTCAGGATAATGTAAATTGATATGCTAGGTAAGACTATTATTGATAATATGCCACTCATATGTACATTTACATCATCATCATCATCATCATCATCATCATCATCATCTCCTTTCCATGCATAAGTTTTATGAATATATTGCACAAACCGCTTTCCATTCATCATTACCAACTCCTTTTCAATGCATAATCATGCGACCATCAAATACACTCGATTATGGGTCAGTTTAACTTTAAAACTCCTAGCATTTAATCAATGTGGAAAATGAAAACAATTCAACTCTTAGAAAAATAATACTTTTATAAAGCAGAGAAGAATAGCTCCAATGAATCAAATTTTACTCAAATCAGATTTAGAACACTGGAGAAATTCAAGAAAGGTTGAGAGAGAGTGCTAATTTCAAGAACTCTCGATTAAATCTATTTTTTGTTGTTGCAATGCACTATAAGTGCTAATTTTGTGGCATGTGAGCCTATGTTAGTCAATAGCACGTTGCTGCATGGCCCCACCGCTAAATTTCATAAAAATATTGGCCTTTAAAATTTGTTGGCATGTCATGGGTCCCCCCAATCTCCAAATTTTGACCTTAAAAATTCTTTAAAAATCCATAAACATTAAAAAGTTTATAAATTTATAGAATTCATAATGTATAATATAATCCCATTTCAATTAAATTGGTGGTGACGGAGTCGTGATACCGTGTCTTGGTGGTGACGGAGGTCGTAAGCCACCATTTTCTTTGTATAAGTATTCTACAAGAGGAGACATTTAAAATGAGTAAATGTGAAAAGAGACAAAGAGAGAAGGGAGCAAACTAGAGGTGGGGTGTGTGTGTGTTTGTTGTAGGGGTAGAGAGATAGGGGGCCCAATTTCAGTATCAGCCCGAATATGATTCGTCCTTGAGTGACAAAGGAATAAAGGTAGGTCTTCTGTGAAGGTGTGTTATAGACTTCTAGAGGGAGAAGGAATCAAATATTACCAAAAAAATTCTAGGGCATGACTTTCTTTATCTTTAGATGAAAGTGATTATGCGGCTTAATCTTCCTTCCTTATGGGGAACTCACTCAGAGAAGTAACACAAATATGACGATGATCGATCCTCTCGCCTACCTTGAAAGGTTATAATGGCCTTGATTGTGCCATCTTAGCAATTGTATATTCACCCTCCAAACCTTTCTTATGTGCATTCTGCGATGTCCAATCACTAAAAATACCCCATGCACTCATTATTTTATTGCTACTCTTACCTGTATCAAACTATCCCATAGGACTAAGGATCTCAACCCAAAAAATGGTGCAATGATAACCGGCATGGCACGACATGACATAGGCCATCTGTGGTTGTGCTTTTAGCTTATGCCGCGCATCTCATTGTCCAGTAGATTTCTCATTTCAGCCATGTTTTTTCATCCATTGATTCTCTCTTACTCTTCTAACTTCATTTTTTATGTTCAAGTTCTCTTTTCTTTCCATCCCATTTCTTCCTCATCTCTCTTTTATGTTATCTCCCATCTCTATGTTTTCATCATCTGTGTTAGATATAGCTCATTAGATGGTGTATTGTTATAACTCATTAGAAGGTGTATTGTACTAGCTCTTATAAGAACTCTAAAATTAAGCGTGCTTGAGTGAGAGAAATATTAGGATGGGTGACCTCTTGGATAGTGCTCATATTTTATCCTGCTCAAGGATATTAGTCCCACATGAGTTATATTTCAATCTTTCTCTTTCTCCTCTATAAATAGAGGCTTGTAATCTCTTTGTTACTCACTCAATACAATTGTGCTTAACCATTCACATAGATTAAATTCTTTTTTCGTATTACCACCATTGCTCAATTAAAGTCACTACTGCTCAATTAAAGCCGCTACCACCACTTCTCTACTTCTTTCCCTGCTAGCAGCCCGTAAGGGCTGAAGGTATCCCCTCTCCCCTCTTTTTTTTGCAGCCCTTATTGGGGCAGTCACTACTACCCTTATTGGGCCGCTGCCACCACCCTTATTGGGCAACCACTGCCGCCGTTCTAGGCCGTCGCCATTGCCGTTGCCCCTCTTGGGTCGCTGATATTGCCTTTCGGAGTCCCTTCTGCCATTTCTGCTACCCTCTTCAAGGCTACAACAATTAGGCCTTGTTTTTGGGTTTGATGACATCTTCTGGGTTAGATGATTCGTCGCCACTATCTACTTCACCCACGGGTCCCCTTGCTCCATCGACGGTCCTAACTACTTTACCAAAGAGATTGTCCCCCGTAGAAGTAGTTTCAACCACGCGACATTTCATCATGGGCCCATTGACACGACCGACATACACCTTTGATATTCATAAATATGCATTATGGGCCACTGGCTTTAAAGATTTTGTCATTGCCCATCGCCTACTACACCATTTGATGGAGTCTTCTCTTGCCATAACTGCTCTGGATTATGATACATGGAATCAACTAGATTTTATTATTCGCTCCAGGATGTGTCAGAGCATTCTTCCAACTATTGATAAACCTTTCTCATGTCTCAAACTTTGCAAGCACACTATGACATACATTAGAAATGTTGTATGCAAACAAGACCAACATTAGCCACATAGTGGCAATCTTTGAGTTTATATTTACTTGCACACAAAGTGATTAGTCCCTTCAAGATCACTTTGGTCACCCCTAGTCACTTGTGATGGATATTATGTGGCCTATAAGCGAATCACACTTTCATGTATCTTGTTTATGTTCATTGAAATGAAATTTATTCATTGTCATTCTTGTGTGATGTTTGCAATGACGTCCATGAGCATGTGCAATGACTACGTGAATTATGATGAGATCATAATAGAGTGATCACTAGTCTTTAAACATATCTTCTAAATATTCCTATTCGTGAGATATCCGAGAAGAACATTGAATTATCTGGAAATAATAGTACTATCTAATCTAACTCATATGATGAGTATGACTGATCCTATAGCCATCGGTGGGGAGACACTAAGGATAGATAGTGAGTGCCCTTTGGAGAAAGAGTTCACTAAATTGATCCGTAAGAATCCCTGAATGGTATTATACCTAACTATTAATCAAGTTGATTCATGTCATGGTTGTGTATATGGTCCTTTGACTTGAGACACCAAAGATATCTTTTGAATGGATGATCGTATTTTGATTATGACTTGTGAATCCCTTGCCTCTAGATATCTAAAATGTCATATATTGGATACGACATGAAGTTCACGAAGATGATTGTGTGATCAAGATAGTATCATCCACCCTCGGTATTTGAGGAGATTGACTCAAGGAATGAGATGCAACGAAATTCTTGGCCAAGATAGGGAAAATATCGGAGGAGTTCCCGATGATTTCTACACGCATCAATACTAACTTGACTGACCAATTAGGGTTTGAAAGTTGACCATACCCTAAGTCATTCATGAGTCTAATGTGGAAGATGTATTATACATACATCGTAATCGATGACGGGAAGGTTCTATAAGTGAGTTCTTACATACTCCATATCTCCTAGTGTACGTGGTGTAGCTTGGCACCCAATGGGCTGGCAACTCAATCTATCGATTAGGTTAAATTAATCATTAGTTAATTAATTTATATAGATGTGGATAATTAATTAAGGTTGACCAATAAGGTGTTATTTGGTCTATAGAGTTATTAACTAGTGAGATATAAGGACCTAGAGGGTCACACACATAAGGTCTATGGATGTTGGTAGATATAGACATAATTATTAGGGCTTTTATGAAGAAACCTCATACCAAATGTCTATAGGGAGAACAATCACAACTCAAGGTGCCCATACAAGTCTTGTGAGAATTCTCTCCTTTCTTATCTTTCTAGCTTGGTGAAGAGCTTTGATTAGGAGATCCAACCATCCCGAGACCGTGTGGATACCGCTAGAGGCTAGACACTTGAATAGCTTCAAGAACTCCTTCAAAGAAACCCAGTAAGTATGTTTTCTTATTTAGACTAGATGATATGATCATCTGTTTTTGGTGGCTTAGTGTTTTGAATATCCGATTCAATGTTTTCCACTACATTCGATGTTTTGATCAAAATTTTAAAAGTTTATCAACATCATAACCCAACAGTTGATTCATGTCATAGTTGTGTATTTGGTCCTTTGACTTGAGACACCAAAGATATCTTATAGATGGATGATCGTGTTCTGATTATGACTTACGAATCCCTAGCGGGGGATATCTAAAATGTCTTACATTTGATATGGCATAAAGTCTACGAAGATGATTGTGTGATCAATATGGGATCATCCACCCTTGGTATTTGAGGAGATTGAGTCAAGGAATGAGATGTGATGAAATCATTGGCCAAGGTAGTTGAAATATCGAAGAAAGAGTTTGTCATGGTTTTATGCATGAATTAGTACTAACTTGAGTGACCGATTAGGGTTTCACAGTTGACCATACCATAAGTAATTTATGAGTTTTGTGCAGATGAAAGATTATACATACATGGTAATCAATAACAAAAAAGGTTTCATAAGGGAGTTCTTATATACTCTATATTGCTTAGAATACGTGGTGTAGCTTGGCACCCAATGAGTTGGTCAACCTATTGATTGGGTCAAATCGATTATTGATTAATTAATCTATATGTTAATATTGATAATTAATTAAGGTAGAACAATAAGATGTTATTTGATCTATAGAGTTATTAACTAGTGAGATATATGGACCTAGAGGGTCACACACTTAGGTCTATGGATACTAGTGGATATAGACATAACTATGAGGGTTTTTATAAAAAAAATCATATACCAAATGTCTATCAATAGGCGGAGAACAACCACAACTAAAGGTGCCCATGCAAACGTTGTGAGAATTCTTTCTTTTATCCTCAAATCTCTTGGTGAAGAGATTTGAAGAGTATATCCAACCATCCAAAGACTACGTGGATACTGCAAGAGGCTAGACACTTGAATAACTTCAAGAACTTCTTCAAGGGAACCCTATAAGAATGTTTTCTCATATATACTAGATGATAGGATCATCTATTCTTGGTACCTCAATATTTTGAGTATCTGATTCAATCTATTCCGCTACATTCGATGTTTTGATCAAAATTTTGAAAAGTTTATTGTCCTCAGAACCCAACACCTTAGGATTAGTCTTCTTAGGGAGATGACACTCAGATGTAAAATGCCCAAAATTTTGACAATTATAACACTTCACCTTAGATTTTTCAAAGAGCTTTGTCTCTTCATCCTCTTTCTCTCCCTTTTCATTTCCCTCATCCTCTTTTCCCTCCTCTTCCAGATGAAGATGGACCCTTTTAGTTCATATTGGCTTGATTAAAAGCACACGCAAGGAGTTCTTTATCCTCTTCTCTTGATCTCCTCTCTTGGAGTTTCATTTCACAGACCTTCAAATGCCCACTTGCCTCCTCTATGTTCATGGTCTTCAAATCTCTAAAATATTTAAGGGGAAGAATGAGAGAATCATACTCTTTTGGCATTCACTTGAGAGGCTTTGAGGCGGCTTTACAATATTGAAGCTTCTCCCCCAAGTCTCTCAAATCAAAGTTAGCACACAGAAACTATGAAGAATAATCGATCGTCTTATTGTTCTTCTTTATTGAGAGAGTTTCAAACTCTCTCCTCAAGGCTTGGGCTCTTGATTGCACCTCTCAATCTACTCCTACATGGACTGTAAAGAGAATCTCCTAATTCTCTTGGGCACTATTCTTGATGTCAATTTAATGCCTTTGAGATTCACAAAAGGAATTGTGGATCAAATATAATGCAAGGCAATCCTTTTTACTATTTTCCTAGGTTCCTTCCATCACATCCCTCAAAACTTGTGCCTCCAAATTTATCTCCATCCTCATCGCCCAATACAATAATTGGTTTCAATCAACATCAAGATTTAAGTTGGAATAACGGACCCCACTTTTGGCTCTTACAATGACGCCCTTTGGAGTTCAAACCTTATTGAACATGGTAGAAGACCTCATTAGCTTTGATATCTTCAATATGCCTTGATATCATAATGCTCTAATACCACTTAATGTCCACTAATCAACTAAAAGAGAAAACCAAGAAATGACAAGCACACTTGATAACATGCAAAAGAGAGCAAAAAAACATGCTCATCTTTGTTATAATATAGTTAAAAGAGCCAATATCATTTATATTTGTCACATGTTATCATATGATTATGCTAAAATGAACATCTTTTAGATAAATGAAGAAAAAGAGTTTTAATAGAAGATTTACATCAATTAAAGATAGTTTTTATTTTAATAAATTATCTATTTTTCATAAACTCTTTAAATGCTAAAAATGAACTATTTCAATTGTTGTAATGTCTTTTCTCTAAAGGAAGTTTTTTTTAACTAAAGCCCTTAATGGGCTCATCAGATCTAATG
Organism: Lemna minuta; assembly: GCA_024174645.1. NCBI lineage: Eukaryota > Viridiplantae > Streptophyta > Magnoliopsida > Alismatales > Araceae > Lemna > Lemna minuta. Next base: position 22,531,631 of record CM044101.1, on the reverse strand, counting down.
GGCCTTTTAGTGTGTGGGCAGGATTTGTATGGAGAAAACAGCAACCAACAACAAGTGGAAGCACGAAGTTTGCTGTAAAGCGACACATACAAAAAGCCATTGAATTGTATGTCTTTGGCGCTTTTCACGGAAGTGCAACACCACCAATAAGTCTGAGCCTAAGTACCTGCGGGGATGAGATTGAAGCATTACAAGAGTGTAAAGTGAAGAGCATCACGATCCTAATTGCCTTGCATAAGCTCGAAGCTACGGGTCAGTTAGGTTAAAAGGGGGAGCGGAGAATGAAGATGGCGTTCTTGATATCCTGTCCAAGGAGCTTGGCCAGGTGGCCACAATGGGAGGAAGAGCCAAAAATCGGTCCGAGAGGCATTCAAAGTGAGGATCGAACTCACTCCAAGCAGTTTGACATTACTACGAGGCCTCGAAACATAGTTAAGATATATTTTCCGCCTTAGTTTTTTTCTTTCGAAACATTCGTTTTGATCCAGATAGTTGTTTCGGTCATTTTAGATTTAATTTTCTTCTACTTTCAAGATTAGAATCTTCCTATTTTAGAAAGATTGATAGAGTTTAACTAAGAATTTCTTTTCGAAGTGAACGTATTGTTTTCATTTTCTTTTACTTTCGGTAAATGAGTTCTTAATCAGTATAAGGTTAGCATTAACTAATTGGAGAATGTTTGATGATCTTTGCATAATCTGTTCCTCCTTTCAATTCTAGTGCAGTCAATATAGGTAAAAGAAATTTCATCTGTAAGAGTTAGATTGGGTTAGATTTAGAAGAGATTTGTTTAGAAAAAATATTAAAACATAAAATGATTAGATATAAGTTTTCCTTAATATTGTTTCTTTCTGTTTAGATCAAAGATGCATCATTAAGAGAAGCTCATTCAGTAAGTAGTTAGATTCGGTTAGATTTATGAGAGATTTTTTAGAAAAAATATGAAAACAGAAAATGATTAGATATAAGTTTTCCTTAACATTGTTTCTTTCTGTTTAGATCAGAGATGCGTCAGTAAGAGAAGTTCATTCAGTAAGTAGTAGATTAAGTTGGATTTAGAAGAGGTTTACTAAGAAGAATGTCTTAGATACGAAATAATACAATATAAATCTTGCTTAGAATTGTTTCTCTATGTTTAAGATTTATGAGAGTGTATAAGAGCAGATATGGTGCATATAGGAGAGTAATATTAGGATGATGAATTCCTTAGGGAGAAAGTCTACCTAAGATAAATAATAAAAAAGAAATATAAACATAGTTATTATGATAAAAAAGGGGTAATAGGATTATAAAATAAAGAGAGTTGAGCTAGGTATTGGTATAAGATTGAAATTCACGTTAATACATAAAAAATATATAAACAATTCTCAGTTAGACACACATTTTATGGATAGTAGCAAGAGGATCTAGTGACAAATGAGAATGATTGAGTAGTAGTACAGCATCGAAAGTGTGTTAGAAAAATATTGCAAGAGTAAAAGAAGAACTAGAAATACCTCCCTTGGATTTGACCCCTCACTAAGCTATACTTTTGGAAGATAGAAATTAAGGGAAAAAAGATATTTGAAAACAATATTGTTGCATAAGCCAAATAGAACCATTAAAATGACATAAGATTTACATCTTTATTTGGTCTTATCAACACTCACCCACAAACAAAAGAGGGAGAGAATCATGGAAGAAGGAAAAAAGTCACTTTATTGCACTAAACACTCTTAGAAACACTTGGAGAGGGTAGAGGATAGTAAAACATTAAAAAACACTCAAACAAATGCTTGTTTATAGGAAAACAAAGCAAAAAATGTAAAAAAATAAAAAACTATAAGATGCTCACTTGTTGATAACATTCAACTTTATACATGAGACTACTTGATTATTAGTATATTTTAGGACATAAATCATTTCATTCTGATGCATGTTATCATACTTTGAGTGTATATTCATCATTGTATGCATTTTACATGAAAAATCTCAAAACATATTATTTCTAGTTTAATTATGCATAAGTCAAGAGTTAAATTTTAAATAGATTATCCCCATTTATAATTAAGATTTATTTGACTTATAATTCCAAATAATAAGAGATGAATATTTTTAATATACTCTAAGATTATTCACTTTTATTTTTCTCGAGTACTTGATCGTATTTTTGAGTTAAAAATTTATTCTCTTACTATTTCTTAAATTTTAATGCATAGAATAATAGTTTATTTAATTTTGGAGCAAAAAATTTTTGGATAAAAAATGTGTTTTATTTTGAAAGATAAGAATTTTTCTTATTTTTAGGGATTTTTTGAACTTTTTTCTGATTTTTCTGAATTTTATTAAATTTATTTGAATTATTTTGGATTGTGATTTATTTTAATTAAAATTATTAAACATTAATTTTTATAAATACGAGCTGCAATGGCAATTGGCGTGACATGTGTGCTTTAGTGTCATCGTGCGGCGACATGTGCGCATGCCACATGACGCACGTGTGGTGCACACATGGTGGGTGACTAGCGAGCATCATTAGCGATAAGTGTCCATAATGGGCCAGATTTAATGAATCGGATGGTCACCCCATTTATATGCATATATTTCTTCCATTGTTTCAATGTGGGATTAACTTATACATGTAAGTGACTTGGCACATATAGAAGCATTGGATCGGAGCATCGCGATGCATCTTATTTTAGCCCTTCATTTTCTCCTAAGTGAAGAGGATACAAAATGCGACGTGATTCATTGATGATTAGTTTAATAAGAATCAAGCTTTCATAACCGTTCATTCAAGGAGGTAAAATAATCTCCCATGGTGCTACCTACCATCCTTGGACCCTTCACTTTGATACCAAGTAGAAGAATGAAAGAAGATCTATTTATAAATGAGAGACATGGTGAGATATCTACAAAGAAAATCACACATATAGAAGTTAATCCCACATTGAAACAATAGTAGAAATATATGCATAAAAATGGGGTGACCATCCGATTCATTAAATCTGGCCCATTACGGACCCTTATCGCTAATGGATACTCGCTAATCACCCACCATGTGTGCACCACATGTGCGCCATGTGGCATGCCCTAGGTCACATATTCCCTATAAAAAGTCATCCCCCTGGACGAGGAAAAAGAACGAAAGAGTAGAAGGTTTTTTTTTTATGTGAAGACGTAATAGGCAGACAAATCTTGGGAGAGCGGGAGGGGGAGAGAGAGTAACAAATTCTGGCAAGTATGCAACTTTCTCTCTCTTCAGACTGTAGGGCGGCGATGAAAACCCTCCTTCTGTGGCTGATCATCCTCTCCGGCGGGAAACTCGCGGAGAGAAGTAACGAGAGCAGCGGGAGGACCGAGGCGGCATCGGCGGTCAACCATCTCGCGAACCTTGGAAGGGTCGCCTGAGAAGACGGCCTCGACGGCACCGTCTCGCCTATTGCGGACCCACCCCCATAGGCCCAGCTCTTGCGCGTTCTGCACCGTCCAGTCCCTGAAGAATACCCCTTGCACTCGCCCTTTTATCACTACTCTTACCTTCATCAAAATATCGCAGAGAACCAAAACAGTCAGAAGGTGTAGTAATAGAGAGAGAGAGAGAGAGAGAGAGAGTGAGTGAGGGAAGGTGTAGTAAGAGAGAGAGAGTGAGGAAAGGTGTACTAAGAGAGAGAGAGAGAGAGAGTGAGTGAGGGAAGGTGTAATAAGAGAGAAAGAGAGAGAGAGTGAGTGAGGGAAGGTGTAGTACGAGAGAGAGTGAGTGAGGTAGGGAGAGAGTGAGGGAAGGTGTAATAAGAGAGAGACAGAGAGTGAGTGAGGGTAGGTGTAGGAAGAGAGAGAGACAGAGAGTGAGGGAGGGAGAGAGGGTGAAGAGGGGAGAAATAAACGGAAAAGTAGAGAGGTGAGAAGGATATAGGGGGGTAGAGAGGGAAAGTGGGAGAGCGAGTATGTGGGAAAAGAGAGAAAAGGTAGAGAAAACAGAGGGGAAAAGATAGAGGGAAATTGAGAGGACAGGGAGAGAGATAATGAGAGGAGCAGAGAGAAATTGACCAATGGGGAGCGGGGTTGGGCAAAGAGAAAGAGAGGATGGGGTGGAGAGAGATAAACCGGAATAGGGCGAGATGAGTAAGACAAAGAAAAGGATTGAGGAGAGAGTGAGTGGGGAGAGGGGTCAGAGAGATATATCGATAGTACGGAGAGAGAGTGTAGAGAGACGAGGGAGGACTTTATGAGAAGAATCACGGATAGCGAGGAGATTCGAGGGAAGGGAGACTGGGGGATAGTGAAAGGGTTGAAATAGAGGAAAGCGATAAAGAGAAGGGACTGAGAGAGAGAGAGAGAGAGAGAAATCGAGGAAAGAGAGAGGTTGCTCACTCTGCTGGAAGAGGGCGCGGGCGGAGGAGGAGCCGCCATGGAGACGATCATCGAAAGACTCTGGCTACGGGGTGTCGTTTGGCGCAGACAAAGTAGACGACATCATCGATAATAGTTACCGGTTCAAATTGAGACACGTGGCACGTAAACAAGACGCACTAGTTTTACGGCCCACAGACGGCTCTCCGGTCCAAACCATTGGAACATACTAGTTTTCTAATCAACGATGGAGGACTCCATTGGGGTTCTTTTCTTTGCCATCAATCAAATTGTAAGAGTCATCTTTTCTGATGAATATCGAAAATGAAGTTATGAAAAGGAGAGAGAGATAGCGGTTATGATAAGATAATCTCGTATCATAGAATTCTCGGATCATCTGAGACAGGGATAAGTGATAAAAATATAGAAACCCTGGAACACAGAGAGATGTGCGTGATAATGTTAATCATAAAGGCAAACTTTGATGTACCAAGGCTACAGACTACTTATTCGGGCGTACAAAGCAGGAAAAGACGATGGACGAAAAGACAACCATGAACGGAGAGGAAAACCAGACAAGAAATAATCTGCCACGTGACGGCGGCGTAATGAGAGCGAAAGAAAGCCCCTCAAGCTGCCACCCCTCCATTCTTCTAGTGGCCGTCACCAGCTTCGCGCTTTGGTGCATCCTTGATCTCATCTCCCGCATCCTCCTGGATAAAACAAATAAACATAGTGATGATCACGATCGTGTTTATAATGGAAATAAATGACGATCACGATGATGAATGTTCAGTCTGATATAAGTAGATTTTATTTACATGAACAACTATTCAATCCTTATAACCACTCACTGACTCCTTTAATGTTCAGCACGAAAATAAGTCGGTTCATGTATCAGCGAAGAATCCAAGCAGTAAAATTGTGCACTTTCTTCTGTTAAATTACATGCACATGCTTATGATGAAGAGAACGATGATAACAACAATTAGTTAAGAATAGGATAAGCTGAGATCGATTAAGAGAAATTAACCTGATTAATACGACACATGGAAATGATGAGGATGATCTGTTATTATCCTTTGGAGACTAGAAAAAAGACAATAAGTCGACTTATCTACATAGCAAGTTCACATATCTATACTTGAAGATGACCAAACTTGTTCTATTGGACCATGGTGATGATGACCATGAAGATGATGATGACATCATTTTCAATGATATAATCAAAAGATATAACGGACTGAAGAATCTGAACGGGATAATTAGTCCAATATTTTTCATTAGATTCAATGCACAAGCTTCTAATGCTGCTGCTGATGATGACAATGACGATGCCATCTTTTTTGGAGACTAAACAAAATATTTAGTATGCTAATCAATCGAAGCATCATAACTAACCGTATTATTTTATTGAGATCTGATGTACATAGTCAAAAGTATGTACATTAGATCTCAATGTAAATAATATGATTAATTATGATGCTTCGATTGATTAGCATATTAAATATTTTGTTTAGTCTCCAAAGATGATGATTATGATGGTACAATCATCTTTAAGGAGACAATGAGGAATGAGGATAAAGATAAACAAACTGATGGCGATATCATCTTAGCCAGCAAGTTAAAAAAGATAAAATAAAATAGCTCATGCATTCGCATATCCTAGAACCATGATCAATCAAAGTTCAAACAACATATGTAATAAAAAATATCTCTGAGAAAAAGAGAAGCAAACCGTGATATCAGAGGTCCACAAAGTTAAATTATCCCTGAGGAGTTGCATGATCAAAGTGCTGTCCTTGTAAGATTCCTCTCCCAAGGTGTCCAGCTCAGCAATTGCCTCATCGAAATGCCTGAAAATCCGAGTAAAATATAATTAACGGGACAAAAATCAAATCTTATTTCTTCTGAGCACAAAGAAATCTCCAATATTCCAAAATTGCCAATGATTATCACCCCAACTGAATCACTACAATGATGATCATGGTGAAATTGGAGAGGTTGGGCAAGCATCCCTTATGTTCACTGAGATTGATGATTGAGGTGATCAACGAATCTCAACCAGATCCGCACGGTAGCTAAACAGCAAAAATGTGTCTAATTCTCTTTCTGTCTTCTCTTCAAAATATAACGTGTATTCAACCCAACAGAAGATATATCCATCAGATCGAAATGTATAATGATTCATCACACCTTATCCATCAATTCTAATTGATCCATCAAATGCTTTACCATTCAAGCCTGAAATGCCTACCAGTAAACATATGAGACATTAAAGAACAATTATCTTTATGGCAGACAGTTAAAGTGCCCAGGGCAAACTCAAACCATGCAACCCATATTTTATGTAATAAAGGAAATTACTAAGAACAGAATTTCTTGAGTCGAGTAGAACAGTAGAGCAACAGACATTAGGATGAAAATACCGGATCCCAGAAATCTTAATCAGTAATTAGGGTCAATCATAAGGTTCCAAAGGGTGATCAACTGATTGATAAATCATTAGACCTTGAAGTATCAGTCAAGGTCAAGCACACAGTCCCAGATGTCTAAAAACCAATTTCTGAGGAATTATTAAAAAAAAATTAATAGAAGGATTAGAGAAAAATGTAAGGGCAAAGAATTGCAAACCTGTTTAGCAAGACTGCAGGCTCTGTCGGAGGAATTCAGAATCTCGTAATAGAACACAGAGAAATTCAGAGCAAGCCCAAGCCTGATTGGGTGAGTGGGAGCCAAATCCGCCAGTGCAATGTCCTAACATTATCGTTACATCAGTGCACACATAAAATCTTTCAAAAATTTCCATGAAGTCCATTTACCTGGGCAGCCTTGTATGCCAACAGAGTGCTCTCAGCAGCCTCTTTTCTCTCAGCACCAGTTTTGAACTCGGCCAGGTACCTAAGCAGTTGTGATGTCAAAATTTCATTCAGGAGAAAGTGGATAGACTTCGTGGTGGCCAACCAACCTGTGGTAATCTCCCTTCATCTTAAGATAGAAAACCTTTGATTCAGCAGAAGCCGCAGAGGGAACAAGATGAGAATCTAGGAGTTTCAAGATGCCATCGCAGATCTTGCTCAATTCTGTCTCAATCTTCCCTCGATAATCCTTGATCAGTGAAACATGGTCTTCATTTCCACGGCTCTCTTCCTTCTGTTCAATCGAGGATATGATACGCCAGGAAGCACGGCGCGCACCAATGACATTTTTGTAGGCCACTGAGAGGAGATTGCGCTCCTCAACAGTCAGTTCCTCAGTGTTCACAATTTTCACAACCTTTTCCATGAACTCCACCATTTCCTCATAGCGCTCTGCCTGCTCAGCTAGCTTGGCCATGTAGACATTTTCCTCACGGGATGGCTCAACAAGGGCCATTTTCCACTTCTCTAGGGTTTAATATAGTTTCTGCAAAACATAATCCAATGTCAAGACCACCAATCACAGGAAAGTGTGATTGAGAAGAGAGAAAAGGACAAACGGAAAGTATTACAGAAAGAAGAAATCCATATGATAAGGTAAAAACTACATGTAACAATAAAATTGAAATGAATAAGATACAGACCCAACTTTAAAACCTAACCAAAAGCAAACAAAAAACCTCCATATCAATGCAGTACAAAACCAAAGTAGTAATCAGAAATCGCAGAAAAGAGCAGCATAGACAAAAGGACGACAGAAAAGGACAAAATGCGAACGGTAAAAATATGATGACGAAAATATTGGGACATTCAAAATGTAAAGGGAAAATTTAATATAACGCGTGAAGTAAAACAAAAAAAGATGCAACACTATAGCTTTTCTAGAATTAAATTTAGTATACTGACACTTTTTCCCACTGTCAGTATACTAAATAAAAAAGATGATAGAGAAGGACGAAAAGCTGAAAACTAAACATACAGTAAATTCTAACATTGAGGGGAAGCCTAAGTTAAAAGATGATTTGAAATAAATAAGACCCAAAGCCAATGTGCATCAACACTTAAAAGTTAATGCACTAAATAAAACAAAACCCTTTCCAGGATTACCAAATCACGAGATGGAGAAATCTAATCGAGGAAATTCAAATATGGTAAGCAAAAGCCCGTATATAAAAGAAAAATTTGATTGTAACAATGAAATAAGATAGATGAGATGAAAAATCACGAACAAAAAGGATCACGCGCAGCAAAAGAAGGATATCTAAGAAATCTCTTACGATGTGAGGAAGAAGATATAAAAAACAGCGGAAATAGGAAGAACGGGCGAAAAATACCAGAGATCACCAGATTAGATCAGGTCTGAGCAAACTTCTAAATCAACATAGAGATCGGAGATCGGGGAGTAAGGCAGATCGGAGAGAAAGAAAAGAGCAGATTGGAAAAAGAGAACCCTAACCCTAACCTCTGCGCTCTGTTCCGCCTTTCGCGACTACACCAAAGCCTCTCTAGAAGAAAGATCGACCCTCAAAAAGCCCTCCGTCCACCACCCAATCAGGCAGATCCGAAAATTTCTCTTCTTTTCACCGCAGTTCACGGTAAGCCTGCGCCCTCCATTCATCATTCGACACATGGCATATCTCGGTTAAATATATATGTCGCGTGAAATAAAAGTACCGCGAAATATATGGGTTTGTCGGTCTTCGGTCAAGGCCACCGCCAGTTCTCTTTGTCTTTGGTGCTTCATATCGAAGCCGTACGTATGTGAGCGAGACAGGGACGCGATATGCTCACGTGGCATGTACCCCAAGCGTAAATTTAAATCGTTCGAAGTTCACTACGCTAAGTAAAACATTAACATTTTAAAATCCTCATGATAACCTAAATAATTATTGTAAAATTACATTTGGCATATAAAATATAGTATTTAAAGATGAAGCCAGATAAAAAACGAGAAAATAGTTTATTCAAAAAGAAAATAATTACATGGAAATGGTCCATCAAGAATCACATATTGCAATTTTTATAAGATTTGTTGTCTTTATTTAAATTATGTGATGTATGAAACAGTCATTTAAATTATTGTCCAGTAAAATTAGTAAACAAATGTATAAGAAAGCCGTATTTATAATTTTTTTTACAGAATATCCCATTAAAAAGTGTGAATTTGCAAATTAAAAATAAACTTTTGAATCAAAACCTCTTTATTTAATAAACCACCCATCATTTCTATATTTAAGGGCCCATTTTTAGCATTTTCCCTAGTTTTGCATTTCTTTTTGTTTCGACTATTGCTACCATAATCATAGCCACTGCTCTCTCAAGAGATTTTTTTTCTTTTTTGGTTCATGCACTCTATCTTCATGATCTCTCTCTCTCTCTCTCTCTCTCTCTCTCTCTCTCTCTCTTTCTCTCTCTCTTCCTCTCTCATTTATTTCCATTGAAGCCATAGGACTAGAAAGATCTCTACAATATCTCTCTCCTCTGGCATCTCTCTCTATTGGGTTGTTATCCATAACCAGTCGTTCAAGAATTCCTTGGAAGGCTTTCATGCTGACAACAATGTTGTGGATGGACAGAAGTTGTTGACATTGCATCATGGTAACATCTTTGTTAATTTATGTGTTGTTATTTTTTCCTTAAACTTCTTGCACAATTATTTACAAAAATGCTTCCGAATATGTACCATTCTCTAGACCCACACAAGAATTTTACATCTAAGTTCACCTCAAATGGAAATACGAGATGATCATATGGTGATGGGATGCTAAGTAAATCATAAAGGAATGCCATTCTTACTTTTTCATCTTAAAGCTCCATTGCAACTAAGATGGATGCTAATTGCATGGGTATTTATAATGACGTAAATCCATGAAAAAAATTTTAATCGCTCACTAGTTTACATGTAGTAGATAAATATTCATGTAAATTATGGAACCTAAGCCCAATATGGACGGAGACCCATAACTAGGACTTTGGTGGTGGAGGCATAATAAGAAGAAAGAAGCCCCACATGCTGCCACCCTAACTTTGCCTTTCATTTTTTGTGTCATCCCTATCTTTGTTGTCACTTATGTGTTTTGAAAATTCCTTAATCTCATCCTTATCATAGACCTAGTGAGATAATCGTGATTAAGATACTTATGCCAATGGTGAAAATGAATACATAGTATGATGAAATCAATGTTGCTTTCAAGTGATATCGACAATCTTGATCAGTCTACCACCTTGAGTAGAAATCTATTTCAAGCCTAGAAAAGAGTGAAAAGGTATAGAATTATGACTCCTAATCTATTGCCAATGATTGGTGACACTAAAATGGATGCCCATGATACACCTTGTGTTGCAATCTCATAAGTCTGTGCAAATGATTTTCCAAAATTAAAAATTAATTTCTTAATCATTTTTATGATAGAAAATTCCCAAAAAAAAAATAATTAAGAAAAAACATAATATAGAATAGAATGAATCATTTTAAACTTGATAACATGTAGCTATGATCATTTTAATGCGAATAAGTGGAAACAATAAAAGACATTAGTGTAATCATTATCATATTTAAAATGATTTTAAAATAAAATAATACTTAAAAATAGTGAATAGAGAGTGTTAGTAAGAGAAGGGATCACAAAGATGCAGATGTGACAAAGCCTAAGAACAAGAACAATGCAGAACAATGACAAAAAATTTTCTCAATTGAGCCCATCTACTATTTCATATGGGACTAGGGGGTCAAACTGAAACAAAATACTTTTTCTTAGTAGGTGTGATCCTTGGGACACAGATCCAATTTTTCAATCTTTTGGATTCCTTGGAAGGCATTTTTCCTATTCTCGGTGGTATCATTATGCCGTTGTGCCTAGATATTTTATTTGTCTCTCCAAGAAAATGGATATCCTCATAAAATAAATTGAGTTCAATAGTTTTTTTCTCTCCAATCAAACCAGGTCCATCTATCTGGCTTCTTATATTTAAAGTGAATGGTGTATTGATAACATGCATATTTAACTTAAATTCTTACCTTATTTAACTAATATTCATGCTTATTTTATGTAATTATGATGCATGTTATCCTAGTTTTATGAATTTTCTCCATTGGCATGCTATTATACTAAAGTTCATATTTATGCATTAATTAAGGTTAATTATGTGCTTTATGAATGTTTAATCTTTTCCAAGGTTAAATAAATAGAAATTAATCATTTTTTCTTAAATTACTTTGACTTTAGTAGATATTTTGAAGAATAAATTTCAATTAGAATGTTACGATGAGATAAAGAAGATTTCTTAAGAGATTATCTTAATTTATTATGAATTCATTTGATATTCTTCTTTTAATTTATATTTTATATGGTATGATATTAAAAAGGAAGAAATTTGTGATCCAATGGAGAAAATTTGAATTAAAAAGGAGTTATATTTCTAAAGTTATGGATTTTTGAATTTCTTAGATTTTTCTGGATTTTTCCAGAATTTATTTTGATATGCAATCGATTTTTAAAATGCAAAAAAGGGGTTGAATTTCCGCAGGACCCACGGAGGTGATGTGGCGTGGGGGACCCGCGCGGATGCAACATGGTACGTAAGGCCACGTTGCAGAGCCGCGCAACCCCACGCGACGCGCATGTGGCACACAGGTGGTTGGAACGCGTGGCACGGGCCACGCAAGTCCACGCGGATGCCCGGGTGGTGCCACATGGCAGTGAGGTAGTTGGGGCGGTAACGCAATAGTGTTAAACCGTCCCAGTTTATATACTCACCCATTCTGCCGATTTTTTCTGTGTGGGACTATGTTCCCACGGAACTCCTTCTTTGCAAGACACGTGGCAGAACCAGGAGCATTGGATACGATCGCAAAGCGTCAATCTCATGGACGCGGAATCCACCGGATCATCGATCAAGCACGTGCGCTTAAAGGGAGTTAAGTGAATGTGATCGACGACATTTAAAGCGACACATGGCTTCATCGAACGAACACGATTTGACGCAATTTCAGCGCATCATGGATAGACGCGTGGATACATTATGAATGTGTGATTAAAGATCGGACGATGGAGATTTAAGAAGATCGTGGACATCAAGACGTGGGATCATGTCCCCTGTGTGTGAGCGACGTGGATGCATCAAAATCTTCAGATCTTCATCGGACGGGCGAAAGACGAAGATGACGTGGGATCGTGGGATCGTGGTCTACGATCATCTCATGATCACAACCATTGATTGGTCATCACCGCAATAGACGTCCCAGATTTTTTGTGCAGAATCTCCTTATAAAATGATGTTCTTCCCTTTGTAAACACAACTTATGATCAAATCGTGAAGCAATTAAGCAATTTTTGAGGAAAATCTTGAAATCATCATGATTCCCCTATGTCTAGACTCAATTGCGATCCAATTAGAGCAAGATTCGTCGTGATTAATCATCGGATTCAATCAAATTCTTCCCTTGAACGCCAAACGTCTGCTAAGGAAGAAATCAAGCCGATACTCTTCAATCCGCATAAATTGAAGCCAAATCTTTGTGACAATCAGGTTAGTAGTGAGAATAGATCATTCATCTTGCGGTAATTTTTGTTTAGATTAGATTTAGGTAGTTAATTTCACTTTAATAGTAATTTTGTTCTTCATTTTCGCCCAATTTTGGTTTAAATTTTTGTTGATTTTGAATTAAGGATATCTCTCTGATCTTAAGTCCGAATCACTTGATTCTAGTTTCATTGGTTTCCTTGTTTCATCAGATTTCCGTGGATAATAAATTCGTGAAATTCCATAATCATTTGATCCCTCAATAAAACGTTTGACCAACCATTGTTCATTTCAATCCAAATTTGGGTGTTGACTTGCGGGATCAATTACTCTTAAAATCTAAATTGGAATTTGACAATTTTGGTCTCTTTAGAATCCTCTAGTTGTTAGATTTCTATTGATATATCAATTTCAAGATTTGGATACCATTTGGTTAGTCAATTTGAAGATTTACACTATAGTATTCATTTGGGGATTTTTTTTATCTTTGATTTTCAATAATTCATAATAAATCCAATTCTTATAGAAAAATCATGAATTTTATATCAATAAATTTCATTTTCTCTCTAGCTTAAGCTCTTTTTATTCTCTGATTTTTAGAAAGTCAACTGTTGGTTAACGTCAATACTTTGAGCTTGACCTTTGACATATCTTCTAGAAATCAGTTTTCTAAAGTCTTAAAATATCTTATTTCATATATTTAGATCATCTCTATTGATTATATATCATTGTTACTTATTTAAAACCCTAATTAAACCTAATTTTGACTGAGTCAACTTTGCGATAAAAGTCAACCGTGTTCTCTGTGGATCGACACAATACTTCGAGTATACTTGATTTTATATCGTTGTCATTGTGAGTTCGGAATTATAAATTTTGTTTGACCGACGTTTGTGTATTTTAACGACCGCATAAAATGCTTCGTCATGTATCCCCTCTTATAATACTATTTCTACATACCATTATCAATGATGATCCTAGTAAGACATTTGCTCTATAAGAAGAGTAATTCATGAATCAAGATCAAACACATTCAACCATTGAATCCAAAAAAAGAAGAGAAGTACTTGAATACACATACATTGCAAGATTCACCAATTGGACGATAAAATACTTAGGGGGGTGAATTAGTTTCTTTTTGCATATTTATGTTTTCCTAATATTTTAATGAATTCGTTAATTATTTGCTCAACTACCCACATTTCTTGTACACCCAAATTTTTTATATTGGATAGGGTATCCTAACCCATCGAGCTAGTCCAAAGAGCGGACAATCCTCCTAAAATCTCTCCTCACCCTATTAGTGTTGGTTTCTGAGGTCAATAAACCTTCCAAAGTTCTAATCAAAACATCGAATGCAGCGGAATACATTGAATCGAATATTCAAAACATCGAGGCACCAAGAATAGATGATTCTATCATTTAGTAAGTATGAGAAAACATACTTAAAGGGTTCCCTTGAAGGAGTTCTTGAAGCTATTCAAGTGTCTAGCCTCTAGTGGTGTCCACACGGCCTCGGAATGGTTGGATCTCTTCTTCAAAGCTCTTCATCAAGAGAGAAAGAGAAGAAAGAAGAAAATTCTCACAAGGCTGACAAGAGGCCTCGAAATTATCCAATTGATCGATGAATCAAAGGCTTTTCACCTCAAGTTGTGGTCATTCTCTCTCTATTTATAGACATTTTGTATGTAGATTTTTCATAAAAATCCTCATAATTATGTCTAGATCCACCGGCATCTATAGACGATGAAATAGGAAAATTTTAAGATATTCTTAAAATTCGATCAATGCAGATGAGGAATTGATGTGAAAAATCGACGATTTTAGTGAATTAGGAAAGAAGACTCTAAGAAAAAGCCACAGAATCAAAATTCACTCGATTTTGATCAATATTCTTGAAGAAATCAAAGAGCAAAATCTACGTAAAAAAATTGATCACGAAGAGAGAAGACAGTAAAGTTTCATTTGATTAATCTAATCTAAGCTTTGAAATTAAAATCTTATAATAAATGATGAAAGGTCATGACAAGTAGAAATTGGCTCTAATACTACTACTGGGTTTTGAGGTCAATAAGCCTTCTAAAATTTTGATCAAAAAATCAAATGTAGAGAAATATATTGAATTGAATATTCAAAATATTGAAGTACAAAGAATAGATGATCTTATCATGTTGTATGTATGAGAAAACATACTTACAAGATTCTCTTGAAGGAGTTCTTGAAGCTATTCAAGTGTGTAGCCTCTGGCGGTATCCACACAGTCTCTGGATGGTTAAATCTCCTCTTCAAAGCTCTTCACCAAGAGAGAAAGATAAGAGAGGAGAGAATTGTCACAAGGCTTGCGTGAGCACCTGTAGTTGTAGTCATTCTCTCCCTATTTTTAGACATTTGGTATGTAGATTTTTCATAAAAACCTTCATAATTATATCTATATCTACTAACATCCATAGACCTTTATGTTCATAGATCTCACTAGTTAATAACTCTATATACCAAATAACATCTTATTGGTCAACCTTAATTACTTATCCACATCAACATATAGATTAGTTAATCAATGATTGATTTAACCCAATTGATAAGTTGAGTTGCCAGCTTGTTACGGGCCAAGCTACACCACGTACTCTAGGAGATATGGAGCATGTAAGAACTCACTTATGGAACCTTTCTTTCATCAATTACCATGTATGTATAATATGTCATCCGCACGAGACTTGTGAATTACTTAGGATACGGTCAATTGTCATACCCTAATTGATCACTGAAGTTAGTATTGATGTGTGCAGGAAATCATCAGGAACTCTGATATTTCCACTACCTATGCCACGGAAGTCATTCATTGAGTCAATCTCCTAAAATATCAAAGGTGGATGATCCCATCTTGATCACGCAATCATCTTCATGGACTTCATGTCATATCTGACGGAACGAATCGATGCGGTTATTAATTTCACACCGATTCATGTAAATAATAAAGCCAAACTCACCAATTTATGAAATTAATACGAATTGAGGGGTATAGTGGTGAATAAGGGTCGAATCCACAGAGAAATAAGGGATTTTTGAGAGATCTTTTTAAATTCAATCAAATCAGATGATGATTTAAGGTAATAAATTAGGGAAAATGATAGATTTAGAAAGAAAACTCAAAGAAAAATCGACAGATTCAAAAATCACTCGATTTGGATCAAGATTCATGGAGAAATCAAAGAGCGAATTAGAGAGAAATTTCCGAATATGAATTAAGAGAAATTTGAAATAAAAGACTAAATTAACTAAATTCACGATGCTAAATTATAAATTAATGATACATGACGAAAGATTAGGAGGAAAATACATAATCTAACCCGAGATAGCGATCGAAATGATCCAATTAATCACCGGATTCAAGGCTTTTTATTTCGCGATTTCAAAAATGATCTTCAGTGTTCAAGAGGCGAATTCTCCCTAATCGATCGACGAAATCTCATTTTCAACCACTCAATAGACGCAAAAATGAGTCTAGAAGTGATTGGAAGCAAGAGAGTTCAATTGGTCAAAATCATCAAAGAATACATGAAAATGTCGAAGAACATCTCAATTTATAGCCAATTTAGGCGTAATCGTCTGATGAAACGCTTCATCTTTGATCAACTGCTCTGATGAAACGTATCAATGCAAATCATTACGGTTAAATCATCTCCGTTGAATCGGAGATGGACCCCCGAGATAAAGCCATGTCGCGCGCTTTAGAAATAATTCTTGAAATGTCATATGTGTGATCTTGATCTAACGCTCCGAATGCGTTTTCGTCAATTTAATCTTAGCCGTCATAACTCTCTTGATAAATGGCTGAGATTATATCATTTTTAAAATGATTCAACGATGAGTAATAATGCGCCATGTACCCCCCGCCTTTAAGTGAGGATCGACGATCGCAATTTAATCGCGCGATCGAACGCTTAACGTTGCGCCACGTCATCTCTAGCTCTTGATCGTCGATCGTGATTGATCGAACGCTCCAAATTGCGTCACGTCAACTGCGCACTTATAATAATCCAAAAAATCAATTTTAATTAGAAAAATTGATTTTTAATTCCGAAAAATCCTGAAAAGTTTATTAAAAACTTAGAAAAATTAAAAAATCTAGAAAATCCCTAAAATTAGAAAATTCATAACTTTCAAAATACAGTTCCAAAATAATCTAAATTTCTTTCATTTGATGATAAATTTAATTATCTATGATTATAAAAAGTCAAAATATTTAAATAACAAGAGAATAAATTATTATTTAAAAAATATACTCATTTCTTCTTGAAAAACAAAACTTAGATAAATAAATGAGTGTATATAAACATTTTCTATTATTATTTAACATTAAAACCTAATTATAATCTCAAATTTAGATGTGAATAATCTATTCTAAAATATATTCTTAATAATGCATAGTTATCCCTAAAATAGTATATTTTGATATTATAACTTAAAATTTCATGAAATGATAGAAATGCACTCAAATTATGATAACATCCACAAAAATGGAATGTTTTATGCCTTAATTTGTATTAATAATCATTTTTTTGCATGTTAAGATTGCATGTTTATCAATATCCAATATATAACGTTTAGATATCCAAAATATTCGTAAGTCATAATAAAAAATATGACCATCCATTTGCAAGATGTCTTTGGTGTCTCAAGTGAAAAGACCACATATATAACCATGACATGCATCAATCTGATTAATAGTTAGGTATAATTACCAGTCAAGGAGTTATATAGATCAATTTAGTGAAATCTTTATCTAAAGAGCACCCACTATCTTTTGTTAGTGTCTCCACACTATTAGCTATAGGATGAGCCATACCCATCATTTGAGTGACAATGCGAATCTGCGAGGTCATTGAATACACATAGACTCGCATCAAAGATAATTTCAAACTCACCAATTTTAAGAAATAATCATGAATTAAGGAGTATAAAGGTGAGTAAGGGTTGAAACCACGTAGAATTAAGGTATTTTCGAAGAACTGCTTAAAATTCTATCAAATCAAACAATGAATTGAGGCGAGAAATTAGAGATTTTTATATATTTTGAAAGAGAACTCAAAGATGAATCCATGGAATCAAAAATCACTTGATTTGGATCAAGATTCGTAGAGAAATCAAAGAGCAAAAATTAGATAGAAAATTGATCACGAAGAAAGTGAAATCAGAAATTAAATCTAATGTTAACCTAATCTACGATTCTAAATTACAATATAATGATACATGAAGAAAGAATAGGAGGAAAAAAATAATCTAACCCGAGATAGTGCTCGAAAGAATCTAATTGACTGCTGGATCAAAGGCTTTTCATTCCGTGATTTAGAAGACAATCGTCGGCATTTAGGATGCAAATTCTCCTTGTCCTTTCGACGAAATCTCACTTTTAAATACTCTTGGGATGGGGAGATGAGTCTAGAAGAAGAAAAAGTGGGAGATTAAGGGATTGAGATGTCTAAATAGTTTGATAGCTTGAAACATCCAAGAATGCTTTAAATTGTTAAAGACCATCTGAATTTACAGGGAGATTTTGGTGTCACCATCGGATTGACATTTAATCTTCAATCAATGGCTTTGATGAAGTGCATATGTGCGAATCATTATGCTTAAATCACATTCATTAGATCGAAGATTAATTGCTGAGATTTCACCACGTCATGCGTGAAGATGAAATGCATGGATTGCCTGCCATTCGATCTTGGTCTAACGCTCTTGATGCAATTGAGTGACTTTAATATCAACTGTTATAACTCCTTAGATGAACGATTGAGATTAAAACCTTTTGATGTAACACGACAG
>CM044101.1:22376657-22512535 GCA_024174645.1 Lemna minuta | reverse complement strand
TCCAAGTGAACCTATACTCCTCCTTACTCATGAGTTTGAGAAACTCATCATCCACTAAGTGAATGAAGAAAGACCTCTCTTAAACAGTGAAAGAGAGTGTAGATCTTAAGGGAATTACCTTCCCTCCTCTTCCACTTATACACTGATCTAAAGATTGACTTGGTCAAAAGAAATTCAACCCTTATCCTTAGATACTTAGAATCCCTTGAATGGACCAAGTCAACCACCTTCTACCTTGACATAGGTTCCTAATTTCCAAGCCATATCCACCATATCATAGGTACCTTTGTATAAATTATAATTATTGATCTCAAGAAAATCAATAGGAACATACTTGTTCTCCCATTCCTTCTCTCTTTGAATACCACCTATAGTTAGAAGTATAGGAGAGATCTATACCTTATCGCCTATGGAAGAAGTATCTACGGATTCGACCTCAAGAGTAAAGCCTTGGCATGAATAAACCCATCCATTTATATATTGACAATTCAGCATGCAAGAGGCCTCATAAATGAAGAATAACAAACCCCGATTCACTCAAAGTGAATATGAAGACAATTACAACAAAGAAGATCATTTTACATTGGATTTTAACCTTCACGGTTGTTGAAAGGAAGGAAGCTCAGCATGAAAGTTACCATGGACAATCATCTTACTTATCCATAACTACCACCAAACCGACAAGAGATCAAAAGGCTCCCACATCATCTCTCCTTATTGACATGAAACCATTATGACGAGCATAAGGGAAACTTCCACATGGAGGACTACCTTCTACGTGCCCACACCTCTACGATTGATGAAGACAATAAAGGATTGGTCCTGAGAAAAGAAAAATAGAGGAGAAGAACATCAACGTTGACCTCTACGATGGGAAGCGTTGTGATAACATGAATTTATAACTTATATTCTTACCCTATTTAACTCATATTAATGCTTATTTTATGTGAATATGATGAATGTTACCTTAATTTTATGAATTTTCTCCATTGGAATGCCATTATACTAAAGTTCATATTTATGCATAAATTAGGGATAATTATATGCTTGATTGATGATTAATCTTTTTGAAAGATTAAAATAATATGAATTGCATATTTTCCATGATGTAATTTGATTTTAGGAGATGATTTCAAGAATTAATTCCAAGGAAATAATGATTTGATGATTTAAAGAAGGAATTTCTAATGAAAGACTTGATATTATTCTCAATCCTTCTCATCTTCCTGTTTTTAATTATATTTTAGATGTAATGATGCTAAAAAGAAAAGAAATTGAGATCTAATGGAGAAAATTTGAGATTAAAAGGAGTTGTATTTTCAAAGTTATTAATTTTTGAAGTTTTAGACCTTTCTCTGAATTTTATCTAATTTTTAATCGATTTTTACTAAATTTTAATCAAATTTCTTCCATAATTTAGAAGCGCAAAAAGGAGGTTATTTTATCCATAGAACCCACAGATGATGTGGCGCGCGGACGCTGACGTGGCGCGCGGGACCAGCGCGAGGATGTGACGCGACACTAAGGCCACGTGGCAGGGCCGCGCATGGCCCACGCGAGGCGCAAGAAGCACTGACACGTGGCAAGAGGCCACGCGGATCCACGCGGACGCCAGTGAGGGGTGCCACGTGGCAGGAGGGTCGGCAGGTGAAGGGACCATGGGTTAGTGGGCCCTGGTTAGGAGATTGGGGCGGTAACGCAAATGCGTTACCACACCCAACCTTTTATACTCACGATTCTCTGTTTTTTATTCCGTGTGGGACTATGTTCCCACGGAATTACTAATATGCAGGTGACGTGGCGATCACACAGGCGTCGGATCCTATCGCGAAGCGTCGATCACGTGGACCCGAGTCCACGCGATCGAAATCAAAGCACGTGCGTAAAAGCCAACTTAAGTGAAATCAATCTACCTCTCACTTGGCAACACGTGGACGCTTCGGGAGCGTCTGATCTCCATCAGACGGGTGGCGCAAGCAAATGACGTGGAGTAATCATAACAAGTGAGGAAGATCAGATGGCAGCGATGCGTTGCGACTCACGATCGTGGCTTAGCTTCCGCGTGCGATCGCGACTGTCCAATTAACCTGGAGCAGATCGGACGGCTGGAATTTGTCACGGAAGATTTCAACGCGGTCGCGGCTCGATCGCCACACAATTGAGGCTCGATATAACCGCGATCGTGGATCAATTGTGGGCGATCGTGGCACACGATCAAGTAACGATTGGTGGCCCATGCTTGTCATGCAATCATGGCCACCAGTCGGCATCCACTCGCAGATCAAACGGCCCGAATTTTTCCTACGAAAATCCCTTAAAAACTGATGTATTCTCCCTTCTTTTCTCTTAACTTTTGATCGATTCGTGAAGGAATTAAGCAAATTTCAAGGAAGGTCTTAAGTTCTTCATGATTCCCCCGCGTTTAGACTCAATTTCAATCGAAATTGGAGTGGGATTGATCACGAATTCCATCGAATTTCATCGAATTCTTCCCTTTAATTCCGAACGTCCGCGAGGAAGAAATTGAGCAAATTCATTTCAATCCACGTGAATTGAAGCTCCATTCTTGCGGCAATCAGGTTAGTAGTGAGATTCAATCGATTATCATGTGGTAATTTGAGTTTTTATTAGATTTAGAACTTTATTTTCACAAATTAGTTCTTAGTGTTCTTCATTTTCACCCAATTTTAGTCCAAATTTTTTTTGATTTTGAAAATAGGATATCTCTCTGATTATAATTTCAAATCACTTGATTTTGGTTTCATGGGATTTCTCTTTTCATCAACTTTCAGTGGATAGCAAAATCGTTGAATTCTGAGTTCATTCGACCCTTCAATTTAACGTTTGATCGAGCACTGTTCATTTTCAACCCGAATTTGAATGTTGAGTTTCGGGGTCAATTGCTTCAAAATACTAATCAGAATTCGATCATTTTGGTCTCTTTAGAATCCTCTAGTTCTTAGCTTTCCATTGATATATAAATTTCAAGATTTGAATATCATTTTTCTAGTCAATTTGAAGATTTTCTTTGAGGTGTTCATTTCGGGAATTTTCTAATCTTTGATTTTCAATAATTCATAATAAATCCATTTCTTATCGAAAAATCACGAAGTTTATATCAATAAATTCCATTTTCTCTCTAGTTTCAAAATATATAATTTTCGTAATCTTCTGACATCTTCTGGTTCTCTGATTTTACAGAACTTCGACTATTGGTCAAAGTCAATGCTTTGACTTTGACTTTTGACTTTTCTCTATCAAATCTTAGATCTTAAAACTTCTTATTTAGTATATTTATATCATTTAGATTGATAACATCTTATTTTCATTTCTTTAAAACCTCTTTTAAACCTAAGTTTGACCAAGTGAACTCTACATTTAAAGTCAACATTGTTCTCTGTGGATCGACCCGATACTTACACATTACTTGATTTTATATCTTTATCTTTGTGAGTTCGGTTTTATAAATTCTTTTGATAGACGTTTGTGAGTTTTAATGACTGCACAAAAACGCTTCGTCACATTGCAAAACGAAATGACTTAGAGAAGGTTATTTCTCTCGGTGATGACCTAATTAGCGTTCTAGAGATAGAAAGTAGTTACTACTTCCGAGGAATCAGACAGCGATCAGAAAAACCACCAAGCAAAATAAAAGAAGAAGAAGGAGAAGAAGATCATGGCAATTGTGGAAGCTTGCTGCGTCACGAAGAATGGGCCCTGATACACCGCATATATTGAGTAGGAGTGTGATGTCGTTGGGAGTCTTGATATTCAGTCGCTGGATCCCCACACGAGCCGCGAGGCAAAGGCAGGAGGCAAGACTGCCCCTCAGGATAAACTGGACGACGGCGCAGCAAGTGCCACTGCCGATTGGGGAGGTTAAGTTTATGAAAGCGCACACTCCGAGCGGGGCGATGTTGGAGATGCAGGTCACTACATTGATCAGGCTGGATCCGGACTTGGCGCTGATTGCGCTGACGCCCGCGCGAAGAGGAGCAGATTGAAGCAAAGGAAAAGGGCGGTGGTCACTCACGATTTTCCTGCCATTTTTATCTTTGAGAAGATCGCCGAAAAGAAAGAGGGAACTGGACTTCTTAGCGACGGTCGATGTGGACCCCTTGTGAGAGTAATCAGAGCCGTTCAACCCTAATCGCAGGGCAGAGTTTATTACTCGAGAGAAGACTAAATCGAGATCGTCAGATCGGATTTAGTTATAACGGCGGAGATGCAAGGAGAGGACGTATGTGGGCCCCACAAGTTGTTATGAATGTTTTGATTCTATTCTTTGTTGTTTTTAAATAACCCGAATGTATGTTCGGATAACAAAGTGCGTGTGCGAGTGAAGTGAATAAACTAGAGTTTCATCTTCTTCTTGTTCTTGATTATTGGAGAGAGCAACCAATCATGAGTGGCTATAGAAGGGAATTCTATTCGCGTAGATTGGTGTGTTCTTACAAGTGGTATCAAAGCAACCGATCGTCATGAGACCTGCGGGAAAATGCCGAGAAGAGGTGAGACATCAACTCAAGGTGAGAAAGCTATGACCAGTGAAACGATCAAGAAGATTGAGGTGGTCTCTCTGACTCCTCTAACTCAACTCTCCGCTACAAATTATTGTCATTGGCCAATGAGAATGGAAGTGCATCTCGATGCTCAAGGTTTGTGGGACGCTATTACCGGTACCGACACGAACAGGCAAAAAGATAGGCTTGCTTTATCGGCGATGTTAGCGGCTATTCCAGAATCGTCTGGAGTTCAATTGGATATCAAGAAGTCGGCGAAGGTAAATTGGGAAATAATTCGATCATTCCATGTGGGAATTGATCATCTTGCCCAATCAAGAGTGCAAGGTTTGAGAAGGGAGTTTGAGAATATCTCGATGAAGAAAACAGATAAGGTGAGTGAATTCACTAATAAATTCTCACGAATTGTGTTTGAATTACGACAACTCGGAGAGAGGGTGGACGACAAAGAAGCAGTTAAGAAGTTTCTTCGATCGATGTCACCGAGGTACAACTCACTGAATCTATCCCTTGAACAATTTGGTGATCTCGATACGATGTCATTGGTGGAAGCTATCGGATCATTAAAAGTTCACGAGATGCGACTTTCTGAAAGAGATGCACGAGAGGAAGAACATGCTCTACTATCCCGTGCAATGAGTAAGTTCAAGAAAACAAAACAAGAAGAAGGACAGATGTCGTGCGGAAGAGGAAGAGGTAGAGAAAGAGGAAGAGGCAGGGCAAGAGATCAAGGAAGAGGCAAATCTCAGCCAAATGAAGAGCTAAAACAAGAAGGAACAGAAAGCCATTTGATAAATCAAAGGTGAGGTGTTATAATTGCCAAGAATTCAGACATTTTGTAGATGAATGCAAAAACGAAAAGAAGCCGAGAGTGCGTGAAGAGATAGTGAACTTGGCAATAGAGGAATCAAACCTGTTTATGGCATACACATAGGATGTTTTGCTACAAGGTGTTCAAGAAATGAAAATTCAAGATAACCTATGGTATCTTGATACGAGAGCAAGCTCTCATATGACAGGTATGAAATCATACTTCAATTCTATTGACAAAAATATAAAAGGTGTGATTAGGTTTGGTGATGAATCGTCGGTAGCATATGAAGGAAAAGGTTCTATATTGGCGTGTGATTCCTATGGGAAAGAATTGAGTCTCGATGGAGTCCTCTTCGTTCCAACTCTTAGGGTAAACATACTGAGCATTGGAAAACTTGATAAGGACGGGTTTACATCAACTCTAGGAGGAGGAATTCTTTCTATTTTTGATAATAAAGGGAATGCGTTTGCCAGAATTGGGAAATTGATGGAGAATTATTTCTATACATGAAACACAAGGGTTCTAATTGAACCTATCCTCCTCCTCCTCCTTATTCACTCATGAGCTTGAAAAATTATCCATTTATTAAATGGATGAAGAAGACCTCTCTAAATAATTAAAGAGAGTGTAGATCTTAAGGGAATTATCTTCCCTCCTTCCTCTATTTTACACTGATCTAATGATTGACTTGGTCAAAAGAATTAGCCTTATCCTTAGATAATTGGAATTCCTTGAGTGGACCAAGTCAACCACCTTCTTCCTTGATATAGGATCCTAATTTCAAAAAATTATCCACTATATCATAGGTAACCTTGTATATTTATAAAATAATGATCTCAAGAAACTAATAGGAATCCTCTTGATATTAAATGTCCTTCTCTTTGAAACCCTCCCTTAGATAGAAGTAGGAGAGATCTAATTATTACTACTCATGGAAGGAGTCCATTGGATGAAACTTCAAGTCAAGCATTCATTATTGAAGAATTCCAAGATCATGATAGCTACCATGGATAGTCCTCTTACCTATCAATATCTTCCACGATTTTTATGAGATACTGAGTTCCACGTGTTAGACAGCTACGTGGAATATCAAGACCCTCAGATTATTTAACATGGTAATGATGGGGCTATCATCAAAAAGATACCATCACATGGATACATCCGCCAAGTCTCTCCTTGAAGAACGTCTCCCCGGCTGCTAAACAGTCGTCGCTCACCACGTAAACATTAGCAACAGTGAAGACCGTCAAAGAACTTACCATGAACGTCCGCATGAAGACACTCCCGAAAATGAAGAGAACAGAAAGATAGTCAAAGCCACAACCATTCACGGCTTTGAAGTCCCAAAAAAGAAAGGCCACCTCCCACGTTGGCTGCATTTCTCAGGTGAAGTTAAGACATGAGAAGAAACGCCTTTTCTACTAGAAATCAGAGTTACAATGCCTTCCCACCTCCTTCACGACCACGTCATTGCTGTTTTCAACATTCTTCGGCAATCCAAGTCAAAGAACACAAAAGCATTTCATTAGCATGCTTATTCACCAGCTAAAGATTCTCCCGAACTCTCCACGTCACCACCGCTTTTCCACAATCCCGACGACGGAAATATCAATGGATTTAATCGATTCTAAGATTACAAGAGTCTTCTACCAGAAAGGTTATGTCATTCAACTTCTGGGCAACGACCGCTCCTCAGCTCTCAGCTTGATCGTCGCCACAGACGGTTCTACAGACATGATAGAAGAAAGGAACATCACGTCAACACCAAACTAACTTCATCTTGACAAATTTCCGAGGCGTGTTGTAGTTATTTACGCGCATCAGTTTGGCAGGCCACATCAACAACAACCTACGGACTCTGCAAGAATTCTACATCAATCGTCTCCATCGGCAAATCTCAGAGAGAAGTCATGGACAAATATAATGGAAAGGATGGGGATTTAAAGACGAACTTAACCTACCTCATTGACTCTCGCCCATGGACGTCAAGATAACTCCCTACGACTTCTCGTCAAGATAATCTTACCATCTTCTCGCCAACTCCCCGTGTAATCGCTACAGACACCAAACCCGGCCAACCGTCAACCGACGCAGGAAAATAAAAGACAGATGCCTCGACTTCCGAAGAACATTCTCAGGAAATCCGAATACTCTCCGCATCCCTTCCTGCTGACGTGGAACAAGGAAGAACCGTAACACCTTCACGAAAAGACGCTACGACTCACCGGAGACGTAACTTCCATTCTCGTCGCAATCCTCCACATCCAGTCGTCTCTCTCTCTCCTTTCTCACTCTATAAAAGAGACAGATGTAAGCGAGAAGAACAGTTGATTATTGATAAAACTTTGGTTACTTGGTTACCTTTGGGTATGCTTACCCTTCGTGTTCTTCGTGCCTCCCCGTATCTCCATCTTTCCTCTCCCGCATCTTCTTCTCCGATTCTACCTCCCTCTCTTATATCCCCCCTCTCTTCTGTCGCTTTCAATTCCTACCGTCAGAGACTTGTTGAGGACGTCCGCATCAGTTGACGAACCCAGGAGCATCGCCTCTTCGCCAACTCAGGTATTCATCCTCAACTTCCGTACAGTGATAATATTCTATCCAAAATCTAAAGTCCAGCGTTAGAAACTCTAATCTCCCTACCATCTTTCGTTTTTCTCTTTCCATCCTCTACCGTCTTATATTATATAATATAGTATATTAACCGCGTCCCTATCCCCGCTCTCTCTTATCGTCCCTCGCTATCTTCCCTATTCTTATTTCATATATTCTATATTATCTCTTATATAATATCTCTCGATCTGATCAACATCTAAATTATCTATTATTATTATTATTCTACCTCTTGTATTCTCAATCTGATATCATTTCATAGGTCCTCCTTTCTCTTGTAGGATCATTCTTAATTAATGCTACTAATAATTCTCCTCATAGTCACATCTATTTCTTCCTTATCGTTATCATACATACCATCACATTGAGAAATATCCTACATCAGAAATCAAAGGGAAGTATGTATCTCATTAAATTGAATATCTCTGAATTTTGTCAAATCACACGTGAGGAGGAAGATGGAGTATGGTTGTGGCATCATCGTTTATGTCATCAAAGCTTCCGAGCAATTGTTGACATGAGAAGGACTGAAATGGTAAGTGGCTTACCAAAATTTCGTTTCTCTGATCATCTATGCAGGAATTGTGTGGCAGGGAAACAAAATAGAAGCACCTTTCCAAATAAATCGGAATATAAAGCATCAAAGAGACTTCAATTAATTCATGGAGACATCTGTGGACCACTCCAACCATCAGCAGTAGGAGGAAGAAGGTACTACTTTCTACTGATTGATGATTATTCTCGGTTAATGTAGGTGGCATTTCTGAAAGAAAAATCAGATGCATTTAAGAACTTAGTTGAATCGGAAAGTGAAGAGAAGGTTAAGTGTTTTAGAACAGACAGAGGAGGTGAGTTTCATTCAGAAGAATTCAAGGTTTACTGTGAAGAAAATGGTATTAAAAGACAACTTACTACTCCTTATTCACCGCAACAGAATGGTGTGGTGGAAAGAAAGAACAGGACAATCATGTCCTGTGTGAGAAGCATGCTAAAAGAGAAGAAATTACCTCTAGAACTATGTGCAGAGGCTGTAAATACCTGTGTATACGTGCTGAATCGTTCTTATACCAAGAGTTTGGAGAATTCAACACCATATGAAAAATGGAGTGGAAGGAAACCAAGTATAGATCACTTACGTGCTTTTGGGTCTGTGGTTCATGTAAAAACCACAAAAAGAGTGAATAAACTTGAGGACAGAAGCAATGTGATGGTCTTTATTGGGTATGAATTAGGTACTAAAGCCTATAGATGCCTTGATCCACTGAGTTTCAAAGTAACTATAAGCAGAGATGTTGTTTTTGAGGAATTTCAAAGTTGGGATTTCAGTCAACAGCGTGGTCAACGTACTGATTTCACCTTTACTTCAGCCATTGAGTTGGTCAATTCATCAGAAATCTCAACTGATTATCAAAACCCAATTTCAACATCAGACTTACCCTCATATGACCAAGGTAATCAAGATCAAAATTCTGGTGAAGAGGAAGATGAAGAAAGATCCGAGAGATACAGATCGATTCAATCAATCTATGAGGATACCCGAGGGATAGATGAGGAACAAGCACTGGTTTATATCAGAGAAGAACCGGCTTCATATGAAGTAGCAGTTAAGGAAGAAATATGGAGAATAGAAATGAAAGAGGAAATGGAATCGATAGAAAAAAATTTGACGTGGGATCTTGTCAAACCATCTGTGAATTGTAGGCCAATTGGAGTTAAATGGATCTACAAAGTAAAGAGGAATTGTATTGGAGAAATTACAAGACATAAAGCTCGTCTTGTAGCTAAGGATTACAGTCAGAAAAAAGGTAAAGACTATGATGAAGTGTTTTCTCCAATGGCAAGAGCAGAATCCATTCGGATTCTCATAGCTCTAGCAGCCCAATTAAAGTGGAAAGTGCATCATCTAGATGTAAAATCAGCTTTCCTTAATGGTGAAATTGAAGAAGAGATATATGTGTATCAACCTGAGGGTTTTATAGAGAAAGGAAAAGAAGATTATGTCCTGAGATTAAAAAAGGCTCTCTACGGACTTAAACAAGCCCCAAGAGCATGGAACTATAAACTTGATTGCATACTGAAATCAATGGGTTTTATCAGAAGTGTTAGTGATCAAGCAGTGTATATATTAAAGAATGTCCAAGAAAAATTATTAGTGGGAGTGTATGTGGATGATCTAATCATCACCGGATCAAACACTGAGGAAATTGAGGGATTTAAAACCTCAATGAAGACAAAGTTCGAGATGACTGACTTTGGACTTCTAAATTCATATTTGGGAATTGAAGTAATTCAGAAAGAAACTGAGATTAAAATGTGCCAATCAAGCTATGCATTAAAAGTTTTGGATGAATTCAGCATGAAAGAGTGCAATTCCGCTAAAACTCCAATGGAATGTCGTCTGAGACTAAACAAAGAAGGTGAAGGAGAGGAAGTGGAATCTACTATTTATAGAAAGTTAATCGGCTACCTGAGATATCTGACTCTAACTTGCCCTGACTTAATTTTCTCAGTGAGTTATTTGAGTCGGTTTATGAGTAAACCTTACTCTAATCACATGGCAGCAGCTAAAAGGATATTGAGATATATAAAGGGGACCTCGGATTATGGTTTAGTTTATGAAAGTAATGAGGAATCAAAATTAATTGGATTTTGTGATAGTGATTATGCAAGAGATCTGGATGACCGGAAGAGCACGTTAGGGTACATCTTTCTCCTCGGATCAAAGCCCATTATATGGAATTGTTGCAAACAAAAAGTCGTCGCTCTATCCTCATGTGAAGCGGAATACATATCTTCTGCATTGGCAGTGTGTCAAGGCATCTGGATAAGAAGATTTATGCATGAATTGATTGGAGATCACATGGAAAAGTTTGATCTTTGCATCAATAACAAATCGGCTATTGAAATTAGCTGACATCCAGTCTATCATGGACCGATGAAACATATTGAAGTGCACTATCATTTTATTCAGAATTGCGTGGAGGAAAACAAAGTCATGTTGAAGTACGTTAGAACGGACGATCAACTTGCTGATCTTTTCACTAAACCACTCGGGATTATGAAGTTTCTTGAGTTTCGGAAGAAGATCGGCCTTGTCAAAGTGAAGTGATGCTCAGATTAAAGAGGAGTATGTGAGAGTAATTAGAGCCATTCAATCCTAATCGCAGGGCATAGTTTATTACTCGAGAGAAGACTAAATCGAGATTGTCAGATTGGATTTAGTTATAACGGCAGAGATGCAAGGAGAGGACGTACGTGGGCCCCACGAGTCATTATGACTGTTTTGATTCTGTTCTTTGTTGTTTTTAAATAACCCGAATGCATGTTTGGAAAACATAGTGCGTGTGTGAGTGAAGTGAATACACTAGAGTTTCATCTTCTTCTTGTTCTTGATTATCGGAGAGAGCAACCAATCGTGAGTGGCTATAGAAGGGAATTCTATTCGCGTAGATTGGTGTGTTCTTACACCCCTCTTCACCGATATATTCAATGGTCATTCATTGACTATTGGTTCCTTACGTGGACGATGAGCTCCCTCATTCAAGATGGAACGCTTGCAGCTCCTGTCACGGCGATCCTTCCACCGCTCAAAGATTCCACTTCCTCCCTTCCTTGCTGTCACGCCGAAAAAATCCGTTGCCTATTGGAAAGACGGTTGGAGGCCACAGCTCCGTCTAAGAAGAAACTGACGATGTCAAGTAACGTTTGATGGGATCGCTCTAATCCCTCTTTACGGATCGTGGTCCACGTTTATTTTCCGTTTTCCTGCAGGAAGAGGCGTCACTCCTCTGTTTTAGGTAGTTACGGGTTGTCGAATGAGATTCATCTCAACCGTATGTGGAGAGAGTTATGACAGCGATCGTGAATACACGTCAGCAGCGACAGGTGCGCCTAAAGAAGTTGTTGCAGACCACTCCCTCTCTCTCCCCTTTCTATTTGTTGGATGATTTTATAAATAATCAGCCGAGTGATGAATTTGTGTGGGTGTTGACGGAAAGTTTTCGTGCGGTCGTCAAAACATACAAACGTCGGTCAAACAAAATTTATAAATCCGAACTCACAAAGATAAGATAGAAAATCAAGTAAAGTGTAAGTATCGGGTCGATACACAGAGAACAAGGTTGACTTTAATTGCAGAGTTCACTTGGTCAAACTTAGGTTTAAAAGTGGTTTTAAAGAAGTTGAAATGAGATGTTATGAATAGAAATTATATAAATAGACTAAATAAAAAATTTTAATATTTGAAATCTCGGATTTGAAAGAGAAAAAACAAAAGTCAAAGTCAAAGTGTTGACTTTGATTAGCAATCAAAGTTCTGTAAAATTAGAGAACTAAAAGGTGTGAGAAGATTACAAAAATTATATATTTGAAAACTAAAGATAAAATGGAATTTATTGATATGGAATTCGTGATTTTTTGATAAGAACTGGATTTACTATAAATGATTGAAAATCAAAGACCAGAAAATACCCGAAATGAACACTTCTGAGAAAATCTTCAAATTGACTGGTCAAATGATATCCAAATCTTGCAATTTATATATCAACGGAAAGCTAAGAACCAGAGGATTCTAAAGAGACTAAAATGATCAAATTACAATTTTTATTTGGGAAGTAATTGACCCCGAAAGTCAACGTTTAAATTCGAGTTGAAAATGATTAGTGCTCGGTCAAACATTAAGTTCAAGGGTCAAATGAACTCGGAAGGTGACGAATTTGATATCCACGGAAAGCTGATGAAAAGAGGAATCAAATGAAAAAAAAATCAAGTGATTTGGAATTATAATCAGAGAGATATTATATTTTTAAAATCAGCAAAATTTCAGACTAAAATTTGGGGAAAATGAAGAACACTAAGAACTAATTTGCGAAATTAAAGATCTTATCCTAATAAAAACTCAAATTACCACTTGATAATTGATCAAATCTCACTACTAACCCGATTGCCGCAAGAATGGGGCTTCAACTCACGTGGATTGAAGCAAATTTGCTCAATTTTGTCGCTTTGGACGTTTGGAATTCAAGGGGAAAATTCGATAAAATCAAGAGGAAATTCGCGATCAATCCCGCTCCAATTGCTTCGTAATTGAGTCTAAACGCAGGGGAATCATGAAGAACTTAAGATTTTGCTCCAAATTTGCTTAATTTCTTGACGAATCAATCAAAAGTTGAAGAACAAGGAGGGGATACATCAATTTTTAAAAGGATTTTTGCCCGAAAAATTTGGCCGTTTGATCCGAGAATAGAAGTGGGATTGATGGTCACGATCGCACGACGATCGTAACCCATCACTTCGAGGTAATCGTGGCATGATCGTACCAAGAGTGAGCCACGATCGCGGTTCAATCGCACGACGATCGCGTGGCGATCGAATCGTGATCGCATAGAAGTCTTCCGCGACAAACGCCAGCCGTTCGATCAAGTTAACTGGACGATCGTGATCGCACGTGGAAGCTAAGCCACGATCGTGAGCAACATTTTGCCCTCATCGAGTGTACATTGTCTGATGGCGATCGCCGCATCAAGGTGAGTCGAAATACGTCGCGTGTCCTCCTCTGATGTGTCATGATTGCGATTAGTTACAACCTCCCAATGATGAGCGTGATCATATCTCGTGAAGATCTCACGGTCCGATAAATATATGTGGTGCATTTTAATAGTCGCGCGTGTGATGAAGATCGGACGCTCCTGAAGCATCCACGTGTCGCCAGGTAAGTCGCTGATCACACCCACTTACTGCTTATTTTGAGCACGTGCTCGTGATGGAGATAGGGTGGACTCCGGTCCACTTGATCGACGCGCCTTGCTTGATGTGATTTGCATCCAACGCATGCAACGCGTCCATGTCACCTGCATTTCAAATCAACATGGGACATAGTCCCACATGGAGAAAAACATTACGATTTGCGTGTCAAAAAGGTAGAGGGGCGGTAAGCGTTTGCGTTATTGCCCCAATAATCTTACTAGGGTCCACTAGCCTGTGGGCCCTTCACCTGCCGACCCCCTGCCACGTGGCGCCCCACATGGGAATCCGCGTGGCCTCCTGCCACGTGTCCGCGCCAGCTGCACCTCGCGTGGGCCATGCCACGTGGCCTCAGTGCCACGTCGCATCCGCGTTGGTCCCGCGGGCCATGTCAGCATCCTTGCCACGTCATCCGCGGGGTTTGTGGAATAAAAACCCCCTTTTTTGAAATTTTAAATTAGAAATAACCTAAAAATTGAGTAAAAATTAATTAAAACTCAGAGAAAAATCCAAAAAAGGTAAAGAAAAATTCAACACTTCATAACTTAAGAAATACAACTCCTTTTTAATCCAAATTTTCTCCATTGGATCCCAATTTCTTTTAATTTTAATATCATGCCATTAAAAATATACTTTTTAGAAGAAGAAAATAGGATGCATTAACAATAAAATAAAAGTATATTAATTAAAATCTCTCTTTTAATCATCCAATAATTTCTCTCTTATAATTAACCTTTAAAATCATTTACTAAAGTCAAAATAAGTTAGAGAAAGAACTTGGTTCCTATTAATTTAACCTTACAAAATGATTAATCCTCAAGAAAGCACATAATTATCCCTAATTTATGCATAAATATGAACTTTAGTATAATAGCAAACCAATGGAGAAAATTCCTAAAAACTATGATAACATGCATCATGTTCACATAAAATAAGCATGGATATGAGTGAAATAAGATAAGAATTTAAGTTATAAATGCATGTTATCACACCCCCCAACTTAAATCATTACTAGTCCCTTAACAATGGAAGGCTAAAGAACATGTAATAGGACTAACAAGTTTTAGAAAATCATGGGTTAAGCATTGATAGAAACTGAAATGAATGTTCTACCTTAAATGATGCCAAGAAGAAAGTAATGTACTAGAAATTTAGGGTCACAACATTCCTCCGGAAAACACTTTAATCCACCAAATGAACTAAGAATCCTCTTGCTCTACATACTAATAAAAATATAAATAACTAAAAAAAATTCATCATACCAAACCAATCGTCTCTTCCTCCTTGCACTATTGACATGAATGATAAGGGCACAAGAAGTAGAAATCGAGCATCATCCTTTTCATACATAGTGGCTATAAAATAGAGTCGGCTAAAACACATGGGAGGTAGCTTACCATTCTAATTCTACTTTATTTTTGTATTTTTCTTTCTTTCATCCTAATTCTACTTTTTCTTTATTTTTCTTTCTAATTCTAATTTTTCATTTATTCATCCTAATTCTACTTGCTGCAAGACTTTTTGAAGAAAGAGATTAGCTAATTCAGAATTTGAAATTTATAAGGCTTTTTATGCTACTTTATTGAAAACAACATTACTCACTTCATGGTGCTCATCCTACCCATGTGCCGTCCTTAGTAGACATGAAGCTTATTCCCCCGAAGAGGTTTTGGTATCTCTATGGATCAGGGAGCTTCACTATGTCAATAATTTTAGTGCCAACAAAGGATGATACAAGCTACGACTTGCTATGAAAAGCGGAAGGATGTGCTTGCAAGGAGTCATTAACTCAAAGTTTAAAAGAGGAATGAGTAGATGAGAAGTATAGAAAGTTTTGAAAAATCATATTATGAGCTTGAGTAAATCCTTAGTTTGGATTTTATGGTTTCCCAAAGGAATACCTAGATCCATAATTCCATCGACTCTACCATCTCCTCAACATAACACTTAAGGTTGCTCTTCCCATAATTTTCTAAACAAGTGGAGGTGTTAATGTACTCTATGGTTTACTATTTCATGTTGTTTTGGAAAGATCATGTTGCTGTTCACATGTTAAAAAAAATCAGATCATGCATAGAATACTAGATGAAGAAATGCAAAAATTTTAAAAATTTTAAGTTTTCTAGAAAACTCCCAACCATGCTCATTCCTTTTATTGTCCTCAATAAAATTCAACATGCTCATGGAAAAAGTGATGACAATCACTATGCATGGAATTCATCATCAGTAAAAAGCAAAAGAGACATAGGAGAGAAAAGAAAAACTTAGCGGGAATTTGCAACGGTTGCATTCTTTTCTTCCTTTTTGGAGTTGTTTTGAAGCTGAATTTCTTCCTTTGATGTTCCCTTCTCCTTAGTACCTACTGAACTTATAGAAAAACAATAGCAACCATCAAAGCAAACAGAAAATATAAAATTAAAAATAAATGCTAAAACAAGAACAAAAGTAGAGAATAAATGCAAAAAGAAAAATAAGGATGGTTTGCCTCCCAACAAGCGCTAAGTTTTCTGTCTTTAGCTAGACGTAACTCCCTCTAGCAACTAATTAGTGGCTGAGATCTCAAGAGATTGCAACTCTTCATTATGGGGAGGTGGGGGTCCTTCTTCACTAATATATGGTTTAAATCTATGTCCATTTACCTTAAAGGAATTTTTGGTCTTGGGGTCTAAAATCAAGACCGATCCATTGTCAAACACTTCAAGGATCTCATATGGACCATCCAACCTTGAGCGCAATTTCCCTGGAAAGAGTTTAAGACTAGAATTATAAAGCCATACCTTGTCATGAACATGAAAAGTTTTCCTATTAATGTGCTTGTCATGAAAGGCTTTATTTTTGGCTTTATAGATATCAGCATTGTAATACGACTCATGATAACATGCAATCTTAACATGATAAAACATGATTATTAATGCAAAATAAGGCATAAAACATTCCATTTATATGCATGTTATCATATTCTGAGTGCATTTCTATCATTCTATGCAATTTTATGTTATAATCTCAAAATGTGTTAATTTAGGGTTAATTATGATGAATTAAAGATTAAAGATTTTATAACCCATATTTACTTGAGATTATAAGTGTTTTTAAAGTTAAAAAATAACAGAAATTATTTTTATAAACATTCATTTAAATTTCTAAACTTAAAATCTTAAGGAAATGAGTGTATTTTTGAAATATAAATTAAATCTCTTGTTATTTAAATATTTTGAATTTTTAGAATGATAGATAATTAAATTTCAGATCAAATGAAAAAAATTTAGATTAATTTGGAATTGTATTTTAAAAGATATGATTTTTACAATTTTTAGGGATTTTTCTAGATTTTTTCCTTATTTTTCTGATTTAATTTCTATTTAAAAAATGTTTAAAATAAATAAATAAATAAAGCAAAAAGCGCGCGGGTCCCACGCGGGTGCGACGTGGCACGCAAGGCCACGTGGCAGAGCCACGCGGACCCGCGCAGCGCGCCTACGTGGCGCGTTTTATATATATCATATATTTATTACATATATAGGTAAAAGGGGTCGTGAGCCTTCCCTTGATGGGAAGGGTTATTAACCCTTTAGATCGTCGGGTCTTATAAACCCGACAATTTCTTCTTCTTTTTTCTAGTGTGGGACTAATCCACACTTTACTTACCTTTCAGGTGACGTGGATGCATATGGAGCATTGGATCGGGCGGCGCGCGAGATCTCGCACGTCGATCGCGTGGACGCGGACCACTGATCCATCAATCAGCACGTGTCTTAAAAGTGTTATTATAACGGTCGGATCAGTAGCGACGTGGCAGCATCACAAGCCTCGATCACGTGGACGCGCGGACCATCCGATCAGATCAACGCACGTGTCTTAAAAGCCGAGTTATAACGGCCCTGATTTAATCATGCGTTTCTCCATCTGGACCGTTGGATCGCGATCTAAAGGATGGAATTTCACGCATTTTATAACGATGATCCACGCGGCGAATCCGGAGCGTCCATTCAAGATCGGACGACCTAAGATTAATCGTAACGGTTCGCTGTTACGAACGCATCGCGACCGTTAATGAAGCCTCAAATACACCGATCGGACGGTTACGCTTTTTTGCCCTTATAAATAGACGAGTTCTTCGTCGATATATGTATTCGAGTCTTATTTCAATCAAATTGACTTGTATAGACACCAATCCACTCGTTTCTCTTGATTCCATCCTCTTCCTCTTTCATTTCCGCATCCATGGAGGGGTTGAAATCAAGATTTGGTGGAGAATCGAAGGAGAAATCGCAGCTTGAAGCCGATCGTGACGCTCTTGACGTTTTCGGTGATTAATCGGCTTAATCACCTCGCTTTGAATGCTAAACAGGTTTAGTGGAAGCAGTTTTTCCTAGATTATCTTCCTATTATCTTTAATTTTCGTTTCGATTAGGATTTAGAGTTTAATTTCATCAATTTTTAGCTTAAATCACGATTTTTAACGTCCGAAATTTTCTCTCCACTTCAAATTTCGATTTCTCCGCGAAATCAAATCCAAATTCGATGATTCTTGATTCTGTGGATTTGTTTTGAAGTTATCTTTCTAAAAACACCATTTTCCCTAATTTCTCACCTTAATTGATCGTCCAATTTGACCAAATTCCAAAAGATATCTCAAAAATACCTAAATTCCCTGTGGATTCGACCCTTATTTACCATTATACCCTTCAATTCTCTCTTAATTCCCCAAATTGGTAAATTAGGCTTTATTTTTTACACGAGACCGTGTGAAATCGACGACCTCGCGGTCTCATCTCGTCAACTCATTCCGTAGTTCTTGGAGCTCTTAAATTTGCAGAAGTCTTTCTTTTCTAGCTTGATCAAGAGATAGATTGAATTTTTTAACGGCCCAATATGTTCTATGCTCTAACTCGACGGGGAGGTGGCAAGGTTTGCCATAAATGAGCCTAAAAGGAGACATCCCAATGGGTGTCTTGAATGCGGTGTAGTTGGCCCATAGAGCATCGGGTAGCTTCGCTGCCCAATCTCTTCCATCCATGCGAATGATCTTCTTCAAGATGTAGTTGACTTCTCTATTGCTGACTTCTACTTGGCCATTCGCTTGGGGGTGATACGGGGTCGTGACGCGATGGTGGACTCTATATTTCGTAAGTAAATTCCTGAAATGTGAGTTAGTAAAATGAGATCTACCATCACTAATAATAGCTCTAGGACAACCGAATCAAGAAAAGATATTGTTAACAATAAACCTATTAACCACTCGATGATCGTTTGTCCTTGTCGGTATCGCCTCGACCCATTTGGACACATAGTCCACCGCTAGAAGAATGTACTCTTTTCCCTCCGACGGTGGAAATGGTCCTATAAAGTCAATTCCCCAAACATAAAAAATTTCTACCTCAAGGATGGTTTGCAAGGACATTTCATCTTGCTTTGAGATGTTCAATGCGGATTGACACTATAGACACTCCTTGCAATACTTGATCGCATCCTTGAATAAAGTTGGCCAATAGAAGCCACTTTGTAGCACTTTCGCTCCCGTCTTTCTCGATGCAAAATGTCCTCCACATAAAGATGAATGACACATCGCTTGAATATGCTCTTGTTCGTCCTCCGGAACGCATCGCCGAATAATGTGATCAGGCCATACATGGAACAATTGATGTTCTTCCCAAAAATAATATCGAATATCGTAGAAAAATTTCTTCTTTTGATGGGTGTTCCAAAATTAGGGACAGGTTTTGTGATTAAGTAATTAAAAATATGCGCAAACCAAGGTACCTTAGTCGCAACGATGAGGAGCTGCTCATCGGGGAATGTGTCACAAATCTCACCTAAGGATGTAGTATGGAGTCGAGAAAGATGATCAGCCACTGAGTTCTCACTTCCCTTCTTGTCTTTGATCTCCAAATCGAATTCTTGAAGGAGGAGAACCCATCTAATCAGTCGTGGTTTGGCCTCTTTCATGGATAACAAGTACTTCAATGCGGTATGATCCATGTATACAATGATCTTGCTGCCCAAGATATACGGCCTAAACTTCTCCAAAGCAAAGACAACCGCCAACAACTCCTTCTCCATAGTAGTATAATTAAGTTGAGCGTCGGCTAGCGTCTTGCTTGCACAACATATGGTGGTCGGCTTTTTGTCGATTCGCTGCCCCAAAACCGTGCCCACTGCAAAATCAGAAGCGTCATACATAATCTCAAAAGGTAAGTCCCAATTAGGACTTTGTAAAATAGGCGCTTCCACTAATGATTGCTTCAGCTGCATGAAGGCGTGCTTCCTTCTTCCTCAATGATAAAAATCTTTTTCCTTGTATAAAAGAGAAGTCTGTGGTTTTGAAAATTTAGCAAAATCTTGAATAAAGCCAACATGCCCTAGGAAACTTCTATGTTCCCTTATCGACTTAGGGAGTGCAAGGTTTGGGATTACCTCAACCTTGGCCTTGTCCACTTCGAAACCTTTGCTTGAGACTAAATGTCCAAGCACTATACCTTCCCTTACCATGAAGTGGGACTTCTCCCAACTAAGGACTAGGCATTTCTTAACGCAAACGTAGAGGATTTGCATTAAGTGCTCTAAGCA
Organism: Lemna minuta; assembly: GCA_024174645.1. NCBI lineage: Eukaryota > Viridiplantae > Streptophyta > Magnoliopsida > Alismatales > Araceae > Lemna > Lemna minuta. Next base: position 22,492,276 of record CM044101.1, on the reverse strand, counting down.
CGCATCGAAACTCGGCCCGAAAACTGAAAAGTCATCCATGAAGACCTCCATGCTCTCTCTTATAAAATCGAAGAAGATGACCATCATGCACCTCTGGAAAGTGGCACGAGCGTTACATAATCTAAATGGCATGCGCTGAAATGCATATGTGCCAAATGGACATGTAAACGTCGTCTTCTCCTGATCATCGGGATGTATCACTAACTGATTATACCCGGAGTAGCCGTCGAGGAAGCAATAAAATCCTTGACCTGAAAGCTTGTCAAGAATTTGGTCAATAAATGGCAAGGGGAAGTGGTCCTTTTTCGTCGCCGAGTTAAGCTTTCGATAGTTCATGCATACTCTCCACTTTGTTTGAAGACGTGTGTGAAGTTCTTCGCCCTTGTCATTTGTCGTCACGGTGATCCCCGCCTTCTTGGGGACAACATGCACGGGACTGACCCATGGACTATCGAAGATGGGATATATGATACCTGCATTAAGTCATTTAAGGATTTCATCCTTAACGACATCCCATACCTTAGGGTTTAGCCGTCTTTGTGCCTCTCTAGAGGGACGAGAATCCTCCTCTAGGAAAATGTGATGCGTACACAAGAGGGATCAATTCTCTTTAGGTCCAAAAAATTCCATCCAATTGCTTCCATCCTTCCTCGCAAGACCGCCAATAATCTCTCCTCTTGGTCCTGATCTAGCTGCGAGGATATAATAACAGGGTTAGCGCAATGATGATCAAGAAAAGTTAATTTCAACGTCAAAGGTAGCGGTTTTAACTCAGGTGCCATCTCGTCGGAGGGAAATGGATCATCCTCGGGCTCCTCAAAGCTCCTATCCTCAATAGCCGCCATCGTCTCCTCGAAACAACTCGAGATCTCTGGATCTTCGTAAATTTTGTTGGCACCTACCTCATCGGACTCATGTGAAGGATGTAGCATCAACTTGTTGATGCTCACCTTCATCGTGCTATTTCCAACCTGAAATATAACTTCGCCATTGCCCCAATCAGTGATGGCTTTTGCGGTAGCTAAAAATGGTTTCCCTAGTATGATGGGAGAGTCGGTGAAGTCCTTCGTGGATTTCATATCCATGATAATAAAATCTACCAGAAAGTAGCAGTTTTCGACCTTAACTATCACATCCTCTACTACACCGTGAGGTCGTCTCACGGATCCATCTGCTAAGCTCAGCTCGATAAATAATGGCTGCAACTCGCCAAGTGGACAAAGGTCATACACTCCATTCGGGAGAATATTGATACTAGCCCTCGTGTCGAGGAGAGATCGAGTGAACGTCCTACCCCCTATCTCACAACTAATCATGGGAGCTCCCGGATCACGTCGCTTACAAGGAAGCGTACTCAACATGATAGAACTAATGGTCTCACTCATATAGATACGTTTCGGCTTCCTCGTGGGAGTGCAAAGTCCTTTCAGGAACTTTGCGTAGGATGGAATATGCTGGATGGCTTCCACCAACTCGATCAACTCGAGAGCTTCATCCTCAAATTTGCTCATGAATGTGCCTCCACTCGCGACATCGAACAAATATCTGTCAGGTGCACCTAAACCATCATAAAAAATCTGAGTAATCTCATGTTTAGGTATACCGTGATGCAGACATGTCTCACGGCACTAGTCTTACATAGCGAGTAGTACTTACGCAAAAATGCGTCTTCCATGTCTCTCCATGAATCAAACTCGCGGCCCAAGGTGAAAAACCACTCCTTTGCCCTTTCCTTAAGCGTGAAGCGGAAGAAGCGCATCTTGGCTGTCTCGGAGGGGACTTTGTAGAATTGGTTGAATTTGCACACCTGACTGAACTCGTCCACATGTTGATACGGGTCCTCCGATGGTAGTTTATGAAAAGTGGGCAAAAGGCCAAGAATATGTCAGTCAATTTTAAAATTCGCACCTCTTTGAAGAGGAGCATTGACTCGCGTAGTCTGCCTTTGGATGACCTGTCTTGCGTAATCGCTAAGACGTCATCTCACTATCTCAATGGGAAGAGGGGCGTCTATCTGCTCTCCTTGGCCTAGTGTGGCAATGGCTGGAATAGAACCACTAGAGGCCTCTAATGGAGCTCTAGAATGTGCGGATATAACGAAAAGGTCCTCATACAAGGCATTGTTCCTTGTATGCCTTGTGGGTCGCGGATTATGATGTCCTTGTCGTCCTCCTCGGTTCCTAGGATGCCTATTTATATCTAAATCAAAAAGATTACAGAAAAACAAATGTATATATATAAGAGAGTTAGAAAATGGTTAGACGAAAAGGGTGATGTCCAAATGAAAAATGCTTCACTCTACTCCACCAAAAGATAGATCCAGCTACACACTATAAAAAATCACACCACTAAAGATAATAATACTAATAAGTCACTGATAACAAAGAATGAATTTGAGATATATCAATATCGACGTCTCAAATACGTGAAAAACACAAAAAAGACCACCAAATTTGCACCAAAACTATCAAGTAATGGGCAAAATTTTATAATCTTACCTCCATATACCTTTTTCACCATTGAGAAGGTCTGATAAATTCTCTACAGGTCAGTAAACAACAGAAGACAGAAACCTAAATATAACCACGAAATCAAGCAATAAAATCAATAACGCATGCTCCCCGTCAACGACGCCATTTTGACGAAACGTTTTCGTACGTTCGTTAAAACACACAAACGTCGGTCAAACAAAATTTATAAATCCGAACTCACAAAGATAAGATAGAAAATCAAGTAAAGTGTAAAAATCGGGTCGATCCACAGAGAACAATGTTGACTTTAATTGTAGAGTTGACTTGGTCATATTTAGGTTTAAAAGTAGTTTTAAAGAAGTAGAAATAAGATGATATGAATAGAAATTATATAAATAGACTAAATAAAAAATTTTAATATTTGACATCTCGGATTTGAAAGAGAAAAGTCAAAAGTCAAAGTCAAAGCATTGACTTTGACCAGCAATCAAGTTCTATAAAAATCAGAGAACCAAAAGGTGTGAGAACATTACTAAAATTATATATTTGGAAACTAGAGAGAAAATGGAATTTATTGATATAGAATTCGTGATTTTTCGATAAGAATTGGATTTACTATAAATTATTGAAAATCAAAGATCAGAAAATTTCCGAAATGAACACTTCAGAGAAAATCTTCAAATTGATTGGCGAAATGATATCCAAATCATGCAATTTATATATCAATGGAAAGCTAAGAACTAGAGGATTTTAAAGAGATCAAAGTAATTGATCCCGAAAGTCAACGTTCAAATTTGGGTTGAAAATGAATATTGCTCGATCAAACGTTAAATTGAAGGGCCAAATGAACTCGGAATTCAACAAATTTGATATCCACGGAAAGCTAATGAAAAGAGGAATCCAATGAACTAAAAATCCAATGATTTGGAATTATAATCAGAGAGATATTCTATTTTAAAAATCAGAAAAATTTCTAACTAAAATTTGGGAAAAATGAAGAACGCTAAGAACTAATTTGCGAAATTAAAGATCAAATCCTAATAAAAATTTAAATTACCTCTTAATAATTGATTGAATCTCACTACTAACCCAATTGGCGCAAGAATGGGGCTTCAATTCAATTGGATTGAAGCGAATTTGCTCGATTTGTTCCTCATGGACGTTCGGAATTCAAGGGGAAAATTCGATGAAATCAAGAGGAAATTCGCGATCAATCCCGCTCAAATTGCTTCGCAATTAAGTCTAAACACAGAGGAATCACAAAGAACTTAAGATTTTGCTCCAAATTCGCTTAATTGCTTTACAAATCAATCAAAAGTTGAAGAACAAGGGGGGATACATCGGTTTTTAAAGGGATTTTTGGTCGAAAAATTCAGTCGTTTGATCCGGGAACAAATGGGGGATTGATGGCCATGATCACACGACGATCATGGCCCAGCACTTTGAGGTAATCGTGGCATAATCAGATCAAGAGTGAGTCATGATCGCGGTTCAATCGCGCCACGATCGCGTGGCGATCGAACTGCGATCGGGTAGAAGTCTTCCGCGACAAATGCCAGCCGTCCGATCAGGTTATGTTGATGATCGTGATCACACGTGGAAGCTAAGCCACGATCGTGAGCAACATTTCGCCCTCATCGACCGTCCAGCGTTTGATGGCGATTGCCGCATCAAGGTCAGTCAAAATGCGTCGCGTGTCCTCCTCTGATGTGTCATGATCGCGATTAGTTACAACCGTGCGATGACAATCGTGATCATGTCCGATGAAGATCGCATGGTCCGATGAATATATGTGGTTCATTTTCAAAGTTGCGCATCCGATGAAGATCAAACGCTCCTGAAGCTTCCACGTGTCGCCAGGTAAGTCATTGATCACACCCACTTACTCCTTATTTTGAGCATGTGCTCGTGATGGAGATCGGGTGGACTCCGGTCCACTCAATCGACGCGCCTTGCTTGGTGTGATTTGCATCCAACGCACGCAACACGTCCACGTCACATGCATTTCAAATCAACACAGGACATAGTCCCACACGGAGAAAAACATTGCGATTTGCGTGTATAAAAGGTAGAGGGGCAGTAAGTGTTTGCGTTACCGCCCCAATAATCTTACCAGGGCCCACTAACCCGTGGGCCCTTCACCTGCCGACCCCCTGCCACGTGGCCCCCAACATGGGCGTCCGCTTGGACCCGCGTGGACTCGCGTGGGCCATGCGCGGCCTTGCCACGTGGCCTCAGTGCCACGTCGCATCTGCGCTGGTCCCGCGCGCCACGTCAGCGTCCTTGCCACGTCATCTGTAAGGTATGTGGAATAAAAACCCCCTTTTTGCGATTTTTAAGTAAGAAATAACCTTATAACTTAAGAAATTAATTAAAACTCAGATAAAAATCCCAAAAAGGTAAAATTTTTTTCAAAACTTCATAACTTAAGAAATACAACTCCTTTTTAATCCAAATTTTCTCCATTGGATCCCAATTTCTTTTCTTTTTAATATCATGCCATTAAAAATATACTTTTAGAAGAATAAAATAGGATGAATTAACAATAACATAAAAGTATTCATTATAATCTCTTTCTTTTAATCATCCAATAATTTCTCTCTTATAATTAACCTTTAAAATCATTTACTAAAGTCAAAATAAGTTAGAGAAAGAACTTGGTTCCTATTAATTTAGCCTTACAAAATGATTAATCCTCAAGAAAGCACATAATTATCCCTAATTTATGCATAAATATGAACTTTAGTATAATAGCAAACCAATGGAGAAAATTCCTAAAAACTATGATAACATGCATCATATTCACATAAAATAAGCATGAATATGAGTGAATTAAGATCAGAATTTAAGTTATAAATGCATGTTATCAGGTGTGCGTGGCGAAATTTCTCAGTGAAATAGATTGATTGTAGTTTGATTATCTTTCTTATTCTCATTGAGATCCTCTCAACCATTTTTCTCTACTCAACGCGAATTCAGTTGGTCGGCAATTTTATTGCCAACAAGTGGTATCAGAGCAATTCGATCTTCCGACAAACAAGAAATGCTGAAGAAATTTGCTGAGGGAGAAATGGGAGCTTTGACGCCCTCCCTCAAATTGTCGAAGACAAATTATCGAGTATGGTAGATGACCATGGAGGTATACCTTAACTCCCATGATTTGTGGCAGACAATCGTTGGTGAGAATCTGACAAAGAAGAAGGACCAGCAGGCTCTTTCCGCGATCATGAGCGTCGTCCCTGAAGATTTCCCGCGATCAAGAGGTATACCTTCGACGCGAAGAAGACCCCTAAAGAGAATTGAGAGATTCTCTGTCAGCGGAATCTTGGTGTGGATAAAGTTATTCAATCCTGCATCCAAGGGCTTCGACGCGATCTTGAGATACTCACCATGGGTAAGATGGAGTTGGTCGTGGATTTCGCGATGAAATTCATGCATATCATCTCCGATCTGAGAAATCTTGGAGAGACGATGGAGGAGAAGGAAGTCGTGCGAAGGTTTCTAAGAGCAACACCAGCCAAATTTGATGCGCTCACCTTGTTGTTGGAACAATACGGTGGGCTTGACAAGGTAAGCCTCGACAAGCTAATCGGATCGCTCACTGTTCATGAGTTGCGGCTCAAGGAACGGGAGTCTCGTGAAGAGGAGCAGGTTCTATTGGCTAAAGCAATGAGTAAGACCAAATTTTCCAATGAGGAGGAATCCTTGATAACATGCTATTTATGCATGTAATTACATAATTATTAATGCAGATTAATGCATTAATCATTACAAATATATGCATGTTATCATCTTTTAAGCATATTTCTATCATTTTGTATAAATTCATGTTATGATCTTAAAATACATCAATTTATGGGTTATTATGCATAATTAAACATTATAATCTGTAATCATAATTATATTTAAGATCATATTCATGTTTTAAGGATGAAAATATAAGAGAAAAGACTATTATTTACATTTATGTGTTTATATAAATTTATTTTATATAATACATAAATGTATCAAATTAATATAAATTTATTCTCTTATTATTTTAATAATTTGACCTTCTATAATGATAGATTATTCAATTCTGAATCCAACAAAACAAATTTGAATTAGTTTGGAGTTATGTTTTGAAAGTTATGAATTTTACAATTTTATAAAATTTTCTAGAACTTTTCTGAATTTATTTGATTTTTATTTCGATTTTTATCATTTAAAATAAATTAAAAATCGCGAAAAAAGGAGGGTTTTATTGTGCGTGTACATGTGGCCCTACCACGTGGACAACACGCAGGCGCCTGCGTGGCGCTGATGCGACGTGGCACATATATTATATTCAAACTATATATTTAATTACATAACATATAGGTCTTCCGATTATCGGAAGACGAGATTATTAAATGCTCTTATTCGTCGTAATATATATAGTGAATATTTTACGCGATTTATCCCATGTGGGACTAAAGTCCCATCGTTTTATTTGAATGCAGGATCCGTAGCGCATCGTGGAGCTTTGGATGATATTTGCGATGAATCACGTGCGTAGATCGCGTACACCGGAGGTCCACCCGATCATTTAATCAAGCACGTGACGAATTGGACTTTAGGTGAACGCATCGTCACCGTCCGATCGCAAATTATAACGGTCCAGATCGTTCGCGATCGATGGACCTCGGATTTAATCGCGATCGTTGGATTAAGATCCAACGAACAAATCAAATCGAAGCCTCTCCTCTTCATCAATGCGAGATCAAATCCTGACCCTTCATCGTCGATCGAATGCCCAAAAAATGATCGCGACAATTCGGGAAAAGACGCGCGATCGCAATCGTCCATCACGATGAACCTTAATCCGACAGTTGAGAATCAAATTCGTTTTTATAAAAGCGAATTTTCGTGACGAAGAACATGTTCGCGATTATCTAACAAATTCTCTTTGTTTAATTCATCATTTCGCGTGCTGTTTGTTCGAGAGTGTTCTTGACTCATTTCCGTTTCAATTGAATGCTTAAAATCAAACTTTGATCAACAGAGAAGGAAGAAATCACATCCTGAACTCGAATTTTCGTCTTCATCAATTTGGAATGAAAAGCCTTGCATCCGGCGATTAATATGATCATTTCGAAGGCTACTTTGGGTTAGGTTGCGTGATTTCATCTTAATATTTCATCATTTAGTGTTAATTTTACTTTTAGCATTCTAGATTTAGTTTACTTTAGCTTAATTTTCGGTTTTTAATCGTTTTTCGAAACGAATTTCTCTCTAAACTTCAAACTTTGATTTCTCTTCGAATTCTTATCCAAATAATCTGATTTTTGATTCCGTGGATTCAAAATTGAGGTATCTTTCTTAATATACTAAAACGCCCAATTTCTAATCTCAATTCGTTGTCCGATTTGATCAAATTTCAAAGATATCTCTCAAATTTCCCTAATTCTCCGTGAATTCGACCCTTAATTACCATTATACTAATTAATTACTTTGATTAATCATAAATTGGTAAGTTTAGGACTTTGTTTTGACACTAAGTCATGTGCATTCAACGACCATACGATTTAGTCTCGTCAAATGGCGCTGCTGCCGGGGATTTAAGGCGTATTTTTTGAGAAAAATCATCGATTTTGGCTTGGTCAACTCTAATTTTTTTGTTTTTTTTGTTTTTGATATTAATCCAAATTGATCCTACACTGAGCTATTTGTAGCAGAAATACATCGTTTAGATACTCAATTTTGACGAGATTAAGTGACTAGTCCCTCTCTACGGACGACAGACAATCATCGCGTCGTACTCGAATTGGGAGAGCTTAACTCTAACAAATAGCGACAATCAGGTACGATTAAATTTATCATTGTTGAATAATTTTATAATATCTCTTCTTAGTATTATTATATTATATATATTTTTGCATATTTATGAGACGAGAGTCTAATTGGAGAATGAGGGATAATCTTTTACACTTAGATCTTTTTTAACGTTCCTCACAATCACTTTCATCTTCCGCATCATCATTGACCTTAGATATGGCCTTGAATGATGAGGGAAATGTTATGAGACGTCTTAGTGATTATGCTAGGCCTGTTCTTCAAAGACCAGTTACTCGTATTCATGCACCTTTAGCTAGAAATGCAAATTTTAGGATAGATTTGCATGTGATGAGTATGTTACCTATCTTCCATGGTAAACCTTATGAGGATCCTTATAGACATGTCGACGAGCTTAGTCAAGTATGTGAGATTAATCAGATTCATATTGTGTTGGCAGATATAATGAAGATGAAACTCTTTCTCGTCACCCTTAGAGATAGAGCTAAGGATTGGTTTCTTAAGCTAGGAAAGGAGTTCACATCTTGGACCGAGATGGAGGAGGAATTTCTTCGGAAATACTATTTTTTCCGTAGGAAAGACCACCTCTGTTAGGAAGGCGATGCGTGAGTTTACCCAAGGACCGAGTGAGACATTCCACGAAGCTTGGGAGAGACTTAGAGACCTCACTAGAGAGTGCCCTCACCATGGAGTGTCTAACCATGAGCTTACACAGATATTTTATGATGGGTTAGGCCTGCAAGATAGATATCTTTTGGATGCAGCTAGCGGCGGCACCTTCATGAGCAAGTTTGAAGATGAAGCAATGGATTTGATCGAGACTGTGGCGGAGAATAGCCACCACAACATGGCAAAACCATTCGGACGAGGTGCAACGCCGAAGGGAGGATTGATTGATGCAAAGTCGGTAGAGACGGGCATGCTCCTAGAGAAGGTCGACAAGATGGCGGAGGTTCAGAATCTTTTATTAGATCGGTTCCACATCCGCAACAGATTTGAAGGACTTGCACTCGTCGCTCTACAAGAAGCGTCGCCATGCGCCCATTGCTCATGCCTTGACCACGTCGAGATGGATTGTCCTATCATGGCAATTCAAGAGCAGGGCATGTATCGACAAGGCCCATCAGGAGGGCAATTTCAATAGGGACGACCGAACATTCGAATTATCAAGGTACATATCCAACTTATTTAAATAACCCTGTTTATAATAATCCTATGCAGCAGCAGCAAGGATTTAGGAAGAACACAGATCAGATGTATCCTCCATATAGTACTCGCAACAGCAACCCTACGCGAATGCAAATCCGATTCTAGATGCGCTCTCCCAGTTGATGGAGCAAATGAACAGGATGAACTCACGTGTAGATGAGATACATGATTTCGTCAAGACGAACATCCCGACCTCGACTGATAATAAGAAGGGTAAGCAAGTTTCGTTTTCTAACCAATTACCATCGCAGGCCACTATCAACCCGAGGAATCAAGGTTCATCATCGTAGTTTCATTAAAGTTTTGTCTGGCGGAAGACATTAAACTTAGCGCTCTTGGGAGGCACCCCATGATTATCCTACTGTTTTGTTTAGTTTTTGTTTTGTAGTTTATATCAAATGTATATACATAGTTGGAGAAATCCACCTACAACAACAAGCAATTTGGACAAATTCCAGAAACATGCGTTAAACACGCACAATGAGTTTTTCTAAACCCTTTTACTACTCATTTCAATTTATAATCTTTTTCATGTGATGCATGATATTGTTGCCATCTGTTATATACATATTTATTTCATTGAGGGCAATGAAAGATTTAAGTTGGGGGGTGAGGACTTAGAAAAACTCAAAATGTCAAAATTTTCAAAATTTTTCAACTTTTTACGGTTTTAAAACTCCTATTTTTCAAATTTTTACCACTTTTAATACCTTATAAGTCTTATCATTTAGAGATCCTATTCCTAGAGATGTAGAAGTGAGGGCCTCATAGCCCATGTGATTACATTTTGAGTAATAAAGCCAAGTGATCTAGAGACACCATGGATTCTTTTTAGTGGTTGACTACTTCGGGGTTGGGTATCTAACGGGCACCGAGGAAAATGAGTAATCAGAGGTTGAAATGCTATTGGATTGAAAAGGAGAGATTTTGAGTAAAGTCCAAGAAAATTCCTATCCCCTACCTTACATCAGCCGAACCTATTTGGTGTGGGAATTCCTTACTTCCGATCTTTCTCTTAAAAGAGTGCAATGTGCCATAATTTTTTATGCACCTATTCTATCCTTTAGGCATTTAGTATACCTTTTCCAAACTAGTCAATTAGACACCCAAATTTCAGCTTCACTGATTTTAATTACACTCCAAAGTGATAAACATTTCCACCATCCATTCTCTTTACAATTTCCCTTACAAGCAAATATTCCTTCATATTACACTTCAGAAATTTTGAATACTCTCTTCAAACATCAAGACATCCTCCATATCCTTGTTTTATGCAAGGTCTTCAAATGTTATCTTCTTCTTCTCTAAGAAAGTTACAATATCCAAAAAGAAGAAAGAAGAGAAGAAGAAAAAGAGAAGAAAAATCTGAAATGAAGAAAAGAAGAAGACAAAAAGAAAGAAGGAAAGAAAATGAGGAGAAAAAGAAAGAGAGAAATAAAGAAAGTGAAAAGAAGGAGAAAAATATGGGAAAAATTTGTTTACCATGTAAATACCTATCTCTACCCATTACTTCCATTCCATTCCATTTTCCACATTGTTTATATCAAGTATACCACCCCACACCATCTCTACCCAAATCTATTTATCCTTTTCTACCATCATCATCCACCTCATTTGGGAGAATAATTAGACATCAGTGGAACCTTATTTGTATAAATATCCAATTTGTTTATATGCTGATTTTGCTTTTAACCAAGTTATTCCTTTAGAAATAGTGTCTTTTTAACTCTTTCAGTTACCTTATAACGATGCATCCCAAAATAGGAAATCCTTTCGCAATGCACTCTTTAAAGGAGAAAGAAGAGTAGAGGGGAGTTCTAATGCACCAAGTAGCCTCCAAATGAGTGAAAGAGTGATGTGAGAATTAGAGAGGTGAGGAGTACATCTGCTCATGAGAGTGTGAGAATCTTTTCATTCCCATAGCATCAAACCTTAGATATGCTCACCTTGATTACACTTGAGTATTTGACTCGATTATTAGCCGATGAGCACTACCGTAATATGCTCTAAGGAAGTCGACCTAGTTATGGAATCTAGATCACCATGGTCCACACTATGATGAAAAGTAATCACACATTAATACATTTCATTTCTTTAGTTGCAGGATCAAAGGATGATAAGACTTTCAAGGGAGATTACCTAGTGAATTGCTAAGAGACTAGTAATTATTCAAGTTGGGGGGGGGGGTGTGATAACATGCTATTTATGCATGTAATTACATAATTATTAATGCGAATTAATGCATTAATCATTACAAATATATGCATGTTATCATCTTTTAAGCATATTTCTATCATTTTGTGTAAATTCATGTTATGATCTTAAAATACATCAATTTATGGGTTATTATGCATAATTAAACATTATAATCTGTAATCATAATTATATTTAAGATCATATTCATGTTTTAAGGATGAAAATATAAGAGAAAAGACTATTATTTACATTTATGTGTTTATATAAATTTACTTTATATAATCCATAAATGTATCAAATTAATATAAATTTATTCTCTTATTATTTTAATAATTTGACCTTCTATAATGATTGATTATTCAATTCTGAATTCAACAAAACAAATTTGAATTAATTTGGAGTTATATTTTGAAAGTTATGAATTTTACAATTTTATAAAATTTTCTATAATTTTTCTGAATTTATTTGATTTTTATTTCGATTTTTATCATTTATAATAAATTAAAAATTTCTAAAAGAGGGGGGTTTTATTGCGCGTGTACACGTGGCCCTGCCACGAGGACAACACGTAGGCGTCTGCATGGCGCTGATGTGACGTGGCGCATATATTATATTCAAACTATATATTTAATTACATAACATCTAGGTCTTCCGATTATCGGAAGACGAGATTATTAAATGCTCTTATTCATCGTAATATATATAGTGAATATTTTATGCGATTTATGCCGTGTGGGACTAAAGTCCCATCGTTTTATTTGAATGCAGGATGCGTAGCGCATCGTGGAGCTTTGGATGATATTCGCTATGAATCACGTGCGTAGATCGCGTACACCGGAGGTCCACCCGATCATTTAATCAAGCACGTGGTGAATTGGACTTTAGGTGAACGCATCGTCACCGTCTGATTGAGAATTATAACGGTCCAGATCGGTCGCGATCGATGGACCACGGATTTAATCGTGATCGTTGGATTAAGATCCAACGAACAAATCAAATCGAAGCCTCTCCTCTTCATCAATGCGAGATCAAATCCTGACCCTTCATTGTCGATCGAACGCCCAAGAAATGATCGCGACGATTTGCGAAAAGATGCGCGATCGCGATCGTCTATCGCGATGAACCTTAATCCGACGGCTGAGAATCAAATTCGTTTTTATAAAAATGAATTTTTGCGACGAAGAAAATGCTCACGATTATCCAACAAATTCTCTTTGTTTAATCTATCATTTCGCGTGCCGTTTGTTTGAGAGTGTTCTTGACTCATTTCCGCTTCAATTGAATGCTTGAAATCAAACTTTGATCGAAAGAGAAGGAAGAAATCACAGCTTGAACTCCAATATTCGTCTTCGTCAATTTGGAATGAAAAGCCTTGCATCCGGCGATTAATAGGATCATTTGGAAGGCTACTTTGGGTTAGGTTGCGTGATTTCATCTTAATCTTTCATCATTTAGTGTTAATTTTACTTTTAGCATCGTAGATTTAGTTTAATTTTCAGTTTTTAATCGTTTTTCGAAACGAATTTCTCTCTAAACTTCAAACTTCGATTTCTCTTCGAATTCTTATCCAAATCATTTGATTTTTGATTCTGTGGATTCGAAATTGATATCTTTCTTAATATACTAAAATGCCCAATTTCTAATCTCAATTCGGCGTCCGATTTGACCGAATTTCAAAGATATCTCTCAAATTTCCCTAATTCTCTGTGGATTCGACCCTTACTTACCATTATACTAATTAATTACTTTGATTAATCATAAATTGGTAAGTTTAGGACTTTGTTTTGACACTAAGTCATGTGCATTCAAGGACCATACGATTTAGTCTCGTCAATCCTCATTGCATGGCAGAGGAAAATAACGCGGTCGAGGCAAAGGAAGAGGCCGAGGCTGAGGACGAGGTCGAAATCAATCGACCGAGGAAGAGAAGGACAAAAAACCATTTGACAAATCGGTAATTCAGTGTTATAATTACCAAAAATATGGTCATTTTGCATACGAATTCAGGAGTGCGAAGAAACCACGCGATGAACGTGCCTATGTGGCGGAAACAATACCTGCAGGAGCGGCATCGGCGAGTTCTTCCGACATGGTGATTGCATCGTCCTCACTCCTTATGCCAATAGTAGAAGAGGTAAGTGACTTACTTCTTCATGGTACCGAGGGAGCATCTTCCAATCTCGCCTTGTGGTATTTTAACACGGGAGCAACAAACCATATGTCGGGAATTTTTTGGTGAATTAGACGAGTCAACGACCGGATTCGTCAAATTTGGTGAAAATCCAAGAATCTGAATTGAAGGGAAAGGAGCAATTCTTATTAATCTGAAGAATAGAGAGATTCTCCGGCTCTCCAATGTGTTATACGTTCCTCAATTGACAGCCAATATCCTAAGTCTTGGCTGCCTCGATGAAGAGGGTTGCCGAATGACCATGGTAGGAGGAAAGTTGACCATCTTTGACCGTGATGGATTCTTACTCACAGAGGTGCAAAGAACTGAGGGGCGACTCTACCTGTTGAAACTCAGTATAATTGATCATTGCTTGATCACCACCGAAGATTTGTTTGAAGATTGGCTATAGCACTCACAGCTTGGGCATCTTAGCTTTCACAAGCTAAAGGAAATGTCAAGGAAGAAGATTGTTGACGGTCTTCCAACAGTCAACGTGCCAAAAAAACTCTGCACAAGTTGTATTGCAGGGAAACATCATTAGGCGCCTTTTCCAAAATCCTCCACTTTCCGAGCAATTGAGCCATTAGAGCTCATTCACACTGACATCTGCGGACCTATCTCAGCACCTACCTTAGGAGGAAGCTGGTACTTCCTCCTCATTATTGATGATTACTCTAGACTAACGTGGGTGGCTATGTTACAGTGCAAGTCTGATGCATTTGAAGCTTTCAAGCGCTTAAAGAACTTGGCAGAGACAGAGAAGGGAGTGAAGGTCAAGACCCTCAAATCCGACAGAGGAGGAGAATTCACATCCAAAGAATTCTCAAAGCATTGTCTTGAGTATGGCATCAAAAGGCAGTTGATGACACCCTACTCACCTCAGCAAAATGGGGTGGTTGAAAGAAAGAATCGGACAGTGATGTCCATGGTGAGAGCAATATAAAAGCCAAAGATCTCCCCAGAGAACTATGGGGAGAAGCAGTAAGTACTGCCATTTTTATCCTTAACTGATCTTCAACAAAAGCCTTGCAGGGAAAATCTCCTCACGAAGTATGGACAGGGAAAATGGTGGCGTACGACCCCCGTCGCCACGAAGACACGATACCACGGCGCCGGAGGAGCCCTTTTTGTGCGCGCGGATCTATCCGCTTACCTTTATTTCTTTATTTCTTTATTATGAACTTTTGACCCGCACGTGTTTAAGCGGGTCCTCGCTTATTTCCCTCTTCCTTTTGGGCTTGCGGGTGGGTTCGTCCCTTTTCGGGATCCCATTCGTGAAGCCCTTTCTTTTGTGAACCTTTATTTTCTATGAGTATTTTGGGTTTTGGGTTGTGGGCCTCAAGTGGGCCCTTTCCCCTCTCGGCCCATTATGGGCTCTATAAGAGGGGAAGGGACCCCCCCACAAACCCTAGCCGTCATTTGAAGAAAGAAAGGAGTGCTCTCCCTCTCAAGTGGCTGCTCAAGGAAGGCCGGTGAATGAGTCCAACCGCAGTCGTCGCCGCCGCCGCCGCCGCCGCACGCCTCCGTGCCGCCGCCGCCGCCGCCGCAACGGCCGCCGCCACTCCTTGCCCCGGCCACTGGTTCTTCTCCACTGTCATCGCGACGCCGCTGTCCTCAAGCCGCCGCCGCTGCCGCCGCCTCAGGCCGCCGCCGCCGCCGCCGCCCCCGGATCGCTGCACCGCCACCATCTCCGCCACCATCTCCACCTCCATCTCCGGCAAGCCTCCGGCAAGCCTCTCCTCCAGCTCCTCCTCCCGCTCCACCTCCGCCAGCATTCCCCTCCACGAACCATCACCCCCCTGCAAATTTCCGATTTCCCGGAATTCTCCCGTTCATCTTCCCCACGATTTCCCCTTCCGCAATTTCCCCCTCCATTTTTTCCTCTTCCCGACGAAGTCTTCCTCCCCCCCCTTCCACGGTTGACATCCCGACCTTCCCGATTTCCTCTCCCCGATTTCACCCATCCCTGCCAGCCCCGAGTCCTTCCCGTGCCTCCACCCACTCCCTCTCCACAAACATTTCCGCCATCTCCATCACCCAACCCACCGTCGCTCACCTCCCTCCCTATCCCGGTTTATCTCCCCGAAATTTCTTTTCTCTTTCCTATTCCTTCATCCCGTCCGATTTCGTCATCCCGAACTGAATCGCAGACAGTCGGCATCTCGCAACCTCCAAATTCCCCCGTCCTATCCTCTCCTCCCAACCGATTTCCCGTCCTCCCGTCTGCCCACTTCCGACTTCCCCTCCAGTTCGAAAATCTCCCACAACACCCGAACATCAATTCCCCCCACGGCCTACAACCTCTCCCCTAATCCGACGCTCATCGTTCACAATGCGGCGTTCTGCCGAATTTTCGTCCCACGATCCACCCGTCTCCTGTCCGCATCAATCGCAACGAACCCAATTTCCCAGTGCCCGAGCTTTCCGACCTCCCTGCTGAAGTTTCCGTGCCGAGCAACCATCCCCCCCCTCTCGTCCACACCTCACGATCCCGCCCCTTCCCTGAGAACCTGCATTTCTCTCCCCGTCTCCGGTTCTCAGGAATTCCCCGTCGCACGCCCAAAATTCCTTTCCTTCTCTCCTCCTTCCGACTTGAGTTCCCCCTCCTTCCCCTTAGCAATCCCGATTTTCCCTTCCCCACGTCCGATTCATCATCATGCCCTTCTCCCTGTAACCCTCATCCCAGCGTCACCCTTCCCCAACATTCCCTGCCGAGGCTTCCCGCTACCCAGATTCCTCACCTCTCCTCCCCATCCAGCTAATTCCCATCGCACGGAAATTCTCGTGACTATCATCCAGAAATTTCGTCTCTCGAAATTCCGTGACAGGTTCCGCCGCAACTCTCCCATCGCCCAGCCACTACTAATCGCGATCGCCCACCGAACTAGCGATCTCCTCCCCGGAATCGTGGTTTTCCGCACCCCGTCCAGCATTTTCCATCTTCCACTTGACTGACTCCTTCACCTCGTCCCAGCCGTCACATCGAACTAAGTCAGTGCGTGCCAATCATCTGTCACCCGTCGGCCGTTCTACCTCCACAGGGTGTCTGGTCAACACCAACTTCCTGCGGTCAACCTCCACCATTAGTGTTCGTGCTCTTCACTGCTACTTCATCGTTCGGGCCCAGTTGACCGTGCGCCCTGCTCATCCACACCCACCTTGGTCAGTCGTAACCGAACGCCAACGTCTCGCTCGCGGTTCACCACCTACCCTACTCGTCCTCGACTGATCCAGCGTGCTTTCTGCCGACCGTTCGTGCCACATACGAACGGCCACCCTCGTCTCGACCGACCGAGTCCGTTCCTCGCAGGTTGGAATCTGCACGCCCGCCTTCAAGAACGACAACGAGCCGTCGTCTCCCCTTCTCCGGTCGACACTACCGAGCCGACTCTCCACTACACCACGACCCAGCGGGCACCCCGCCCCGCAGGTTAGCTTCAACCCCTTCTTCAAAGTTAATTACCTTTCGAAGCGTTTCCTTTACTCGACTCCCCCGCCGTCGGATGACGTAGGTAGGGTAGTACGATCCTAGGTTTGAGACTTCTGACGCGTGCGCCAGATCCGGTACCGAGCGTGGGCTGCAGCCTCCCGGCTACTCCACGACGAGCGACTTCCACGCCTCCGGACGTGGATCGAGAGGACCTCACCCTATTCATCATCGCGAGTTTCCCCGGGTCACCCGGAGTCGACTTCGCTGATCGGCACGCCTGCCTGCACTTAGGGTTAGGTTAGAGATCACACGTAGGGTCCAAGACTCACCCATCCTTAGGTTAGGTTTGACCGGCTATCCTTAGCCATCCTCCGACTCATTGATCAGGCACGAGGGTTCTTTACCACCGTGTCCTGCATCAGAAAAAGTCCTCACTGGATCACATGAGAAATTTTGGATCAATTGTTCATGTGAAGAACACAAAAGGACATCTAACCAAGCTGGAAGACAGAAGTCAGCCCATGGTTTTATCGGCTATGAATTGGGAACAAAAGGATATAAATGCTTTGACCGGGTCAACTTCAAAGTCATCATCAGCAGAGATGTTATCTTTGAAGAGGGAGAAAAATGGTCTTGGTCAAAACAAGTTGAAGGTGAAAATTCTCTTACTTTCTTACCTGATTTTCTTCCTGATCAGTGTTTAGAAGAAGACGCCGCAAGTGATGAAGAGGATAATGAACCACATGATGAAATTCTCTCTTCTTCAACTAATTCTGAAGACGGTCACTACTTGAGGTACAGGTCATTAATTGACTTATACTCTGAGACTAATTCTATTCCGTTGGATGAGCAAACATGTTTGGTTGCTGATGAAGAACCTCTCACTTACCTCGAGGCTGCCTAAGATGAGGTATGGAGAAAGGCCATGAAGGAGGAGATGATGGCTATTGATTGAAGCAATACTTGGGAATTAGAATCTCCACCATCGAAGTGCAAGCCCATTGGACTCAAACGGATCTTCAAATTAAAGAAGAATCCGAAGGGAGAAATCATAAGACACAAGGCTCGGTTGGTGGTCAAAGGATACTCTCAGAGGAAGGGTATAGACTATGAAGAGGTATTTGCCCATGTAGTCTGATTTGAGACTATAAGAGCTCTAATTGCCTTAGCAGCTCAAAAGAAATGGATGATCCATCACCTTGATGTTAAATCAGCCATCTTAAATGAAGAAATTGAAGAAGTAATCTATCTACAACAACCTGAAGGTTTTGCCATTGAAGGAAAAGAAGGTTATGTACTTCGACTAAGGAAAGCACTGTATGGACTAAACCAGGCTTCGAGGGCATGGTACTTCAAGCTTCACCATTGCCTAATTTCTCTCGGATTTGCAAAAAGCAGTTATGAACAATCTCTCTACCTCAAGCAAACAAGTATGGACACTCTAACTATGGGAGTGTATGTTGACGATTTAATAGTCACAGGGTCAAGTACAGAAGCCATTGAGACATTCAAAGAAGAGATGAAGAAAAGGTTTGAAATGAGTGATCTAGGATCACTAAGTTCCTATTTAGGACTTGAGGTAAGGCAATGTGAAGACTACATCCTCTTATCTCAGCATGCTTATGCAAGAAAAATTTTAGAATCTGCCAAATTGACAAAGTGTAATGCAGTGTCCACCCCACTTGAAGCCCAAGTGAAATTCACCACCACTGAAGAAAATGACAGAATAAATATCACCTCTTACACGAGTTTAATTGGCAGTCTTAGGTATCTAACTCACACAAGGCCTGACTGACTTTATTCTGAAGGGATTTTGAGCAGGTATATGGAAAAGCCTTCACAGGAGCATCTCAATGCAGTGAAGCGTGTGATTAGATATGTAAAAGGGACAGTTGATTATGGACTTCTCTACAAGAAGGGATAATCCAATTCCGAATTGATCGGCTATAGTGATAGCGATTTTGCAGGGGATGTAGGTGATTGGAAGAGCACCTCCAGACATATATTTTTCTTAGGTGAAATGGCAATCAGCTGGTCTTCACAAAAACAAAGCATTGTGGCTCTGTCCTCATGTGAAGCCGAGTACATTGCAGCAACAGGAGCTGCATGTCAAGCTCTTTGGATGAAGCGACTTATAAGTGAATTAAAGCACGAAGAACAGAAGGGAGTGAAACTGATGGTGGATAATCAATCCGCGATAACATTAAGCAAGAATCCGGTCCATCATAATCGCACCAAGCATATTGATAGAAGGTATCACTTCATCCGACAATGTATTGAAGACAAAAACATAGAAATTGTGTTTATTCGGACAGAAAATCAGCTGGCAGACATCTTCACTAAAGCTCTCTGTAGGATGAAATTCCAAGAACTGAGAAGTCGAATTGGTGTATCTAACATCCGAATGGAGGAATTAGAGCAAGGAGGAGAATAATGGGATCACTCTAATCCCTCTTTACGGATTGTCGTCCACATTTATTTTCCATTTTTCTGCAGGAGGAGGTGTCGCTCCTCTGTTTTAAGTAGTTACGGGTCATCGACTGAGATTCATCTCAACCGTACATGGAGAGAGTTATGACGGCGATCGTGAAGACACGTCAGCAGCGATAGGCGCGCCTAAAGAAGTCGTTGGAGACCACTCCTTCTCTCTCCCCTTTCTACTGGCTGGATGATTTTATAAATCATCAGCCGAGCGATGAATTTGTGTGGGTGTGCGCGGAGAAATTTCTCAGTGAAACAAATCGATTGTAGTTTGATTATTTTTCTTATTCTCATTGAGATCCTCTCAACCATTGTTCTCTCCTCAATGCGGATTCGATCGGTCGGCAATTTTATTGCCAACAAGGTTCAAGAAAGATGATGAATTGGATAAATCCAAGTCCGAACTCAATGATGGAAGCGAGGAAGAAAGCGGCGATGATGAATATGATAAATTTCAAGAAAGAGCGCCAACCTTGCCGTCGACCTACAACAACCTATGTGCGGGAATAAAAGAACTTCAAAAATTCTCTAAAACTACTAGATTCCATGACGCGAAATTGGGTCAACTAGTCAACCCACGCAAGAGAAACTCCCGTGACGCGACGCCTTGCTGTAACCTCCTTTCTTTTAATTCTATAAAACGAAATTTGTACAAGACGAAAGGCAGTTGTTTTATGAAAATCAGTTACCTTTGGTTACTTATCTGTGTTCGTGTTCATTCCCGTGTCTCCATCAATCCCTTCCGCATCCTCTTCTTCTCCGAGTTCTACCTCCCCCGTTTTTCTCCCTTCCTTTCTGTCGTCTTCACCACTTCTTGTTAGAGAAAAACCGAGGAGATCGTCTGTCATTTGGAGAAAATCCAAAGCATCGTTTCCAAATCTTAAACAAGTATTTCTCCTCTCTTTTAAACGTGTTTGATAGTTCACTCAAAAGTCCATAAGTCCAGCACGAGACCCTATTTTCTTACCCTTTCCTTTGTTATACTTTTCCTTTCTCTTCTTTTACTATATCTATTCTCCGCTTCACTACTATCTGCATTTTCCTCTTCTCTCTTCAACCGAAACTCACCTCACCCCTTCTCCTCTCTTTCATATTTATTCTCTTCCTTCACTATTCTTCCTATTTCTCCTCTTCGTAAATCACATTTGTTCTATCATCCTATCTATTCTCTATCTGTTATAATAATTATCCGAAATATCAATAAACATCATTCCCAATCATATTTATCTCCCCTCCCAATAAATAATCCACATCCACCTCTTCATGTCACTATATCTCCTAATCCTCTAACCGCATTTTCATCACATAAGTATAATATTTTCTCTCATATAATTCCTCTCTTCTCACACATAATTCTAGCTATCTTAAATTATCTAGTCTATATTACTCTCACTGATATCATTTTATAGGTCCTCCATAATGATTGTAGGATATTACATAATTCATAACATTAAGTAATTATCACATTCTTCACCTTTCTATTCATCATTCATTCATATGCTCCTTCTCATCTACATACATATCATCCTTTTAAAATATCCTACATCAGTCGAGCATTCCAAATGGTCACATTTTGGCTAACTAAACACATGGGTAATTTATCAAAGGATGGTTGGACAATTGATGGAGAATTATTTCGAAATATGAACACAAGGGTTCCAAGTGAACCTATCCTCCTCCTCCTCCTCCTTATCCACCAACTTGAGAAATTATCCATTTATTAAATGGATGAACAAGACCTCTCTAAATAATTAAAAGAGAGTGTAGATCTTAAGGGAATTATCTTCCCTCTTTTTCCTATTTTATACTGATCTAAAGATTGACTTGGCCAAATATTTAATCTTTATCTTTAGAAACCTAGAATTCCTTGAGTGGACCAAGTCAACCACCTTCCACCTTGATATAGGTTCCCTATTTTCCAACCATATCCACTATATCATAGGTACCTTGTATAGTTATAAAATAATGATCTCAAAATCAATAGGAATCCCTTTGCTATCCAATTTCCTTTTCTCTTTGAAACCTCCCTTAGTTAGAATTTAGGAGAGATATAATAGAAGATACTATCTTTTATTCCATTCAAGACAAAGTCCTTGCATGAATCAACCCATGCCTCTATGGAGCTCAATCAGATGAAGAATTCTAAAGATCTCCAAGAAAAGCTCAAGATCAACAAATTTACACGTAAACATCACTTGATGGCTTATGAAGACAATCCATTATGAGATCAAAGCCTTTATGATAGCAAGTCAACATGAAGACAGTCGCAAGGATCATATTCCTAACTTTCTAAAAACTTCCAAGGCAATCCCAAGATCAAGGAGTTACACCTCATCTCCCACCGACATCATAAGAGCAAAGAAAATACTTAAATCACTCATGAAGAGCATCAAGGAAACATGAAGAGCTCCACAGTCTTAAAAACATATCAAGACTTACTCAGACTTCTTTCCATCGAATATGCAATCTATTCTGCATTAATATAACCGTCAAGAGGTAGACAGGAAATAGAGACTCTTCCACAATTCATCCTACAACCAATTACTAGATTATTGATGATATCTGAGGCAAGCTACAAAGAAGAAGACTGTGGTTCCACGTGAGATCACACCTTACAAGTAAAGCTATTCTATCAATACATTCTCGTCTTACCGTGGTGAGATATGGTGAACACACATGAAGCATTCCACGGTCAACTCTCCCTACTGAAGTGGAACCATGAAACGACGTGAAGTTCTCCACGTAAACCGGCGATAACTATCGTATTTAATCTACGCAACCTATTATCACCGTCGTGGAACATAGAAAAGCTATTCAAGAAAACTGACGATCACCAACCTGAAAACTACCACGTGAATCAAGGCGTCGACGGATACGAAACAAGGAGACAACATCAAGGCTTTAACGAAGAGAAGACTGACGCGAGTTAAACCGGCGATTCTCTATTTCCATGAAAATTCCTCGCGATATCTCCCGCGCTCGAGCCAACATCTCTATCACTGAAAGATATTTCGGACCCCCCTGTTGAAGGATGCAAGTACAACCCGCCGAAGCCACGTGAAAACTCCCACAAACTTGCCTCTATTTACAGCCATCTGTTTGATTATCGACTCATCCGGCGGTCTACTCAATTTCCGTCCTTGACGCGCTCATCATATCTGATTAAATTATCGTCACAGCCTATTCTTGCGTGCTACCTGCCTATTCCTCACCTGCCGATCAACCGAGGACTTCAAGAGATAAAAGTCAGGTCAACCCGTAAATTACGAGATCGTGAAACGACACTATTAAATGATTCTGACGGTTACGGCGTGAGACGCGCTAACGAAGACGGAGATTCAGGAAATCTGGCAAAGCAAGTACTGACAAGTCTATTCTCACGTCGGCACTCTATCCGGATTTGGCATCTCACTATTCGCTGTGGATCTGTACGTCGGATTTCGGACAAAGCTTACGACTTTCGTCGGAACAAAGATGAAGCACGAAAATACGAATACCGTCACAAAGATACGTCGTCACCAAGGTTGCCTCCTGCAAACGCCGCTCCTGCCGTCACGTAATGCTCACGAATTCCTCAACATTCACGCGGAAATTAATCCTATCCAAGATTTCAGACGGCCACTACCGCTAAAGCCATCAAGGAGTCAAGGAATAACTCCTTGTTCCTTAAATTATTCTACGAATTTCCATCACGTGAGAATTACCTGAATGAAGACGACAACAAGGCCACCCCGAACGATTGCTACAACGCGCCCAACTCTCAAGATCCACCTGAGATTCACATTCAACGGTCAATTACCCTACAGAAGCGGAACATAATGAAGAGGCCGGGTCAACCCGACAAACCTACGCGCGAAGTAACCGTCACGCCGCGACGCTTCGTCATAACCGCCCTTTTCTATTTTCTATAAAACGAAGATCTGTAAGAGAACACGGTTAGATGTTTTCTGATAAAATTGGTTACCACTTGGTTATGTTTACCCCTTTATGTTCATCGTGTTCTTCTTGTATCTCCACCAATCTCCCTTCCGCAAACCTCTCTCCGATTCTACCTCCCTTTCTGTTGTCCCCCCTCTCTGTCGCTTTCATCCACCTCCTATCTGAGCAAAACCGAGGAAATCTTGTACCGTTTGAAGACTTGAAGTGCATCGTCTTCACTCCCAAAGATATTCATCCTCTCCCTCTGTTCAACGTGATTAAGAGTTTGAATTATAAGTCGTAAGTCCAACGTTGACCGAGAATTCCACCGCCCTTCTCAATCGCGACTACCGCCCTCCTATCTCCTCTCTATCATCACTAATTATAATATTTAATATATATTCTCCTCTCATTCATATTTCCTGTCACTATCCGGATAATACTCTCTCTTCCATATTTCTTCTCTTCTTACTTATAATCTCTATCTTATATCTTCTATCCTATATTCTTTCTTCCATATTATCTTAACATCCTTTTCTATCCTCCAATTATTCTCTTCTTTCTTTTCTATAATTATTGTTTTCACCATCTTTATCATTTCATTATTCCTAAGTTCATAATATCATCTTTACTAATATTACCTCATGTCTTCATACTTTGAGTTATTCTACAATATATTCTCACTGATTTATAAATTCACTTCCTAGTGATATCATTCATAGATCCTCCCCATATTGTAGGATTTAGATACATCTTCAAAATTATCCTACATCAACAATAGTCTTTGATATGATTGAACATAAAAGTAATCCATGAAACTTAATGTTTCTCATGAGTTGAAGGTGATTCTATAGTGTCTAATTGATTTCACATGCAAATGCCTATGGTTTCCATAGAGATCATGTGCACCGGTAAAGCTTTACACAATACATTGATCTTAGGATAAGGAATACATGCCTCTAGATATAGAGAAGCAAAGATCTGCCCCATGTGTAATTAAGGCATGATAACGAGCCGAACCTAGAGATCTCAAGATAAATATCTCTCTTCTTATAACTGAATTTAGATGATATATAAATTTTGCACCTAAGTTTATTCATGCATCATTTTGCATAATCCCTTATATTTTTTAGTTATATTTGACTTCTTTGAAGCCAAGTGATTAAATTCTCATACTTTGTTAAGAGCACATGGATGTTAGGACTAAGGTGTAAGATAATGAGGGTGCAATGTAAATTATGATAAGGGAAAGAAAGAAATGAGTTCTCCATGCTTTTAAAAGCTTGGTCAAGTCTTTTTTTATCAAATTAAGTGGCCAAAGGGGTGATGAAGAGTAAATCGTGGTGAAATTCTTTTGGTAAATGATTAGATGGATCATCATATATCTTTGGAAGTGACGAGTGGTGAACTTTTGCTATTTTAGGGAAGGCTTACTAAATTATCTTAAAAATCCTTTTAAATAAGATTAATTCCAAATGAAAAGGAGATAGTGGCCAACCTCTTCAGCTGGATGTCCTTACCTCTTTAGTAAGTTGGTGGATGACGAATTGAAATCGTGAGGTCATTGAAAACACGTGCTCAAGAGTAAAAAAAAAGACCAAACTCACCAATTTAAAGAAATCAAGACAAATGCAGGGGGTATAGGGGTGAATAAGGGTCGAATCCACAAAGAATTAGGGTAAATTTTTATGATCTTTTTGGATTTACTCAAATCAGAGGCTGAAATGTGGATAGAAATTAGGGAATTCACTATCTTTGAAAAGAAGACTTCAAGACAAATTCACAAAATCAAAAATCACTGAATTTGGATCAAGATTCATGGAGAAATCATCGAATGAACAGGAGAGAAATTTTTGAAATTAAAATTTGCAAAAAACAAAAATTAAAATTGAAATTGACTCAAATTATGATTTAAAATTGAAATCTAAAGCTATACGAAGGAAGATTAAGATGAAACACAATCCCTAACCAGAGATTGCGCTCGAATTGATCCAATTACTCGCCAGATTCAAGGCTTTTCATCCAAAATTTGGAAAACACGATCGTTGATGTTTAAATGTCCACTTCTTCTTATTCTCTCAACGAAATCTCACTCTCAAGCACTCCATGGATGCGGAAATAAGTTTAGAAGTGATTGGAAGCAAGATATTCAAGGGATTTGGTATCTAAAAAGTATGATTTATTCCAATTGCCCTGGAATGATTTATAATGTCAAAGAACACCTCTATTTATAGGCTGATTTGGGCGTAGCCGTTCAATTGTCAATTAATCTTCGATCAATGGCTCTGATGAAATGCACCGTTGCCAATCATTACAATTAAGTCGTGGCTGTTGGATCTGCTATGGACCGCCGAGATTTCGCCGCATCGCGCACGTCATAAGTCACGCATCAAATGCTCGCCATTCGATCTTGATCGAATACTCAGATGCATTTCCATCGGTTTTAATCTCAGCCGTTATAACTCCTCAGATCAATGGCTAAGAATAAATTATTTTAAAAATGATTTGTCGACGAATAGAAATGCGCCACATTCCCCCCGTCTTAGGTGACGATCAAAGATCACGATAAGACGCGCGATCAGATGCTCTAGATTGTGCCATGTCACCTGGGCACTTATAAAATTGATTTTAAAGTAGAAAAAATAATTTTTAATTCAGAAAAATGCCAAAAAGTTCATTAAAAATTCAGAAAATTTCATGAAAAATTTGAAGAAATACCTAAAAATTAGAAAATTCATAAAGTTCAAAATACAACTCCAAATTAATCCAAATTTATTTCATTTTATAAGAAATTAAATTGTCTATCATTCTTAAAAGTCAAATTTAATAAATAACAAGAGAAAAAAATTTCTATTTAAAAAATACACTCATTTCTTTTAAATTTTAAACTTTAGAAAAATATATGAGTGTATATAAAATGGTTTCTCTTATTATTTGACGTTAAAAACTAATTTTAATCTTAATTAAAGATGAGTTATGATAATATTCATCTTTAATTTATCATAATTAACCCTAAATTAATGCATTTTGAGATTAAAATGACTTTTTCATAGAATGATAGATAAACACTAAAAATATGATAACATGCATCATAATGGGATGATTTATGCTTTAATATGCATAAATAATCATATATTATCATGTCTAATTAGCACGTTATCACAAAACACCAGCTTTTTAGAAGGTAAGACCCCTTCCTTAGAAAGTGGGTGATGAAATCTGAGGCTGATAACTTTCTAAAATTTTGATCAAAACATCAAATGTAGCAGAAAAATATTGAATCAGATATTCAAAATACCAAGCCACCAAGAACAGATGACCCTATCATATAGTATGAATGGGAAAGCATACTTACAGGTTTTCTTGAAGGAGTTCTTGAAGCTACTCAAGTGTCTAGCCTCTAGCAGTATCCACAAGGTCTCCAGATGGTTGGATCTCCTCTTCAAAGCTTTTCGCCGAGAGAAAAAGAGAAGAAAGGAGAGAATTCTCACAAGGCTTGCATGGGCACCTTCAGTTGTGGTCGTTCTCCCCCTATTTATAGACATTTGGTTTGAGGTTTTTTCATAAAAACCCTCATAATTAATTATATATCCACCAACATCCATAAACCTTATGTGTGTGACCCTCTAGGTCCATACATCTCACTAGTTAATAACTCTGTAGACCAAATAACACATTATTGGTCAACCTTAATTAATTATCCACATCCACATATAGATTAATTAATGAAGAATTGATTTAACCCAATTGATAGGTTGAGTTGCCAGCCTGTTGGGTGCCAAGCTACACCACGTACACTAGGAGATATGGAGTATGTAATAACTCACTTATAGAACCTTCCCGTCATCGATTACCATATACATATAATCCTTTATCCACATTAAACTCATGAGTGACTTAGGGTATGGTCAACTGTCAAACCCTAATCAGTCACTCAAGTTAGTACTGATGCGTGTAGAAATCATTGAGAACTCCTTCTTCGATATTTCTACTACCTTGGCCAAGGATTTCATCGCATCTCATTCCTTGAGTCAATATCCTCAAATACTAAGGATGGATGATCCCATCTTGATCACACAATCATCTTTGTAGACTTCATGTCGTATCTAATATATGACATTTTAGATATCTCGTGACTAGGGATTCGTAAGTCAACCAAAACACGATCATACATCTATAAGATGTCTTTGGTGTCTCAAGTGAAAGGACCACATACACAACTATGAAATGAATCAACCTGATTGACAGTTAACTATAATACCATTCAGGAATTCATACGGATCAATTCAGTGAACTCTTTCCCCAAAGAGCACCCACTATCTATCCTTAGTGTCTCCACACCGATGGCTATAGGATCAACCATACTCATCATATGAGTTGGATTAGACAGTGTTATTCTTTCTGGATAATTTGATGTCCTTCTCAAATATCCCACGAATAGGATTGTTTAGAACATATGTTTAAAGACTAGGGATCACTATATTATGATCTCATTATAATTCACTTAGTCATTGCAAATGCTCATGGACTTCATTACAAACATCACACAAGAATGACAATGAATAAATTTCATTTCAATAAACATAAACAAGATACATGAAAGTGTGATTGGCTTATAGGCCACCTAATATCCATCAATGGGAGGGAGCTACCTTTTAAGGAGCTAGCTCCACATCAATAAGCAAAGATTTGCTACCTCTTTTTGCGAGGTAAGACCCCTCTTTAGGAAGGGGAGGGTAATAACATGCAATCTTAACATGAACGTATATGATTATTAATGCAAATTAAGGCATAAAACATTCTATTTTTATGCATGTTATCATACTTTGAGTGCATATCTATCATTTCATGCAATATTAATCACAAAATGTACTATTTTAGGGATAATTATGTATTTTTAATAATATATTTTAAACTATATTATTTCCTTCTAAATTTGAGATTATAATTGGGTTTTAATATTAAATATTAGGAGAAAATACTTTTTACATACTCATTTATTTTTCTAACTTTTAATTTCTAAGAGAAATGAGTGTATTTTTAAACAAAAATTTATTCTCTTGTTATTTAAATAATTTTAATTTTTAAAATGATAGATAATTTAATTTTTCATCCGAAGAAACAAATTTGGATTAATTTGGAGTTATATTTTAAAAGATATGAATCTTCTAATTTTTAGGAATTTTTCTAGATTTTAATAAAATTTTTAGGACTTTTTATGAATTTAATTTGATTTATTTCAATCAAATTGATTTAAAATTAATTATTTCATCGCGTGTTGATGTGGTAGCTAAAGTTGCACGACAAAAAAGCAGCACCACGTGGCAACATATGAGACTGCCAGGTGTCACACATGTGTACGTGTCCTTGCACGTGCATGTGTGTGCACGTGTGTGCGCATGTGTGTATGTGAATTAGGAGAAAGCACCCTGTTAAGGATTTTTGCTAACCTGTTAATTGTGTACACCTTATTTTTGCGTCAGATTTCTGATTTTTTTGCCATGTGGGACTTTGTTTTGTTTTAAACGCATGCAAGTGACTAACTGATTGAGATCGGGTGGTTGTTGAAAACACATGGTCAAGGGTCAAAATAAAGTCCAAACTTATCAATTTCAAGAATAATTCTCAAACTGAGGGGTATAATGGTAAATATGGGTCAAATCCATAGGGAATTAGGGAAATTCTTGATGATCTCTTCAAATTTGATCAATTCGATTGATGAATCGGAGATAGAAATAAGGAAAATTGATATTTTAAGAAAGAGGACTCGAAGATGAATCCACAGAATCAAGAATCACTGCATTTGACTTTGATTTCGTGAAGAAATCAAAGATTGAACATATGTGAAATTTTTGAAAAATTAAAATCCCAAAATCCAAAATTAAGAATCAAATTAACTCAAATTGTGATTCTAAAATGAAATTAAAAGCTATACGAAGATAGATTATGATGAAACACGATAACTAACCCACAATTGTGATCAAATTGATCCAATTAATCGCCGGAATCAAGGCTATTCATCAAAATTCAAAAAATCACGATCGTGGAGTTCAAGCTTCGATTTCTTTCTCCTGGATCGTCGAAATCTTGATCTCAAGCACTCTGTGGACGTGAAAATGGGTCTAGAAGCGATTGAGAACAAGAGATTTAAGAGATTTGGTGTCTAAGCAGCTTGATTTTCTTGAATTGCTCTTGAATGTCTTATATTGTCGAAGAATATCTCAATTTATAGGCTAATTAGGGCATAACCGTCTAATCAATGATCCATCTTCAATCAACTGCTCAGATGAAGGGTCACGGATGCGAATCGTTGCTATTAAGTTGTGGCCATTGGATCGTAGATGGATCGCAGAGATTATGCCACGTTGCGTACGTTATAAAAATGCACAAAATCCTTGATGTTGGATCGCGATCGAACGATTCAAATGCGCTCCATCGATTCTAATCTCAGCCGTTATAACTCCTATCATCAAGGGCCCCGCCTTTATGTGATCATCAATGGTCACTATTCATCGAGTGATCTGACGCTTCTCACATTGCCACGTCACCTCCCGTGTTGACCATTGATCGCGACATGATCAGATGCTCCAGATCGCGCCATGTCACCTACACACTTTAAAATATCTGAAAAATCGATTTTTAATTCCGGAAAGTCCTTAGAAATTCATTAAAAATTCAGAAAAAGTCGGAAAAAAATCTAGAAAAATCCCTAAAAGTTAGAAAATTCATAACTTTCAAAATATAACTCCAAATTAATCCAAATTTCTTTCATTTGATCAGAAATTAAATTATCTATTATTCTAAAAAGTCAAATTTAATAAATAACAAGAGATCTAATTTCTATTTAAGAAATACACTTATTTCTTTAAGATTTTAAAACTTTAAAAATAAGTGAATGTTTATAACATGATTTCTCTTATTATTTAACTTTGAAAACTAATTGTAATCTCAAGTAAAGATGGGTTATGAAATTATTTATCTTTAATTCATCATACTTAACCCTAATTTAAAGTATTCTGAGAATTATAATAAATTTTTCATCTAATTTAAAGCAAATACTCATAAATATGATAACATGCATAGGAATGAAATCTTTCATGCCTTAATGTGCATTAATAATCATGTATTATCATGTATAATTAGCATGTTATCTGTGACATGGCATCACGAGGAGCGTTAGATTCAAGCGTTAAAGATGAATCATCGATCGTCACTTAAACCGGAAGGTACATGACACATTTCTACTCAATGGCGAATTGCTTTAAAAAATGATTTAATCTCAACAATTCATCAAACGATTTATAACGACAAACTAAAATCGACGAAAACGCATCTAGAGCATTATATCAAGATCAGAAGGATGGCATTTCATGTATTATTGTGACATGGCAAAATCTTGGCGATCCATCTCCAATCCAACGACCATGAATTAATTGTAATGATTTGCACTCCTGCATTTCATTCGAGCCATTGATCGAAGATTAAACACTCCATCCAATGGTTACACCCAAGTTTGCTATAAATTGAGATGTTCTTCAACATTGTAAATTATTCTTGGATATTTTTGAGTAATTTGACTGTCTAGACACCACCATCCTTGAATCTCACTTTCTTTTTCTTCTAGACTCATTTTCATGTCTGCGGAGTGGTTGAAAGTGAGATTTTGTCAATAGAATAGGGAAAATTTGCCTCTCGAATGCCGACGATCGTCATCGCAATCGCGGAATGAAAGCCATGAATTTGGCAAATAATTGGATCATTTCGGTCACTATCTCCAGTTAGATTGTGTGCTTTTCTCTAAATCTTTAGTCATGTATCATTAGATAGTACTTTAGAATCATAGATTTAGATAATTTTAGATTTTATTTCAAATTTCTCTTTCTTTGTGTCCAAAAATTTCTACCTAATTCGCTCTTTGATTTCTCCGCGAATCTTGAACCAAATCGAGTGATTTTTGATTCTATCAAAACTTTTCAAATCTATCAAAACCTTTAATTTCTCACACGAATTCATCATCTGGTTTGATCGAATTTCAAAAGATATCTAAAAAATCTCTTACTTCTCCATGGATTCGACCCTTATTTCATTACTATACTTCTTAATTCATGATAATTTCATAAAATTGATGAGTTTGGTATAAGTTTTGACACGAATGTTTATGTTTTGGATGGCTGCACAAATTTGTTCCGTCAGATGGGTGCCAACCTCTTAAGGGATAAGGTGACCCCTTGGAGGAGGTAACTATACCTCCTTGGGGGCCCATGGAGATTGCTTGATGTAACACGACAGATGCCGGGATCGTCGGCTCGTGTTACAACACAAGGGTGGGATCCAACTAATCACTAAAATGCGCGAATGCAAGAATGATGCAGGGTTCGAAAAGAACGAGAAGCACTAAAAACGTAGGCTGATCTAGGGTGACGTCCGGTAAGCCTCCCGAGCGCTGCTCGATGGATCGACTTCCCCCACGTTCCGTTAGACCGACTACTAACGACTACGGCAGGATTCCACGATCGGGGGAATCCACACCCGTCACGACGCCCTGCAAAAAACTCGACGAAACCGAAAAAGTAACCCGACCCAACCCAGGCAGACGAGAAGGTACCTAAAACGCTAGTCCCCGGCGGTGGAGCGAGCGCCTTCAGCACTGAGAGAGGTGACTGGGCTCGGGCGAGGGCGGCGTCGTGACCAAGCGGTCGCAGTGGTCCGAAGCGCTCTTGTGCGCGGGCAGCACCGACCTGCAGCGGAGGCAAACAGAAGGCCGTTAAGCTAATATTACTGGAACGAATAGACGGAACTGTGTGGCGACGCTAAAAGACGCGGATGATCGCAAGCGATCGGACTACGGCGGCGAGCGGCGGCGTTGACCGGACAGCGGCGGCTCGGCGACCGGGGAAACTGAAGTCAAAGACAATCCTACGCTAGCAGCGGCTCGACGTGCGGCTGCGGGATTGGTCCGAGTCCGGCGGCAGCAGGGGGTGCAGCGGCGCGATCAATCAAGCACCGGGGACTGATCCGATCGGCTCAATCTGTCCGTGCGATCCGGGGTAGGCCCTGTCCGAGAAGAAGGCGTGATCCGGCGGCGAAGCCGGCCGGAGCTCAAGTCGGAGGGGAGGAGGTCGGCAGCGGACGGTGGCGGCGAGTCGGGATCCGAATCGACCGGCGGGGGGGGCACCGAGCTGGGCGTCTCGAGCGGTCCGGCGGCTCAGAGATCGTGCTCGGCGGGTCGTCGAGACCTAGAGGGTCGGCGGCTGGCTTCCGGCGGCGAAAACCTAAGGGGCGGCGTCCGGAGGCTGGAGGCGGCGCAGGAGGACAGCAGTAGGACCGGCGGCGTTTCGGCGGTCCCCGGAAGACGGTGGCGGCGCGAATCGTCGCGGGCTCGAGCGGCGGGCTTCTCAGCGACGGCGCAGAAGGTCGGTGGCGGAGCTTCTCAGCGGCGGCGTTTTCTCTCTCTTCCCTATCGGGAACCCTAGGGCCCCATGTGCGATTTCCTTGGAAAAACGTCACATCTCGATTTTCATCTCCTTTCTTTTTTTCAAACTTCACTAACTCGACCCTCTCTCCTCTCTTCCTTATATAGGAGAGAGAAAAGAGAAGGGTTGCCCTAAGGGCAACCCGGTAATTTTGAGGGATTTTGGCCCCAAAAGTGGGCTAAAACCCCTCAAATGGGCCGGGAATCAGTCCACAAGTTTTAGGAGGGGCCCAAAACACCGGGAAACCCCCCCCGTACGCACACGGACACTCTCATAAAAATAAACAAAGCAAAAACGGGGGAAAAAAGGAACTCGCCGGGAGGGCCTCGTCATGTCGTGTACCGGAAGCCGGGGTCCTGGACATCAGCTCTGGTGCTCCGGCGCGGTAGTGCTCGCGCGCCGTCCGGCTCGACACGTGCTGTCGCCTGATCGCGGGCATGGTCCTCCATCATCCTCCCCGGGTGGGAGGAACTCGGCTCTGACGAGTTAGTGCCAAGTATCCCGTCCAAGGGCTCGATAAGGTCTGGACGTAATCGCCGCAGGTCTTCCTCCGAGATCCATGCGTCTTCGGTCGCCGGTCGGTCCTGCCAGCGGACAAGGAACTTGCGGCCCACTCTTCCCTCGGCAGCGTGAATCACCTCCCTCAGTACCGACTCTACTCGCTCATGCCTCGGTGGGGAAGAAACTGGTGGGGAAGGGGAGGGTCTCTCAATCACATCACTCATCGGGCCCGGGAGTGTGTGAGGCTCTATATCCCTAATAGGATCCGACACGGGTAGGTATCGTACGAGATCGCAGACGTTGAAGGTGGAACTCATGCCCCAATCAGATGGAATACCCACAACGTAAGCGTTCTCGTCGATCACCCGGACAATAGGAAAGGGCCCGGCACTGCGAGCATAAAGCTTCGCAGCGACCCTAAGGAGATTCCTCTCAGGCCGCAATCTCACCATAACAAGCTCACCCTCGGAAAAACTCACGGATCGACGACCTACATCAGCGTTAGCTTTGTACTTCTCGTTTTGGGAAACAATGCGAGAATGAATGTCGTGATGCATGTCGCTCATGTACCGTGCAAATGAAATGCCCTCAGCTGAAACCCTAGTATGCGGGTCTATGGGTGTGAGGTCTAAAGGCCTACGTGGTATCTGGCCATAGGCGATCTCTGAGGGGGGGTGGCCTGAGGTACGACTCACAGAGGAGTCATGAGCAAACTCCGTCCTCGGGCGAACTCTATCCCGCATCCTAACGTCATCTACTACACTAGAACGAAATAAACAACCGGGGCTACGGGTAGCTAACTCTATCATTGGCTCGGCCAACTCCAGTGCATCCGGTGGCGGCAGCGGGTCCCCCGGGGAAATGTCGGAAACGAAGGTAGGGCCGACGGATGAGCCCTCTGGGCTGGTCTCTGGCTCACATAGGAAGATGCACCCGTTCGTCACGATCGGATGCTTCGGCGCCGGGGGTGGCTTCGCCGGCTTCTTCGGCCTCATAGATCCTGCGAGAGCAGTCTCGGTCTGCTGGGCAGCAGGTGCAACTCTAGTCGATGCTCGAAGCGAAGGGTGCCACAGAAGCCGACGTCCTCTGAACATAAACGAAACAGTGTTCGCCCGGCCATCTAGCCGGACGTCGTAATCGAACAACCATGGTCTACCTAAAATGATGCTGCCAATTTTCATGGGCAACACATCACAAATGACAGTATCTTCATAAGTACTCACCTTCACCGGATGGCACACTTGGTGTGTCACCGGGAGGGTAGAGGCATCAACCCAGGACACGAAGTACGGTGCCGGGTGCGGAACTAGAGTGAGGCCCAGCTTGGCCACTGAATCGGCGGAGACGACATTAATGCAGCTTCCACTATCCACTATGAGCTTGCATGAATGGTCTCCAATCCTAAGATAGATGTAAAAAACTGAAGAACGCTGCACGAGATCGGCAGCGGTCGGGGTCGCGGTACCTGTCGGCAACGCAGGTGCGACAGTGAGTGGAGGCATCGGCGGCAGTGTCGCGGGAGTGCCTGGTCGCATCGTCGGGGGAGCCGGTCGGGTGTCGAGAAATCCCTGGACATCGGTGGTCGCCAGTGCAACCCTCGGCGGAGAAGTGTCCGCGGAGGTAGGAAGAAGGGGTGCCGGTGGGTCAGGTCGAACTCTAATGCTGGCCAGCGGCAAGTGGGGCGCAGTGGCGCTCGGTGGGGGAAAAGCGGGTGAGATCAGGATGACGCCGTTGACGGCCTCGTAATCCTCGTCCTCCTCCTCAGGGCAGTCGCCCTGGTACACATCGATCTCTGGATCCGGAATGGGGGGCTCGATCTGATTCCCCCGAGTCACCGGTGCATCCTCCGATGGGGAAGCATCCTCAGTAGAGGGGGAATGTGGTGCCGGCGGATCAGATCCTACTCTAGTGTCTACCAGTGGTAGGTGGGGCGCGGGAGCGCTCAGCTGGGGAAGGGCAGGCGAGATCATGATGATGCCATTGACTGCCTGGCAGTCCTCATCCTCCTCGTCAGGGCATCCGCCCTGGTATACGTCTATCTCTAGGTCCTCAATGGGGGGGTCAATCGGGTTCCCTATAACGTCTACGTAGAAAAGAGAAGTGCACTCGGAAGCTCGATGACCAAATCCCTGACACTTGAAGCACTTCATGTTCGCCGGGGCCCGAGGTGGGGCTCTCGCCGTCGAAGCCATGGTCGATGCCGACGTCGTCGGGGCCAGGCGAGGTCGTCGCAGGTGCGGGCGGGGTGGCGTCGGCCGCCTTCGCGGTCGAGGCGGTGTTCCGGGACCACCCGGTGGAAGTCGAACCCGCCCTAGTGGCGCTCGTCGTCGTGGTCGTAGTCGAACTCGTCTTCGCGGCAGTAGATATACTCATCGTGGCCGCCTTCTCGAGGATGTACTCGTTATCCTCTACAATCCGATAGGCCTGGTCAACCGTCGTCGGGTTCAGCTCCAAGACCTTCGCTCCTAACTCGGGCTTCAACCCGCGGACAAAGTAGACGATCTGCTGCTCGGGGCTCTCCACCGTCCTGCATCTCATGCGGCACTCCTCAAACTCGGTGATATAATCGCGTACCTTCCGTCGTCCCTGCTTGAGGTCAAGCCAATGCAACAGTAGGTGAGTCTGGTGGTGAGTCGGAACATACTTGTTCCGCAGTCTACTCGTCATGTCGGCCCACGTGAGGGGTGGGTCTCGTCGTGCGCGGGCGGCGGTGACCTCGTTCACCCAGAAGATCTGGGCCTCCTTGCCCAGGCGAGTCTCCGCGAAAGCCGTACGCACATCATCCTCTGTAATCTCGAAAAAACGGAAATAACTATCTAGTGATCGCTCCCAATCCTCGAAGTCGCGGGGTTCCCGACTTCCGTCGAAAACCGGCGTGTCCATGCGAGTGTTCTTCTGGATCAGGCGGCGTAGGTCCTCCTTCCGGCGGCTGGCGTCGTCCACTGTGTCGTCATCGCGGCGTCGGGGTGGAGACCTCTGAGGCGTCTGATCTCGGGGTCGATCGTCGTCGCGTCGAGGGTGCCGGGCGCCTCCCGCGTACTCCTCGACGAACTGGTCCTCGGGCGGATGATAGTAATCATCCTCCCCCTGAGCATCTTGTGGCCCGTAATCGTAGTCCTGTGGCCCGTACTGGTACTCGTCTCCGGGGCCGTAATAACCACCCTGCGAACCATAGTAATCGTCATACTGGGTGTAGGGATCACCTGTCTGTCCGGCGTCGTACTGAGGGACCCGGGCGTCCTGGGACCGGCGGTTCCGGCCTCGACCTCTCTGGAAAGGGCCTCCACGTCGGGCCTGACCTCCCTGTGCACGCTGTGGTCGCTGCTGCTGGTGCTGGTATCGCGGTCGCGGCTGCTGCTGCTGCTGGGGAACGCGCTGCTGCTGGGGCACGGGCGGCTGCTGCGGCGAGAACTGCTGCCAAGGCGGGTACTGCTGCGGCTGAGGGTAAGGCGGCTGCGACGGGTACCACGGCTGCTGCTGTGGGTACGTCGGCGGCTGCAGGTACCATGACGGCGGCGGCTGGTAAGGCGGCTGCTGCGGATACCAAGGCTGCTGCGGCGGGTACATCGGCCACGGCTGGGTTGGCTGCTGCTGCTGCTGGCGGCGCGGCTGCTGAGGCGCGTTCTGCTGCTGCTGATACTGCTGTCGCGGCCGGTGCGTCGGCTGCTGTGGCGGCTGCGGCGTCGGGTCGCGTCGCTGGGGAGGAACATATACCCCGACCGGTGGCGGTGCGGGGTCGACTGCTGGAGCCTTCCCGGCTCGACGGGCGCTGGGCTCCGGTATATCAAGCGGATCTGGATCCGCGGGTCTATCTCTATACGCCCTAGGGGTAGTATCGCCTATGGACGGCTCTAGTGGAGCCGTGCCTACAATCGAAAGGGGGTCTCTATCGGTCCTCGTAGAGGATCCGTACTCGTCCTGTCCCGTAGGAGTCGTAAGGGGTACGGGACTGTGGCTGTCTCCACGGGGATACTCCAAGGCAGGGGGATCGAAGTCACGATCCCGGTCCTGCTGCTCATCCTCTGCGGCGATACGCGACTGGCTGCGCGTGATGACCATCCTGACCAGATACTACGTAATCGGGTAGGGGTCCTAATGCAAAGGGTAATGGCCGATGCAAATGTATGTATGCTATGAATTTCGAAATATGCAAGAAATGTAGAGTGCCGGGAAAGAAAAGTCAACCGAGGTGCTAAGCGCGGAGGTTAGCACAACCTGGCTCTGATACCAATATGATGTAACACGACAGATGCCGGGATCGTCGGCTCGTGTTACAACACAAGGGTGGGATCCAACTAATCACTAAAATGCGCGAATGCAAGAATGATGCAGGGTTCGAAAAGAACGAGAAGCACTAAAAACGTAGGCTGATCTAGGGTGACGTCCGGTAAGCCTCCCGAGCGCTGCTCGATGGATCGACTTCCCCACGTTCCGTTAGACCGACTACTAACGACTACGGCAGGATTCCACGATCGGGGGAATCCACACCCGTACGACGCCTGCAAAAACTCGACGAAACCGAAAAAGTAACCCGACCCAACCCAGGCAGACGAGAAGGTACCTAAAACGCTAGTCCCCGGCGGTGGAGCGAGCGCCTTCAGCACTGAGAGAGGTGACTGGGCTCGGGCGAGGGCGGCGTCGTGACCAAGCGGTCGCAGTGGTCCGAAGCGCTCTTGTGCGCGGGCAGCACCGACCTGCAGCGGAGGCAAACAGAAGGCCGTTAAGCTAATATTACTGGAACGAATAGACGGAACTGAGTGGAAAAGGAAGCGATCGTCGATCCACGGAAGCGAGAATCAGCAGCGCGGCGGTCGCCCGAGGGGACCGAGAAACCGACCTGTGAGGCGACGCTAAAAGACGCGGATGATCGCAAGCGATCGGACTACGGCGGCGAGCGGCGGCGTTGACCGGACAGCGGCGGCTCGGCGACCGGGGAAACTGAAGTCAAAGACAATCCTACGCTAGCAGCGGCTCGACGTGCGGCTGCGGGATTGATCCGAGTCCGGCGGCAGCAGGGGGTGCAGCGGCGCGATCAATCAAGCACCGGGGACTGATCCGATCGGCTCAATCTGTCCGTGCGATCCGGGGTAGGCCCTGTCCGAGAAGAAGGCGTGATCCGGCGGCGAAGCCGGCCGGAGCTCAAGTCGGAGGGGAGGAGGTCGGCAGCGGACGGTGGCGGCGAGTCGGGATCCGAATCGACCGGCGGGGGGCACCGAGCTGGGCGTCTCGAGCGGTCCGGCGGCTCAGAGATCGTGCTCGGCGGGTCGTCGAGACCTAGAGGGTCAGCGGCTGGCTTCCGGCGGCGAAAACCTAAGGGGCGGCGTCCGGAGGCTGGAGGCGGCGCAGGAGGACAGCAGTAGGACCGGCGGCGTTTCGGTGGTCCCCGGAAGACGGCGGCGGCGCGAATCGTCGCGGGCTCGAGTGGCGGCGTCCGGTTAGACGGCGGCGGCGCGAGGGGCTACAGCGGTCCCGACGGCGGTTTCCGGAGGTTCCTGGGCAGGGTCGGCGGCGCGGGGCGGCGGGGAACCGGCGCACCGGCGGCGGGCTTCTCAGCGACGGCGCAGAAGGTCGGCGGCGGAGCTTCTCAGCGGCGGCATTTTCTCTCTCTTCCCTATCGGGAACCCTAGGGCCCCATGTGCGATTTCCTTGGAAAAACGTCACATCTCGATTTTCATCTCCTTTCTTTTCAAACTTCACTGACTCGACCCTCTCTCCTCTCTTCCTTATATAGGAGAGAGAAAAGAGAAGGGTTGCCCTAAGGGCAACCCGGTAATTTTGAGGGATTTTGGCCCCAAAAGTGGGCTAAAACCCCTCAAATGGGCCGGGAATCAGTCCACAAGTTTTAGGAGGGGCCCAAAACACCGGGAAACCCCCCCCGTACGCACACGGACACTCTCATAAAAATAAACAAAGCAAAAACGGGGGAAAAAGGAACTCGCCGGGAGGGCCTCGTCATGTCGTGTACCGGAAGCCGGGGTCCTGGACATCAGCTCTGGTGCTCCGGCGCGGTAGTGCTCGCGCGCCGTCCGGCTCGACACGTGCTGTCGCCTGATCGCGGGCATGGTCCTCCATCACCTTTTAAAATGATTCATCGACGAATCGTTATGCACCAAATACCCCCTCACTTAAGTGATGATCGACGATTGCGATTTGAATCTCTTGATCAGATGCTCTGGATGCCGCTACGTCACATGCACATAAAATCACAAGCAAATAGTCTCACATGACTGACGGGTCATTTTTGTGCGTCGTTAAAACACAAATACGATGGTCAAACAAAATTTATAAAACCGAACTCACAAAGACTAGATATAATAATCAAGTATTGGGTAAGTATCGGGTCGATCCACAAGAGCAGGGTTGACTTTAATCGCAGAGTTGACTTGGTCAAACTTAGGTTTAAAAGGAGTTTTAAATAAGAGAAAATAAGATGTAAGATATGGAAATGATATAAATAGGGTAAATAAGAAGTTTCAAGAATTGAAATCTCGGATTTGACAGAGAAAAGTCAAAAGTCAAAGTCAAAGCATTGACTTTGACCAACAGTAGGTGTTCTGCAGAATCAGAGAATCAAAGAGAGTCAGAAGATTACGAAAATTATATATTTGGAAACTAGAGAGAAAATGGAATTTACTGATATATAATTCGTAATTTTTAGATAAGAAATGGATTTATTATGAATTATTGAAAATCAACTATCAAAAAATCCCCGAAATTAACACCTCAGAGGAAATCTTCAAATTGAATGACCAAATGAAATCCAAATCTTGCAATTTATATGTCAATAGAAAGCTAAGAACCAGAGGAATCCAACAAGACTAAAATTATCAAATTCTGATTTTCTAATAAAAAGTAATTGACCCCGAAAGTCAACGTTTGACTTCTGATGAAAGATGAACAGTCCTTGGTCAAACGTTAAATTGAAGGGTCGAATGAACTCGGAATTTGATGAATTTGCTATCCACGGAAAGCTGATGAAAAGAGGAATCCAATGAAACCAAAATCAAGTGATTTGGAATTATAATCAAAGAGATATCCTATTTTCAAAATCAGCGACTTTTCAGACCTAAAATTGGGGAAAATGAAGAACACTATGAACTAATTTGCAAAATTAAAGATCTAAACCTAATAAAAATACAAATTACCTCTTGATAATCGATCGAACCTCACTAATAACCCGATTGCCGCAAGAATGGGGCCTCAATTCTCGTGGATTGAAGCGAATTTGCTCGGATTCTTCCTCGTGGACGTTCGGAATTCAAGGGGAAAATTCGATGAAATCAAGAGATGAAATCGTGATTATCATGCTTCAATGGCTGCGTCTCTACACTCTTGGAAGCAGAGGATCAGGAGAACTTAAGACCTTCCTCGAAACTCGCTTAATTTCTTCACGAGTCGATCAAAAATTGAAGAACAAGAGAAGGAGTACATGAGTTTTTAAAGGAGAAATTGGCCCGGAATCGCGGGCTGTAGAGGCGGTCGTGGGGGCGATTTTCAAGCGTCGTGGAGGCGCTTCCTTAGGCATGAGTCGTGGCTTCAATTTCGTGGCGATTTTGACCAAATTCAGCGTTGAATTTGGCTCCTCTTTCCACGATTTTAGCACCACGATCGAGCCACGATCGGGTCACGATCGGGCG
Source organism: Lemna minuta (assembly GCA_024174645.1). NCBI lineage: Eukaryota > Viridiplantae > Streptophyta > Magnoliopsida > Alismatales > Araceae > Lemna > Lemna minuta. The sequence goes on along the minus strand of CM044101.1, from coordinate 22,450,973 downwards.
TCGATCGTGATCCTGGAGCTCCCTCGATCATCGTCGGCTCGAGTGGAGTTGATTCCGCGGCAGCATGCGTGCGATCGCGGCTCGATCGCGCCGCGATCACGGCTCGATCGCGCCGCGATCGCGGCTCGATCGCTAGGTTCTTCCACGTCGTCTCTGCACCGTCCGATGGCGATCATGTTAGATGAACGATCACGAATCATTAATCCTGTGCGCCGCGATCAAGCTTCGAGCCCTCTGCCAGCCGTCTGATCGTGATCGTCTTGATGAAGATCAGGCGTCCGCGTGATGGAGATCGGACGCACCAGAAGACTCCACGCGTTTCCAAAAATCGCGAACGATCGCGACCGTCCGATGACGATCGGATGATCGCGTAATGCCCTCGATCGCGAACATTGTAGGCCATCCGATCGCGATCAACGCAAAGCCTTCGATTGATGCCGATCGGACGCTTCTTGTGATGCCACGTGTCGACAGGTGAGCCGTCGATCATCTTCACTTACTCCTCGAATTCAGCACGTGTTCGATTGCTGATCGCGTGGACTCCGGTCCACTCGATCTCAGCCGTTCCGCCCGCATCCGACGCTCGTCGCGTCAACACGTCGCCTGCAAGGTAAGAAACATGTGGGAACATAGTCCCACACGGAAGACAAAAAAAGATTTCGCCCCTATAAATTAGGGGGCGGTAAACGCCTAATGCGTTACCGCCCCTAAATACTAACAAGGGCCCACTATACCTGTGGGCCCTCCACATGTGAACCCTCTGCCACGTGGCGCCCCACACGGGCGCCCACGTGGACCGTCCGCGTGGCCTCCTCGCCACGCGTCGCCGCCACTCGCGCCTCGCGTGGCCGCCCGGGCTCGCCACGTGGCCTCGTGCCACGCCGCACCCCGGTCGGTCCCGCGCGCCACGTCAGCAGCCGCCTCGCCACGTCGGCACCTACATGTAATAAAATCCTCCTTTTTCGCGATTTTGTTAATAGAAAATTCCTTAAAAAATTAAATACAAATCAAATAAAATTCAGAAAAAGGGCATAAAACATCAGAAATTCATATTTCTCAAAATACAACTCCTTTTAATCTCAAATTTTCTCCATTGGATCACAAATTTCTTCCTTTTTAATATTATGTCATTTAAAATATATTTAGAGAGAAGAAATCAAGATGACTTATAATTTACTCAAATCATTTCTCATTAAACACTTTAAATCATAAATTCATTTTTGAAATTATCTTTCCAAATGTTTACTAAAGTCAAAAATTATTCCATAATAGAGATTGACTTCTATTCATTTAAACAAAAGATTAATCATCTATTAAGCATGAAATTATCCCTAATTTATGCATAAATATCAACTTTAGTAAAATGACATGCCAATGGAGAAAATTCCTAAAAATTATGATAACATGCATCATATTCACATAAAATAAGCATGAATATGAGTTAATTAAGATAAGAATTCATGGTATAAATGCATGTTATCAATGACATAAATGATTGAAATCCAATGGGTATTCCAATGAGTATTTAAGTAGTATCCAATTAATGAGATAGTGAAAATCCTGAAAAGGATAGCTCAAGCTTTATCTAACATTCAAAATTAATTAGGGTCAATTCACAATTTTTAATTTTTAGGTTAGTTCCCAACTTGAGTCCTTTCTTGAACATTCTCTATTTCTTCAACACTTGGATCTTCATAAATTTTGCTTGTTTTCCCTATATTTTGCTCGGATCTTCATAAGCTATATATCCCTTGCCTCCTCTATTTCTTCAACACTCTCTCCCATTCCCTCTCATTCGCTTTTTTTCTCGCAGTTGTTTTTCCATTGATTCTCAATTACGCGAACCACTTTCTAATGTTATCCATGAGTTTCACTAGTACTCTTACTTCTTCACTAGAATAGGTATTTCCCATTATGTAATATGAAGGGGTATTTATTTGTAAGGCAAATGATAAAAAGATTTGATGGATGTGTATATCACTTGGGAGTGTAATTATCATCAATGAGGCTGTAAATTGGGTGCAGTAATCGATTGGATAGGAAAAAATGGAACTAAATGCCGAAAGAAAATGTCGTCATTTCCTTTACAATGAAATAAAAGGTGTATACATATGATAACATGCAATTTATACATGAATTTACATGATTATTAATGCAAATTAAGGCATTAATTGTTCTATTTGTATGCATGCTATCATATTTTAAGTACATTTCTATCATTTTATGTAATTTCATGTTATGATCTAAAAATATCATTTATGGATAATTATGAATAATTAAGCAATGTAATTCAAATCCAATTTATAATTGAGATCATAATTATATTTTCATGATTAAATGATAAGATAAACAATTTTTATTTGCACTCATATATTTTTCTAAATTTATTTTATAAGATCAATGAGTGAATTTCTTAAATTAAAATTTATTCTCTTTTTATTTTAATATTTTGACTTTTTATAATGATAGATAATTCAATTTCTGAGCCAAAAAATAAATTTCAATTAATTTGGAGTTGTATTTTGAAAGTGATGAGTTTTCCAATTTTTAGGAAATTTATGGAATTTTTGTGAATTTATTTAACTCTATTTTTTATTTTTAAGTAATTAAAAAAGAACAAAAAAATGTTTTTAAACCATGCGCTGATGTGGCGACATGTGGACATGTGTGCCTGTGACACGTATACATGTGTGTGTGTGTGACACGTGCGTGTGTGTGTGTGTGCACACGTGTGCGCGATATATTAGTTAATGGGTTAGAGCATCCGTTAAGTATTTTAGCTAACCCATTAATATCTCGTATGTTATATACCCGACAAAATGTTATCATTTATTCCGTGTAGGACTATGTTTATTTCTTTATGTTTCAGGTGATGTGGCGCACTGTGAGACGTCCGATCGCGTGATTAAATTGCGTGCGTCGGATGTCACTTACTCATAGGGGTAAGTGGCACAATCCAATTAGACAACGATTCGATTAAACGACGTTTAATGTCAGCCGTTTATCTAGGACTTATAATGGTCGAGATTAAATGTGCTTAATGAACACGTGGATTCATCGCGATCGTTCCATGAAGTTCAAACGGACAAAATCAAGCGACACCTTCTCTTCATGTGCGATGTGGTAAAATCTGGATGCTTCATCTCCGATCGGACGGATGCAAATTAATGACATCGAATTTCAGTTTTGAATTTCATTTTTTATCAAATTTCGCGATCGAATTTCTATCTCAATTTCAAGTCTCAATTTCTCCATGAATTCTATTCCAAATTCAGTAATGTGTGATTCCATGGATCCGTATTGGAGTTAAATTTCTTAATATATGAAAATCCCTAATTTTTTACCTCAATTTATCATCTAATTTGATCGAATTTCAAAGATATCTAAAATTTTTTCCTTATTTCTCCATGGATTTGACCCTTATTCACCACTATGATCTTTAATTAGTGATTTAATCCTTTAATTGGTGAGTATGGAACTTGTTTTGACACAAGATTGTGTGTATTCAAGTACTGCACAAAAAAGTTTTGTCAGTGACCAGGAAAATAAAATTGCATCCTTGTCAAGACATGGCTTCACGAGACACACCATGTTGACATAGCCAACATCCCCTACCATTAAGGAAGCAAATTTCATAGGTTCTAGGGGAATCCTTCTTGAAAGGCAGAGCATCATGCCCATAGCATCAAATTTTTGAAGAAATAAAAAGGCAAACTCTTTCCATTTTCACGTTGCAGAAATGTCTGTGCACCATCTCCTCCATATGGAGAAATGCCCGTATACCATCTCCTTCGTATGCATAAATGTTCATGCACCATCTCTTCCATATGAAAAATTTGTGGGCTATATATGAAATTTCCATTGTGTGATTGCATGTGCAATAATTTTGTTTGCTCACTTTTCTATTCGCATGAACAACTCTATTTTGTGGGCCCATGCACAACATTTTCATGTGACACAGATTATATTGATATTCAATATTATCCATAGTGGTCTTCATTTCTTGTTGACATATGATCTTTATCTTTCCTTTCCAAAAACAATATTCCTTTGTTTCTAGAGGGGATTTTAACTAGTATAAGTTGTGGTCATTGAAAACACAAAATCATGCATTAATAAAAAAATCTTGATTCACTAGAATCATGAAAAGAATTCAAGTACAATGGAGAGTTGAGGTCAAATTCATGAGGAATTGGGGACTAGAGACAATAATTAAGTGCAGTCAATTGAAATTGAAAAAAATTGAGCAATGAAATGGATTTTTAAAAACGATGAAACCTATAGATCTATAAGGAGGAGAAAAAGTTAATTTTGGGAGTCCACAAATAGGCCAATTAGATCAAGAAGGTGGAAGAAATTCAAGAAGACCGATTGCCAAGAGAGAGAAGATGACAAATTCAATCTTAATTCTTTATCTAAACGTGTAATTAAAGCCAAAATATGCATGCTTTTGGTAAATTACTCATTCCTAACCTTAAACGTATGAATAAAGCATTCAATTGATGTCGAATTGTGGCTTTGGTACTTTTTTTTTGTCTGATAACATGTAATTGATGCATTCATTTTCATCATAATAAATGGTTTTGAACGTAAAATTCTTTCAAATATAATACATGTTATCATGTTTTTGTGATATTTTTTCATTCATCATGCTATTCCACTCATGTACTAATTTTACATTTAATTAGTGCTAATTATGCATAAAGATGAATATACCTTGTCATACATTTTTTGAAGTCAAGTTCATTTGGTTTGTATATCTTGAGACTAACCCCATTTGACTTCTTTTGAAGTCAAGTGGAAGAATTCTCATATTTTTAAGAGTTTTATGGATGCAAGGAGATAGGAAAGCATATGAAAATACATAGAGACAAATTGAAATGGAAGAAAGGAGAAAATGACTTTTTCATTGTTTTAGGGGCCAAGTCAACTCTAAATCCTAAAAGTCAAATAGTATAATTAAGGGTCAAGGTGGTCAAAGGTGTGAATAAAGGTCAAAGATGGTTAATTTCATCTTTTAAATAATTATGAAGATCATCCTATCCTTTTAGAGGCAACCACTTCACTAAGTCAAGGTAAGTCAAAGTTGGTCAACTTTCTCTATTTTTGGGAAAGTTGACCAAACTATATTAAAATATTATATATTTTAAATTCAGTGGAGGTCACCATCTTAAGGTGGACGTTCTGCTTACTTAAGGAGGAGTTGGGAGTCACCTCTTTTAGGTGGTGGGTCCCATATCTTTAGAAAGGATGGTTATTGCCTCCTTTTGATGATGTGAGACTCTTTCTTTAGAAAGGGGTTAGAACACTTCATTAAGGGGTAAGAATTCTCCTAAAGGAGGTAACCACACCCTTGGAAGTCCTTGGGGTCGTGCATCTCCACCCTTGACCATAAGAGTGAAAGATCTCCACCCTTGGTTACCTAGAACCCTAAAAGACCCTCTCTATATAAGGCTATATTTTCTCTCTCCTCTCTGTTTTTTGCTCTCTCTTAGAATTCGGATACCAGAAGGAAGAGGAGAGGAGGTCAAGACCAAGTAGAGAATTTCTTGATGCTCAATCTTGTAGTGGATGAGAAATCAAGCTAGCATTGCGATTAGAGCGGATTGAGCATCACGTGACCTAGGACAGGCATCGTGACGGGGTTTGTGTGACGATCCGGATTGAGTTCTTGCTTGTGCTCATCTGCATAAATAGTAAATTTTTATTTTCCTTTTAGTTTTATTTTTTTTTATTTTCTTTCAATATAGTGACTTTAACATCATCCATGCTCCAATTCTCTCTCCCTATCACTTGGTGTTGATTCATCGTTCTGTTGCTACCACCGACCACTCTTCTCACCTTGCCATCATTTCATCCCCATTACATTTCCTTTTACATTTCTCTTCCGTTTGAATTCTGATTTCTCTCTTGACTAAAAAAGAAACCTAAAAATTATCATTCATATTCATCTCTGCATGCCCCATTTATGCTCGCGCTTCTTTGCAAGCTCTCACTTCTTCCATTCTCTCTCACCTTTCATTTGAACATCTAATCTCATTACCTTAGTTCCTTGTGGTTTTGACCCTTGCTTAAACTAATTAAGGAAATATAAATTTTATTGCATGAAATCAATACACAACAACAGTGGAAAACACGCGTAATCAAGTTCATCATTGCCTAAACTACACTTATAAAATAATAAACAATTATTCATTAAATTCATGAAAACCTAGGGATTGATTTTTTGTTGATAGAGGTTTTTCATCCAGAAATGGTTGAGAGCGTATGGATAGCCAAGAGAGTGAACATAATTTTCAAAAATGGTTTTTGATGAAGAGGAGGCAAATAATTCACAAAAAAAAAAATACAAACAATGATCTTGATTACTTGGAGCCATGAAATCATCCTTAACTAAAAGCGCAACGGCTCACATTCTGCCACATTGCCCTGATTAGGGAGAAGAGAGAGGATAAAGGATTGGATTGGTGCTACAAGTACCATTTGATTATAAGTGATGATCTAGGCAACAATTTTGACCACACCACATTGTAGAAAGAAGAAATAATGGATAGATGACACAAAAAATTGTAACTATTTGTTGAGATCATTTAATCTCTATGGAGGGTGATATATGTAAAATCACTGTCATAAAAAATGAAAATTGGTGTATCAAATATTATACTCAATTCTTTGAAATTTATCTTGAATTTAGAGCAGAGGTGAGTCGAGATCAAACCTGCAAGGAGAGAGGTTAGAATATTGAAATTAGAGTTTATTTTGTGTTTTTGTGAAGAAAGTCGAGGATATTTATAGAAGAAGGGAAAATGAATATGAAAGATGCGATGATACAATCATGCACCAAGGATATGCAATCAAGGACTCGCTTATCGAAGATAGAATTATGATTTAGGGTTGAAAAAAATTATTTAGGAATTGAAAAGATAGAATTGTGTTCCTAGATTGAAAGGAAATCATGTTAATCCAAGGATATGCAATCAAGGACTCGCTTATCGATTATTTATTCAATAGATAAATAATCAAGGAATCACCTAAGCTTAGCAGTTTGCATCCAACTTGAGGAATGAATAGAAAAGAGAAAAAAGTCATTAAAAATGATGTTTGATACAAGATGGACAATCAAATGGCGCTCTCTTTCCTCTAGCTAGCCAATTCTCGAAGTGTCCAAAGAACATAAAAGCATTATTTTTTACTTCATTCTTTAAATCAGCCATTCATGAGGAGATATAGTATGAAACAAAAATTTTGCCAACAAACTTTTGCATCAAAATCCATTCGGATCATGAGATATTATGATGTTAATTTGGAGCATTTTTGGCCATTGATTGCACCATTAATGACACTTGATTGATTGCTGGCTATCCAATCTACCTTCATCAATATTGGGGATCCTTTAATTGCGCAATGTGTCATTTTTTTGATTTGCTGTGATTTTAGTGGTTGATAATATTTTTAGAACTAACACTTCCCTTGATTGCACCATGCATGCAGTGAGGGTGTGTGATGTGGCATTGTCGTGTCATGCTACATGTGCATGTTGCCACATCAATAACATGCAATCTATACATCTAATTATATGATTATTAATAAAAATTAAGGCATCAAACATTCCGTTCTTATGCATGTTATCATGTTTTGAATGTATATCTATCATTCTATGAAATTTAAGGTATAATCTCAAAATGCACTATTTTAGGGATAATCATGAATAATTAAAGAGAGATATTTAAGATTAGATTATTTCCCCTTTATATTTGAGATAATAATTGGGTTTTAAAGAATAATAATAACAGAAAATATTTTATATTCACTCATTTGTTTTTCTAACTTTATTTTCTAAAATTAATAAGTGCATTTTTGAAATAAAAATTTATTCTTTTGTTATTTATTAAATTTAAAATTTAGAATGATAGATTATTTAATATTTGATCAAAAAAGATAAATTTGGATTAATGTGGAGTTAGATTTTAATGTTTTGAATTTTCTAATTTTTAGGGATTTTTTGGATTTAGTTGAATTTTTTTCTATTTAAAAATATAAAAAAATTGGTGTTTATATATGCGTTGACATGGCAGTTGACGCGGGAAGGTAATGAAGTGTCAGGATATGGCGACATGTAAACGCGCCACATGGCGCACAATGTGTGAATGTGTGGGCATGCGTTTGTGTGTGTGTGAGATTAGTGGGCTAAGCATCCTTTTCAGGATATGCACTAAGCCCACTTAATACACATCATTTATATGCCCGTCGGATCTTGTTGAGTTTTGTCAACAACAAAACTGTTGTTGACAAAACAACAGTCTTTCAATTTATTAATTCAATTAATAAAGTGGAACTATCTTTCAATTTATTTTTACGTAAGGGAAGTGTTTGATTCGGGCATTTAATCAAAGCTGTTGATCTTCACTTAAGTCGGAGGGTACGTGGCAACGTCTTAGTGGACGACAATTTGTTTTATTAAACGGATCAATTCTGGCCATTCATAGGAGAAGTTATAACGACCATAACTTGAAGAGCCATCTGAGAATCTGAGGCATCAATTCATGATCGGATGAACGAGATCTCGCGATGCTTCACCTTCATGCGCAACGTGGCATATCCGAGCACTCTATCTTTGATCAAACGGATATGACTTAATGGTCATGATTCACATCTAAGCATTTCATCTGAGCTGTTGATTAAAGATGAAGAGCCAAATCCAATGGCCACACCCAAATTTTACCTATTTATACGCATATTCTTTGACAGAAAATGTATTCTTGGGTGTTCGAGTAATCAAACTGTTTAGATATTTTTATCCTTGAATCTCTTACTTTCTTCATCTTCTAGATCGATATTTGCATTCAAGGAGTGCTTGAAAGTGAGATTTTGTTGAGAGAATAGGGAGAATTCACCTCTTCAATGCTGAACTTTGTCTTCAAAATCATGGAATGAAAATCCCTTGATTTGGCAATCATTTGGATCATTTCGAGCACGACATTGGGTTAGATTATGTGTTTTCCTCCTAATCTCTCTTCGTGTATCATTATACTTCAATTTTGAATCCTATATTTATCAAATTTTAGATAATTTCTCAATTTTCTCTCTCTTCATGATAGAAAATTCTTTTTGATTTTCGCTCCTTGATTTCTTCACAAATCTTGATCATAATGTAGGGTTTTTGGATTCCGTGGATTCGTCTTAGAGCTCTTTTTCTCACAGGTGTTATGGTATGTAAACAAGGGAGACATTATGGTATTTACATAGGTAGAGATATTAGGGTACACAAAAAGGCTTTAGAAAGTAGAGTTGTCCTAGGCTATTTTGCTTATTAAAAATATCAGATATATTGTGTTTATTATGTAGTTGATTGTACCAAAGAACGGTCATGGAGATGAAACAAGAAATAATATTATGGGAAAAAATAACAAAATTTGGGGGTTATGATAACTTTGGAGATATTTAATGGGTTCTAGTTGAGATTGTTAGGTATGATAGATTATGACACATTATAGCAAATGTTTCCAAGTTCCATAATATCTGAAACATATTTTAAAGAAGATTAGTATCCTTTAATTGTTCATTACAAAATTATGGGATTAGCTATAATGAGATTATTATTAAAACATGTCTATAGTAGTCAATCAAATTATATCAAATTTATTGTAGGTAATATTATGATAAAACTTGTAAGACATATCTCATATACTATTGGGAATGCTATTCCTTTATTTAATTTAAATAAAAAATATATAAATAAAAAGAATAAATTAGCCGTGACTTATGATAAAATAGTGCAAACTGGTGAAAATATAAAACATCATTAAGAAAATGTGTGTTTATTAGATCATATTATATTCACAATGAGACAATAAAAGAAATTGAAGTGAATAACGATATATCCAATAATAATATAAGTAATATGTTAATTGAAGTACTAGATTCTACTGAAGTTATTCTGAAATGCTTCAAATGCAATCATTGATACGTGTAAAGAAGAAATATAGTAAACTCTTAAAAGCAAATAAAGAAAATTTAATTAAATTAAGACCTTTTATTATTGCTGATATTGAAACTATTTAAGTAGATGATATTCAAACACCTTATGTGTCTGGGTTTTTAGTTGTTAATCTAGGTGATGATATTAGTTTAAAAAATGATCATGAAATTGATATTCACGTTTTCAGAAACACACTCTTTATTTCTTTCGGAGTTTAAGGAAAGGAGTGAAAGAATGTTATTAGAGTTTATAAATTCCATAGAAAAGACTAGAAAATCTAAGAAAAGAGTAAGAAATCTTTATTATCTTAATTTAGCAAGGTTTGATGGTATTATAGTATCAAGGTATTAAGATGATCAAATGGATATTCAGAAGATAAAAACAGAAATAAAAAATCAGAGGATTTATGAAATAAAAATATTTAAAAATAATTTTTATATCTCATGAGAGATTAATTGACAATTCTACTGGGTTTACTTGCTTTATAAAGTCCCTAATTTCTCACCTCAATTCCTCGTCTGATTTTGATTGAATTTGAAGAACACTTTGAAAATATCTTAATTCTTCGTGGATTCGACCCTTATTCACCACTATACTATTTAATTCATGATTATAATCTTAAATTGGTGAGTTTTAAAATTTTATTGACACGTCTCCAAATGTTTTCATTGATTGCAGGATTATGTATTGTCAAACGTCGGCATTGCTCGGGAATTAAGGCGTATTTTTGAGAAATTTAATCGATTTTGACTTGGTCAAACTCAATTTTTTTGGCTTCTTTCTTGAAATCAATTCACATCGATCCTACATTGAGTGATCCAAAGTAGAAATCCATCTTCGAGATTCTTAATTTGACGAGATTAAGTGATTTCCCCTTTTGAATGGATTACATACAATCACATCTTCACGCTCGAATTGAGAAGCTGTAACTCTCACAGATAACGATGCTCAGGTACGATAGTTTGTCATTATTTAATATTTGATAATTATTTTTTATATATTCATATGCATATACAATCTACCCTTCCATGATATTATAGACCACCTGTAGAACAAGGAATAACCCTTTGCACACATATATTTTTTAACACTCGTGGCAATCACTCATCTCTTCCGCCTCTTCTTCGACCATAAAACCTATAGAAATAGCTCAGAATGATGAGGGAAATGCTAGGAAGCACCTTAATGACTATGCTAGGCCCATCTTGCAGAGACTTGTTACTCCCATTCACGCACCCCTTAATAAAGGTGCAAATTTTAGAATAAACTCTCATGTAATTGGCATGCTTCCTATCTTTCATGATAAAGCCCCAATCATTTTAGGACGACATTTCTTAGCTACCACGAAAGCCGTTACAGACTGGGAGAAAGGTGAAGTAACTTTGAAGGTGGGAGAGCACACAGTGAAGGTCGAAATTAACAAGTAAATGAAGTACCCTTCACGAGCTTTCGAGGATGTGGGTGCCATTGACCTTGATAATGACCAGGATATCGGTGCTTGCATGGAAGAAGTTATTGCAATCAATGAGGAAGGTAATTTTGAGGAGCTACATTGGACGAGCCTACATTGGAGCTCTAGACTCTACCATCTACACTCAAGTACACTTTTCTTCATACACACCAAGCAAAGCTAGTGATCATTTTGTCCCAGGTTGATCTGGAACAGGAGAAATGATTACTCGACTTATTATGATGCACTAAACAAGTAGTTGGTTGGACCCTGATAAGAACATAAAGAGTAATAACCACCCATGGATTGCTCTTATTTAACTCTATTAAACTCATGAACACACCATCTCCTCTTCCATCTCATAACTTGAAGGGTAGCAAAATCCTCCAAAATGGAAAGTGCTTAAAGGACATAATGGGCTGCCCAAGGCAAGTAGTTGTGAGCCCTATCAAAGAAACCCTTGAGGGGAATATTCTTGTGACTGGAAATCTCTCTCAGCGCTCTCCTCGGAGGATTCAAAAAGAAAAAAAGCTCTCTTTTGGGGGCTTCTCCTTTTTTCTACCTTTTCTTCGCGTTCTTCTTTGGTTTTTTCTTCGTCAACCATTATCTCTCTTAGGTTTTCTTTTTACAATTTTTGTTCTCTGGCGTGCTTATCGCCCAGGGAGGATGTAATGGAAATATTGATCTTTGTTTTAATGTGATAAATTCTTCGTTGTGTTTTTTGATTGTTTTCTTCTCAAACATTCTTCTCTGCTGTATTTCGCTCTAAACCTCCTACTCTTCCTTCTCCCATCTTTCGTTCGATTCTTCTCTTCCGCCCTGTCTTGCTCACGCTTTCCGTCATTCATTTTCTCTCAATCCCCATTCGTTTCTAAAGAAAATTGAACTGCTTGTGGAGCGGGAGATAACAAGAATGGAAAGAAAGAAGATATTGTAAACTTATGATTAAATCAAAATGAGTACATGAAACGTGTCAGGGAGAGAATTCCCGTTCTTAAATAGAAAAAATACAATAGTGAAAAGATGCTACGATAATCACTGCTTGGCACGTCTATTGAGAAACAACGCCTCACCACTCCCATTCCAGAGAAGCCAAAATGCTTCACGTCGTGTAGCTTTAATATGGGAGTGAATGGTGAGATCATTTTCCAACATTCTCCCCTTTGATCTCTTTGCCAGCTCTGACATTAGACATTCCAATCAAGTTCCGGAAGAAACAAAATTTCTCCTTTCCGAGAGACTTACTTAAAATATCCGCTCACTGTTCTATACTTGGAATGTGAATAACTTCCACGTCTCTACTCTGTACGCACGTTCATTTATAATGATAACGAATTTTGATATGCTTGGATTGACTGTGAAAAACTGGATTTGTCTCTAGATCAATCGCTGATTTGATGTCAAAAAATTATTCTTACCAGCTTCATGCATTTTCCAGTGAGTTCCATGATACTCCTTGGCAAGCAGCGAGTGTAAGTGAGATATACTCGGCTTCACAAAAAGAAAGAGCAACAATTCTTTGCTTTTGTGACGTCCAAGTTACGATGTTATCGCCAGAGAAGAAGAATACACCCGAGGTGCTTTTCTTGTCAACCGAATCTCCTCTGTAGTTTCTGTCAAAGTAGCCTACAAGAAACAACTCTCTACCTTGCTTGTAAATTAAACCAAGATTTAGAGTCCCTTTTACATACCTTAGGACTCATTTGGCACTTGTGAAGTGCTCCTTCGACGGACTTTCCATGTACCTGCTCAAGTATCCTGTACATAACATTAAATTGAGTCTTGTGTGTGTCAAATACCTCAGAGATCCCATCAAGCTTCTGTAGGTAGTCAAGCCGACCAGATTCTTGGAGTCATCTTGATTGAGCATCGACTTCACTTCGAGTGGTGTTTGAGAGGAATTGCATTCAAGCACATTGAAGTCGAAAAGGATCTTCCAAGCGTATGAACTATGCACGAGTGTGGTCTCCCCTTCGAGATGATTTACTTGAATGCCTAAATAGGACTTTAGTAGCCTGAGATCAGTCATATCGAACAAGGATTACATTTTATCCTTGAATTCTAAAATCCTTTCTTTAGAACTACTTGCAACAAGCAAATCGTCAACATAAACACCTATGTATAAATTGTTTGGATTATAGTAAACCGCACGTTCGTGATTGCTTTGGATTAGGCCTAATTCTAGTAGGCTTTTATCAAACTTTGAAGACCAAGCTCGAGGAGCTTGTTTCAACCCATACAAGGCTTTCCTTAGCTTGTACACATGATGTTCTTTTCTAGGGATTTTATATCCCTTAGTTTGTTTGACATAGATTTCCTCCGAGATTTCGCCGTTGAGGAAGGCTGAATTTTCATCAAGATGATGGACTTCCCATCCATAAAATGCTGCAAGAGCTAGGAGAACTCTGATTGTCTCCATCCTAGCCACATGAGCAAACACATAGTGTAGGCAATTCCATACCTTTGAGCATACCCCTTCACAACTAATCGGGCTTTATGCTTGGTGAGCTGTCCCAATGAGTCTTTCTTGACTTTGAAGACCCATTTGAAGCCAATTGGCTTGCATGATACAAGTGGTGTTACAAGAGACCATGTGTTATTCTTCTCAATTTGATTTATTTCTTCTTCCATGGCTGCTTTCCAAACATTTTCTTTCAAGGCTTCAAGAATATTTTCTGGTTCTTCTCTGAAAGATGACATGCTTCTTCCTCATTCCTTGATTGCGTCTCTTCATCCAATTGAGAAATTTCTTTGAATTTTTTCGGTTGAGAGCTTGCTGAGTATGAAGAGCTTAGAGAACATATCAAGAAATTTCCTGAATTCTCAAAGATAGAGTCTTCCGAGAAGCTCATAGTGGGCATCTCTGAATTGTTGGAATCCAAGTTGACATAGGAGGAGTACTTGGAGGTAAGCAAACCTGCAGGTGAGTCTTGATTGAATTCTTCCCAATTCCAGCTTTTCTCTTCTTCAAAAACTGCATCTCTAGTGATGTGAATTGTCTGAGAAACATGATCAAAAGTTCTATATCCTTTTACCCCTTTCTCATAACCTATAAAAATCATTGGTATGCTTGAATCATCCAATTTTCTCAGACTTTTACCGTGAGTTTTTACAAAGACTATGCAATCAAATACCTTGAGATATTCAATAGAGGATTGTCTCCCTGTCCAACCTTCATTGGGAGTTTTACCTTCCAAGCTTTTGGTGGGTGCTCGATTGAGACTGTATACAGCAGTGCTTACAGCCTCTCCCCAAAAAACCTTAAGGAGGTTCTTGTTTTTCAACATGGCACGAGTGATAACATGCATTTATAAGTGGAATTCTTATCCTAATTAACTCATATTCATGCTTATTTTATGTGAATATGATGCATGTTATCATACTTTTTAGGAATTTTCTCCATTGGCATGTCATTTCACTAAAGTTGATATTTATGCATAAATTAGGGATAATTTCATGCTTAATAGATGATTAATCTTTTGTTTAAATTAATAGAAGTTAATCTCTGTTATTGAATGAGTTTTGACTTTAGTAAATGTTTGGAAGGATGATTTTAGGATGAATTTATGATTTATAATGTCTAATGAGAAATGATTTAAGTAAATTATAAGTCACCTTGATTTCTTCTTTCTAAATATATTTTAAATGACATGATATTAAAAAGAAAAGAATTTGTGATCCAATGGAGAAAATTTAGATTAAAAAGGAGTTGCATATTGTAAATTATGAATTTCTGAAGTTTTATGCCATTTTTTCGAATTTTATTTGATTTTTATTTGATTTTTAGAGGTATTTTCTATTTAAAAATCGCAAAAAAGGGGTTTTTACCTGCAGGGTGACGTGGCGAGCGGCGGCTGACGTGGCGCGCGGGACCGCCTCGAGGTGCGACGCGGCACTGAGGCCACGTGGCAGAGCCCGGGTGGCCCACGCGAGGCGTAGGTGGCGCTGATGCGTGGCAGCAGGCCACGCGAACGGGGCCACACGATCGCCCGTGAGGGGCGCCACGTGCTAGGTAAGGATGGCATGTGGAGGGCTCACGGATATAGTGGGCCCTGGTAACAGTGGGGGACGGTAACGCTATGAGAACGATGGGGAGCTCCCCTATTTAACCACAACAAACGCGGATATTTTCTCCGTGTGGGACTATGTTCCCACACGGTTTTCCCTTGTAGGCGACGTGGACGCACGACAGACGTCGGATCCGGGTGGCCCTGATCGCAAGGCGTCGATCGCGTGGACCGGAGTCCACGCGATCGTCAGATCAAGCACGTGCGGGAAATGAATATTAAGTGGATGCGATCGAAGGCTTACATGTTGCCACGTGGAGCTTTTCGGAGCGTGGATCCTCCTCGAATGGACGACGATCGTAGCGAGGGTTGATCGCGCGATCGAGACCGTCCAACCTACTTGAACTTCACCGATCCGACGACCACGTGAAGCGCGATCCGCCGCTCTTCGTGAAGATTCCTGGAGCATCGGATTCCAATCTGACACCCCTGTCAAGCGCAATCCGCCCCTCTTCGTGAAGATCTTTGGAGCATCGGATTCCAATCTGACAATGTAGGCAGCTCGTGGAAGAACTCCACGATCGCGGTCCGATCGAACCGCGATCGCGGCGCGATCGATGAGATTTCATCGTGGAATCGTCTCCAGTTGATCGGACGGCGATTGACGAATCACCAGTAGCATGATCGACGCCTGATCGTGGCCCGATTGTGGCGCGATCGTGGCCCGATCCTGGCGCGATTGTGGCCCGATCGTGGCTAAAATTGTGGCCATTCGGATGCAAAATTGAAGCAAAATCGTGGCTTATGCAAGGCCAATCAGGAAGCTATGTTGTCACCAAGTAAAACTGCCCCCACGATGCTTCAAATCCGCCTCCACGACCGCTTCAATTGCCCACGAAATCGGGCTGATTTCCTCTTTAAAAAGCGATGTATTCTCCCTTTGAAACTAAACTTTTGATCGACTCGTGAAGAAATTAAGCGAGTTTCGAGGAAGTTCTTAAGTTCTTGTGATCCTCTGCTTCCAAGTGTGTAGAGACGTATCTATTGAAGCATGATAATCACGATTTCATCTCTTGATTTCATCGAATTTTCTCCTTGAATTCCGAACGTCCACGAGGAAGAATCCGAGCAAATTCGCTTCAATCCATGAGAATTGAGGCCCCATTCTTGCGGCAATCGGATTAGTAGTGAGGTACGATTGATTATCAAGAGGTAATTTGTATCTTTATTAGGTTTAGATCTTTAATTTCGCAATGTAGTTCATAGTGTTCTTCATTTTTCCATATTTTTAGTCCAAAAAGTCACTGATTTTGAAAATAGGACATCTCTTTGATTATAATTGCAAATGAATTGATTTTTGTTTCATTGGATTCCTCTTTTCATCAGGTTTCCGTGGATAGCAAATTCATCGACTTCCGAGTTCATTTGACCCTTCAATTTGACGTTTGACCGAGGACTGTTCATCCTCCATCAGAAGTCAAATGTTGACTTTTGAGGTCAATTACTTTCAATTTACAAATCAGAATTTGATATTTTTTGTCTCTTTAGATTCCTCTGGTTCTTAGCTTTCCATTGACATATAAATTGCAAGATTTGGATTTCATTTGACTGGTGAATTTGAAGATTTCCTCTGAGGTGTTCATTTCAGGGATTTTCTAATACTTGATTTTCAATAATTCATAGTAAATCCAATTCTTATCTAAAAATCATGAATTATATACCAATAAATTCCATTTTCTCTATAGTTTCTAAATATATAGTTTTCGTAATCTTCTGACCCTTTTGATGCTCTGATTTTACAGTACACCTACTATTGGTCAAAGTCAATGCTTTGACTTTGACTTTTGACTTTTCTCCGTCAAATCCGAGATTTCCATTCTTAAAACTTCTTATTAGGTGTATTTATATCACTTCCACTCATTTTATCTTATTTCTATTTCTTTGAAACCCCTTTTAAACCTAAGTTTGACCAAGTCAACTCAGTAATTAAAGTCAACCCTACTCTCTGTGGATCGACCCGATACTTACACAATACTTGATTTTTATATCTTATCTTTGTGATTTCGGTTTTATAAATTTTTTTTGACCATCGTCTTTGTGATTTAACGATGCACGAAAACGACACGTCAACGAGTCATGTGCAAAATCATGCGGTTGTTTGTTTTAACAACTCGGTTTTGTTGAGAAGTGTATGGTGTCGAAAAATGTCTCTGAATCCCGTGTTCACTGCAAAAAGAAATAAACTCTTCGGATGTAAGCTCACCACTATTATTTGTTCTATGAAAAATAAGCTTCAATTCTTGTTCTCTTTAGCTTGTACTTTGAAGCTTTTGAAAGCTTTGAATGCCTCTAATCTTTGCTTCAACAGAGAGACCCATAGCATCCTAGTGCAATCATCTACTAGTAGGAGAAAGTACTTATTCCCACCGAGTGTTTCCAGAGCAAAAGGTCCACAGAGATCACCGTGGATCAGTTCTAGTGGTTTTGAAGCTCTATACTCGGCTGATGGGGGAAACGATTTTCTTGCTTGCTTGGAGGTGACGCAACTTGAACAAAGTTCTTCTTGTTTGTGAATTGTGGGCAGTCCTTTGACCAAATTTTGAGAGGAAAGAATCTTGAGAGAGGCTAAGTTCAGATGTCCATACCTCTTGTGCCATAACCAAGTGCGATCTTCATTGATTTGGAGGCAATGCTCAACGATATCTAATTTCAATGGTACAGTCTTCCCGAGTTCCTTTGAACCTTGGTCAGGAGAATTCCTCTGTCATCATGAATGATTATAAAGCCTTTGTGAAGGCGAATATCATATCCTTCTTCATCCAATCTATCGAGACTTAGTATGTTAGCTTTTAGAGATGGTCTGTACAAAACATTCTTCAGAGTAATGTGAGTATTGTCTTTAGAATTTAGGATGATCTTGCCCTTTCCTTCGATGGAGATCTTAGATCCATCTCCGAATCTCACTATACCTTTGTAAGAATCGTCGAGATCACAGATCAAGTCTCTGCCTCTCGTCATGTGTCCACTTGGGCTTGTATCAAGGTACCACATACCTTTGCTTAGATCACACTGAGAGATGCCTTGAAGTAGGATTTTGTGCGAAGTTTCTATAGCCATAAGGAGAGTTGTTTCTTCTCTTCTTTTGCTAAGTGAGCTTTCTCTTGAGAGTTTTTTTTTGGTCTTTCCTTCTTGGGCTTTCTGCATTCATTTGCAAAGTGCCCTTTGCCTTGACAATTGTAGCAGGTAACTTTAGATTTATCCTTGGGTTTTTCGTCCTCGTCCTCCTCGGAGTTTTGAGGATTGTTTCGGCCGTGACCTCTGCCACGTCCTCATCCACGACCTCTGCTATTCGAAGGATCATGGTCCTTCTTTTTCTCCTTGATGAAAGATTTGGCCAATAGAGCATTTTCTTCTTTCTTGACCATACGAGCTTTGAGCTTATCTTCATGCACTTTTAGAGTACCAATCACTTCTTCGAGAGTGATAGTCTCAAGATCCTAAAATTTTCCAATCAAGGTAGTTCTCGTGTCAAACTTACCAGAGATGGAATGTAGGAGCTTGGTGGAAACTTCTGCGTCGGTGATCACTTCTCCAAGGCTCCTTAATTCATTCACCACACAGTATAGTTTTCCAAACTAGTTGAGAAAAAGATCATCATCGTCCATGATATTATTCTCATATTCCCACTTCAGAGATTGAATCCGAGCCTTGCGAATCCGTGTCACACCTCCGCTCTTGACTTTCAGAGTGATCCACGTCTGCTTGGTTGTTTTCTCGACATCGAGTTCACGCGTGACCTCATCAGAGATCATGTTGAACAGGATCGACATGACTTGTCAATCTTTCTTCCTTGCCACATTCTCGGATTCGATGGTATCCCAAAGCTCAAGCCCTTCAAGATACAGGCGCATTCGTGATGCCCATACTTGAAAGTTGAGTTTATTTCGGATTGGAAATGTTCCGATTTGAGTCGGTTGATCGACACCTTTCAATCCTCCCGTAACGACAACCTCTTGAGATGAACTCTCTCCTCGTCGTGGCGCCATACATAGAATCGTTGGATCACAATTGCTCTGATATCAAGTGAAGAAAATCGAACCACTTGTGGAGTGGGAGATAACAAGAATGGGAAGAAAGAAGATACTGTAAACTTATGAGTAAATCAAAATGAGTATAGGATACGTGTCACAGAGGGAATTCCCGTTCTTAAATAGAAAAAAACACAAGAATGGAAAGACGCTACGATAATCACTGCTTGGCACGTCTGTTGATAAACCAACGCCTCGCCACTCCCGCTCCAGAGAAGCCAAAATGCTTCACGTCATGTAGCTTCAATACATGAGTGAATGGTGAGATCATTTTCCAACAATTTCCTCTTTTGTTCCCCCCTCCTCTCTCACGTTTTAGCCTTATTTCTCTCTCAAAATCTTGCTCTCCCATTGGTGATACTTCCGCTGACCGCGATCTCTCCCTTCTCCTGTGTCGATCTCACACTTACACACTATTCTATTATCTCATTCCTCCAAAATTTGCGTTTCCCTTTCTCACGCTTGTCTTCTCTCCCTCTCTGAATTCACCAATTTCATCCTCCCTCACCTTTTTTCATGAGTTTTCTCTCTTCTTTGTACTCTTTCTCACTCTTTCAAGTTATGTTTGCAGTCCTCTCCATCCTCCCTTCTCCATTTCTCCCTTTTTTCCTTTCTAATTTCCCTTGACGATTTTTTTTCCTCTAGTTACTCTTTACGAACTCTCCTTCCCTCCCTCTTAATCACGACTCTTCCCCAAATTTTTTATACATTTTGATCTCACATTTTTTTTTAATTTGCTCTCTTCTGCTCTTTTGAAGTTTCACTCTCTTGCGCAACCTCTTTCTCTGCGGAGTCCCCGTCTTCTTGCTCAGATTTATTTTTCCAGCGTTCCCCTCTCAAACTCTCCCTTTATTTTGCTCTCTCGCTACCCTATTCTATTTTTTTGCGACATCTCTCTCTCTTTCTTCCCCTCTTACAATTTCTCTTCTTTGCTCTGTCAAATCGCTTTCACACTCTATTTTTCTCTCTCATTCTCTCTTGCTTTTGCACTCTTTCTTCTTCTACCTTCCTCTACCATCTCGTGCCTTCTTCTGTCACTCTCGCATACCCTCTCTCTACCTCAATCCCTTGGATTTTCACGAAGTTCATTTTGAACTCAACCCTCCATTGACAGCCATTTTTCTCTCTCGCCCTGCTCTCCCTTCTTCTACCTCTTTCGATTATGCTCCTACCCTCTTATTGATCCCTCATAAACTGCATTTGCGCGTTCCCTCATTCTCTTCCAAATCTTCTTAATTCCTCTCTAACTCATTTTCCGGTAGGGCTTTCCCATTCCAAATTCTATTGCGCTCTTGTATGCTCTACCTTTCTTGCTCTTGAAATCTCAAGCTTTCCAAATTCATGCGTTCACTTCTTACTTCTCTCTCTCCCTATTTCAATTCTGCTCGCCTCTATCATTCTCAGGGTCTCGATCTTCTTTCTTCGACTTTCTTTTTTTCTTTGATTCTTCTTCTCCTCCTAACCGCATTCTCTTGGCTTCTTCCCCTTCTAAGCTTTGCTTTGACCCTTATCTTTCTCGACCCCTCTTACTCTCTCTCTTCCTCGAGCCTTCCTCATTCGCCCTCGCTCGCTTTCTCACGTGTTCTCTTCATCTCCAAATTTCTCCCTAATTCTCTTTCGCTTTCTCTTACAATTTCTTTCCCTCTCTTCGAAGCTTTCTCTCTTACTTTCTCTCTTTTGACCTGCATATCTTTTCCTCTAGTGCTCTACTACGATTTCATTTCCATCTCTGATCCCTCTCTCTCTTCAATTCTTACCATTCTCACTCATTCTCTGTCACCCTTTTCCTCTTCCTCCAGTCAGCTGTCTTGCATGGTTAATCTCTTGAATCATCCTCGTTTCTTTTAATCATTCTCATTCTCCCATTGTCTTTTCCACTAATTATCTCTCCCAAATTGTTTCCCTATGTTGCTCCTCTCTAATTAATTGACTCCTCTATTTCTCTCTCTCTCGGCCTAAAATCCTTGTGAATTGACCTAGAAAGCTATACGCCTTTATTATCTCCATCCGAACTTCATTTTCTGGATTATAAATAGTAAATTTGTCAGCCTAGGATGAACACCGACTCTTGGCTAAACAGACCTTGGTGAACTTAAGGGGATTGGACCCCTCACTATGTACTCATCACATCTTTTTAGAGGACAAGTCTAGACCCGTCAGGGAGGCCTATAGAAGAATAAACCCACGTTATGGGAGGCGATTAAAGAAGAAATCTTAAAGAGGCTTAAATAAAAAATTATCTATTTCATATTTGATAGCCAGTGGGTTAGTCCAGTGCACGTTGTTCCTTAGAAATCGAGAGTCATGGTCACTATGAATGAGAAGGACAAGGAGATCCAAATAGGCCTTCTAACAAAATAGTGAGTCTTCATCAACTATCGGAAGTAGAATTCCACAACGAAGAAGGATCACTTCCCATTACTATTCATCGTCCAGATCCTAGATTGTTTGGAAAAATAAAGTTACTTCTGCTTCTTGGATGGATACTTAGGTTACAAATAGATTGTAATTCATTCTGACGATCAAGAGAAGACGATTTTTACACATCCCTCTTGCACGTTTCCTTTTAGATGGATGCAATTTGGATTATGTAACGCCCTTGGGACATTCTAGAGATGTGTGATGGTGATCTTATATGACTTTATTGGTGATAGTCTCAAAGTCTTCCTGGATGATTTTTCCATCTTTAGAGATGACATAGACAATGGTCTTGCTCACCTATCAAAGATCCTTGAGGACTGTGTTAGAAAATGACTGTTGAGAGTTGGGAGAAATCCCACTTCACGATGCAAGAGGGAGTAGTGCTCAAGCATCTCGTCTGGGCAAAGGATTGGAGGTGGATAAGACCAAGACTGAGGTCATCCAAAACCTCCCTCTCCCAGCCATATTATGAGATTTACAGAGATTTCTAGGGCACGTTGACTTCCATTGGAGGTTCATTAGAGACTTTGCTAAAGTCTCAAAGCCATTGACCACCTTTCATTGCAAGGATAAGGTCTTCATCATCAATGAAGCGCCGAAGCAAGCATTCAAGATGATGAAGCAAGCATTGATCGAGGCATTGATTCTACAAAGACCTAATTGGCACTTACCTTGTGCAATCATGTGCAACTCTTTAAACTATGTAGTGGGAGCGATTTGGGGGAAGCAAATAAAGAATAAGCCAACTATCATATGCTATGCGAGTAAGACCCTTGCCCAAGCTCAGATGAATTACACGACGATGTAGAAGGAGCTTTTGGCAGTGGTCTACACCTTAAAGAAGTTTCGGTTTGACATCTTGGGAAACAAGATCATCATCTACACTGGTCATGCGTTACTAAAGTACTTGCTCTCTACGAATGTGGCGAAGCCATGACTGATAGGATGGGTGCTACTTCTTCAAGAGTTTGGCTTGGAGATTAAAGATAAGAAGGGCAACGAAAACTCGATGGCAGATCACTTATCACATCTCAAAATTCTAGGTACGTGAGAAAGTAGTGACACACTGCCGAGCAAGCATATCCTTGCTATATTGAGTCATGCTCCCTAGTTTGTGTACATCGTCAAATTCCTCATGACTCGATCGATCCTCAAGCATTGGAGTCGGCATAACAAAGATAAGTTCTTCCATGAGCTTAAGTTCTACTTTTCAGAAGAACCCCTTTGATTACATCTCAAATACGACCAAATCATTCAGCGATGTATGCCAGAAGAGGAGCAAGGAGACATTTTAGCGATGTGACACTCATCGACGTGTGGAGGACACTTTGGTGTGAGAAAAATTGTGGATAAGATGTTACAAAGCAGCTTTTACTAACCTGCCATCTTAAAGGACGCCCACCATTTCTACCTAGAGTGCTTACAATTGCAAGCAACATTAAACATCTCTAAACGAGATGAGATGCTAATGAGGCCTATCCTTGAGGTGGAGATATTTGATGTATGGGGTATCGACTTCATAGGACCTCTCTCACCTTCAGACAAGAAAGAGTATATTTTGGTTGTAGTGGATTATGTGTCCTAGTGGATCGAAACTATCCTCACTAGGACAAACAACCATCGGGACGTGCTCAGATTTTTTATGAGATATATCTTTGCCCGATGTAGATGTTTGAGGGCCATCATCTGCGCTTGAGGCTCACACATCAATAATGCACACTTTTGTGCATTATTGAAGAAGTATGGAGTACATCATCATGTCATCACACAGTACCACCCCTAAATGAATGTGCAAGTCAAGGTAAGCAACAGGGAGGTCAAGAACATATTAATAAAAATCGTTCGACCAGACATGAAGGATTAGGTGCACAAGCTTCCTGATACACTATGGGCGTAGTTGACATCTTATAAGAAACCCATCGGGATGTCTCCTTTTTTGGCTCATCTTCAAGAAAGCGTGTCATCTTCCATTTGAGCTTGAGAATCAATCATATCGGGCTATCAAAAAGCTTAACTTATCTCTAGATGAAGCAAGGAAATAGAAACTTCTCCAGCTTCAGGAGTTACACGAGCTAAGGCATGATGCATCAAGAACATAGAGATCTACAAAGAGAAGACCAAGGGCTTTCACAAGAGACACATCAGAAGAAGAACCTTTCAAGTCAATGATAAGGTCTGGGTCTACAATTATCGCCCTAAGATCATTCCAGGGAGGCTATGCTCAATATGATCATTATGCTTGTGATGACACAGTCGTTATGTGGTTCTAGAGTTTTTTGATGGCGGATCCATACTTATTTCTAACATCAAATCCAACAAACAATTCCAGGTAAATGGCCATTGGCTTAAGCCTTACCCAACATCAAAGCCACCCACACCAGTAGATACGGTGAATTTACATCTTCCCAAGGCTTCCGAGGATGTGACATTGGCATCACCCTTGACCTATCGGTAGACGTTAAACTTAATAAGTGAGATTTACTAGGTTTTTTTGTTAAACTTAGCACTTCTTGGGAGGCATCCCTAGATTATCTCACGTTTTCTTTTTTTGGGGTACTTTTTGTTCTTATTTTTTTGCCGTTGAAGAAGAACTACATTATCCATAGGGGAGCAAGCATGAAAATTCCCCTGAACAAGCATCAAAATGCTTCAATAAGTTTTTCTAAAACCTTTCTTCTCACCAAATTTGTTGTCATCTTTTTCATGCCATGCTTTTTATTCTTACCATCTTTTCATGAGCATGAAGATTTTATCAATGGAAATTAAGAGTTTTGGTTGAGGGTTGAGGACTTAGAAAAACTCAAAAAATTTTCAAAAAATTTGAAGTTCTAAAGTCTAAAAACTACTATTTTCCAAATTTTTGCCACTCTACCTCACCTTAGAAGTCTTGACATTTAGAGATCTTATCTACTAGTAGTAAGAGCCTTATAGCCTAAAGGATTACATTTGAGTAATAAAGCCAAGTGATCAAGATAAACCATGGGATTATTTTAGTGGTTGACTTCTTTGGGGTTTGGTATCTAACGGGCACCAAGGAAAATGAGTAATCAGAATCTTGAAGTGCTATGGGATTGAAATTGAGAGATTTTGAGTGAAGTTTAAGAAAAATTCCTATCCCCCACTTTACATCAGCCAAACCTACTTAGTGTGTGAATTCCTCGTTTTTAAACTTTCTCTTGAAAGAGTGCAAAGAGACATAATTTTTTATGCCCCTATCTTTGTCCCTTTAGGCATTAAGTTTTACTTTTATCTTTCGAGTTAATTACTTACAGTCATTTCAGCTTCACTCATGATAATCACACTCCCAAGTGACTCACACACCCATTCACATATCTTTTACATACCCCTTACATGTACATATACATTCAAATTACACTTCACATTTTTCACATGCTCTCTTCAAAAAGAAAAACTCCTCCATATCCTTATGTAAATTCTTATGAAATCTTGATACTTATAAAAGAAAGAAGACAGAAGGAAAAAAGAAGGAGAAAATAAAAAGAGAGAAATAAGAAGTGAAAAGAAGGAGAATAAGTTAGGGGAATATCTTCTCTTCTTCCACCCCATCTCTATCACTTCCATCTATCCCTATCATCCACATCATTGGAGAGTATACTTAGCATAAGTGGTACCTCCTTTGTTTTGAAAATCCACTTTTGTTTACATACATTCTTTGCTTTTAATCACGTGATTCTTTTAGTCATAGCTGACTTCTATTTTAGCCACCTCATCATGTTGCACCCCAAAGATCAGAAATTCTTGTGCAAATGCACTCTTCATTGGAGGAAGATGAGTTGAGGGGAACTCTAATGCACTAAGTAGCCTCTATTTTGAGTGAAGGAGTGATGTACCTATTGAGAGGGTGAGGAATTACATAAGCTCATGAGAGTGTGAGGATCTTTTCATCCCCATAGCATCAAACCCTAGGTATGCTCACCTCGATCACAATTAAGGATTGGAATCAAGCATTAGCCGATGAGCACTACCCGAATGTGCACTAAATAAGTCAACCTAGGAATGAAATCTACATCACTATAACCCATAGTATGAGGAAATGTAATCATATATTTATACACTTCACCTCTTTAGTTGTAAGAAAAGAGAATGAAAGGACTTTCCAGGGAGATTAAATAGTAAATTTCTAAGAAACTAGAAATTATTCAAGCTAGGAGGTTGATAACATGCATATATAACTCAAATTCTTATCTTATTTAACTACTCATGATTATTATATGCAATTATGATACATTTTATCATACTTTTATCAATTTTCTACATTCGTATGCCATTTTACTAAAGTTTATAATTTTGTATTATTTAGTGTTAATTATGTGTTTTATTGATTTTTGATCTTTTACAAGGTTAAATAATTAAAAATTAACCACTTTCTTTGAGTTATTTTGACTTTAGTTGATAATTAAAAGAATTAATTTGAAGAAGAGAGTGATGGGATCATATAAAGAAAGTTTTTAAAGGGATTATTTAAGATTAGTTTGAATTCACCCTATTTTCTTATTATAATTTATATTTTCAGGTGACATGATATTAAAGATGAAGAAATTTTTTATCAAATGGAGAAAATTTGAGTCACAAAAGAGTTATATAAAGAAAGATATGAATTTATAAATTTGATGGATATTTTTGGATTTTATTTTGATTTTTCCAGCATTTTTCGGATTTAATTCCATTAAAAAAGGAAAAAATCATGTGGAGATCATGGGAACGTGGCTCACTTAAATCGTACAATCTCAGCCATTGAATCATCCTTTAGCAAATCAGACGGTCCGCAATTTTCGCAATTAAATTTCCTATAAAAAAGATGTTCTTCCTCTGTAAACTCAACTATTGATTGTATCGTAAATAAATTAAGCAATTTTGAAGGAAGATCTTGAGTTCTTTGTGATTCTCTTGCATCCTATACTCAATTCCTCATCAATCGACGCAAGTTAATCATGAATTCATTGCAAGAATCGATCAAAATCTCCCCATGAACGCCGACCGTACGTTGAAAAAGGTTCCGGAGAAATTCTCCATAATCAAGAAACTTTGAGGCTCAATCTTTGCTTCAATCGGGTTCGTACTATGATTTGATCATTTCCATTACAATTGATATAGTTTACATTAGATAGATAATTTCATTCTAGAAAGCGAATTGTTCTTCATTCCACCCAAATTTGGGTACGGATTTTGGCTGATTTTGAAACACAGATTTCTTTGTGATCTTAAGTCCAAATCTTTTGATTTGGTTTTATTGTATTTCTTGTTTCATCAGCTTTCCATGGATAGCTAAATCATAAAATTTTATCACCATTTGACCCGTCAATTTAACGTTTGACCATCGACTATTCATTTTCAATCCGAATTTAAGCGTTGACGTGGGGGGGGGGGACAATTACTCTTAAAATACAAGGTAAAATTTTAAATTTTAGTCTTATTGGAATCCTCTGGTTGTTAGATTTCTACTCATATGTGAATTGCGTGATTTGGATATCATTCGGTCAGTCAATTTGATGATTTAAATTGCAGTATTCATTTCAGGATTTCTCTCATCTTTGATTTTCAATAAATCATAATAAATCCAATTCTTCTAGAAAAATCACGAACTATATATCAAAATTTTCATTTTTTTCTCTAGTTTTTGAATATATAATTTTTGTAATATTTTACTTCACTTAGTCAATCAATTTGATGATTTAAACCGAAGTGTGCATTTCAGGATTTTTCTGATCTTTGATTTTCAATAAATCATAATAAATCTAATTCTTCTCCAAAAATCAGAAATTATATATCAAAGTTTTCCAATTTCTTTCTAGTATCTGAGTATATAATTTTCATAATATTTTACTTTCATTCGGTCAGTCAATTTGATGATTTTAACCGAAGTGTTCATTTCGTGATTTTTCTGATCTTTGATTTTCAATCAATCATATTGAATCCAACTCTTCTTGAAAAATCAGAAATTATATATGAAAATTTTCCATTTTCTCTCTAGTTTTTGAATATATAATTTGCATAATATTTTATTATCTTTTTCTTATCTGATTTTATAGAAGGTAAACATCTTGTCAAAGTCAATGCTTTGACCTTGACATTTGACTTTTCTTTGTCAAATCATTTTCTAAATTCTTAAGATATCTTCTCTCATATATTTATATCATTTCCATTAGTTATATATGACTTTCATTCGTTAATATATCTAATTATACCTAAGTTTGACCAAGTCAACCCTTCAATCAAAGTCAACCTAGTTCTTTGTGGATTGACCCGATCTTTACCCTCTATTTAAAAATATTATTTTTTTAGATATGCGCTAACATGGCTGTGGATGCTACGGATGGCACACGTGTGCATGTATGTGCACTCATGTGTGTGCATATGAGAGTAGTGGGCTAAGCATCCTTTTCAGCATATATGCTAAGCCCACTTAACACATCATTTACATACGCGTCGGATAGTGTGTATTTTTGTCATGTGAGACTATATTTCTTTCTATTTTTTTTATGCAAGTGAACGGACGAGAAGCGTATGATTTGCATATTTAATCGAAGCCGTTGATCTTCACTTGAGTCGGCGGGTACGTAGCAGCATCTTAGTGCAGGACAATTTGTTTAATTAAATAGATCAATCATAACCATTCATCTAAGGAGTTATAATGGCCATGATTTGAAGAGCCACTTGAGAATTAGAGACATCGATTCATGATCGTACAAATGAGATCTCGCGACGCTTCTTCTTCACACGTGACTTGGCAAAATCTGAGCTCTCTATCTTCGATCAAATGGACTCGACTTAACGATAACGATTCATTTGAAAGTGAGATTCCATTGAGAGAATAGGAAGAAATCACCTCTTGAATGCCGAAATTCATCTTTGAAATCATGGAATGAAAAGCCCTTCATTCGACAATCAATTGGATCATTTCAGGCGCAACATACGGATAGATTATGTGTTTTCCTACTAGTCTCTCTTCATGTATCATTATATTTTAATTTTTAATAGTATATTAATCAAATTTTATATAATTTCTTTGATTTCTCCCTCATTGGGATCCAAAATTCTATATGATCTTTTCTCCTTGAGTTCTCTGGGATCTTGATTCAAAACAAGTGATTTTTTGTTCCGTAGATTCATCTTGGAGTTATCTCTATAAAATTACTAAAATTCCTAATTTATGTGCTCAATTCTGATGGGTATTATGTGGCCTGCAAGCCAATCACACTTTCATCTTTTGTTTATATTCATTCAAATGAACTTTTATTCATTGTCATTCTTGTGTGATGTTTGCAATGAAGTCCATGAACATATGCAATGATCAAGTGAATTATGATGATATCATAATACAATGATCACTGGTATTTAAACATATGTTCTAAATATTCCTATTCGTGGGATATTTGAGAAGGACATCGAATTATCCAAAAAGAATAACACTATCTGATCTGACTCATATGATGAGTATGACTGATCTTGTGGCCATCGGTGTTGAGACACCAAGGATAGATAGCGGGTGCTCCTTGGAGAAAGAGTTCACTGAATTGATCTGTATGAATCCTGGAATGCTATTATGGCCAATTTTCAATCAGGTTGATTCATGTCACAGTTGTGTACATGATCCTTTGACTTGAGATGCCAAGGACATCTTGTGGATGGATGATCATGTCTTGACTATGACTTACGAATCCCTAACCATGGGATCTCCAAAATGTCATAGATTGGATACGACATGAATTCCTCGAAGGTGATTAAGTTGTTAAGATGAGATCATCCGCCCTCAGTATATCAAGAGATCGACTCAAGGAATGAAATGCGGTTAAATCCTTGGACATGATAGTGGAAATATTAGAGAAATTCTTCTCAATCATTTCCTACTCGCATCACTACTAAATTGAGTGACCGATTAGGGTTTGAAAATTAACCATACCCTAAGTTATTCACGAGTCTCGTGTCGATGAAGGATTATACGTACATAGTAGCCAATGACGATAGGTGACGAGGCATTTTATGTAGTCGTTAAAAGACACAAACGTCGGTCAAAAAAATTTATAATTCCAAACTCACAATAACAAAGATATACAATCAAGTATATAGTAAAGATCGGGCTGATCCACAGAGAACACGGTTAACTTTGATCGCAAAGTTGACTTGGTCAAACTTAGGTTTAATTAATGATTTAAAGAAGCGAAAATGATATTTTATTAATGGCAATGATATAAGTATGCTAAATAAGATATTTAAAGAATTTAGGAACTGATTTAAAGAAGAAATGTCAAAAGTCAAGGTCAAAGCATTGACTTTGACGAAGAGTTGACTTTCTATAAAATCAGATAATAAAAAGAGTTAAAATATTATGAAAGTTATATATTAAGAAACTAGAGAGAAAATTAAATTTTATGATATATAATTCGTGATTTTTTGAGAAGAATTCAATTTATTATGAATTATTGAAAATCAAAGATCAGAAAAATCCCGAAATGAACACTTCGATGTAAATCTTCAAATTGACTAACCAAATGATATTCAAATCTTACAATTTAATATGAGTAGAAAGCTAAGAACCAAAGGATTCTAAAGAGATTGAAATTGTCCAATTTTACCTTTTATTTTGAAAGTAATTGATTCCCCAAGTCAACACCCAAATTCGGATTGAAAATGAATAGTTGATCATCAAACGTCATATTGAAGGGTCAAATGATGATGAAATTTTATGATTTTGCTATCCACAGAAAGTTGATGAAACAAGGAATCCAATAGAACTAAAATCAAATGATTTGGAGTTCAGATCTGGGAGAAACCCTTGTTTCAAAATCAGCAAAAATTCTCACCCAATATGGGCGAAAATGAAGAACAAGTCGATTGAAAAACTGAAATTGACTACTCAAATCTAATATAAAGTACAAATATCGCTAGATGAATTATCGATTCACACTACTAACCTGATTGACGTGAAGATTGGACTCCAAATCGCGTCGAATTGAGTATGTTTGATCGGTTCCTTCTTCGGCGTGCCTTTCGGCGTTCAAGGGGTGTATTCGATCAAATCTAGCGGCGATTCGTGATCAATCCCACCCCAATTGGATCGCAATCGAGTCTAAACATGGATGGGGGGTCAAGAAGAACTCATTATTTTTCTCAAAAACCGCTTAATTCTTTCACGATTCAATCAAGAGTTCCTTTACAAAGGAAGAACATAGGAAATTCAGCATGAAACTCGTGGACCGTTCGATCTGATGAAGAGCGGTTGGACGGCCACAATCACGTGCTTAAAGTGAGCCATGATCCCATGACGCGGGCCCACATTCTCCTTCTTTTTCACCAGTCTGATCTTGATCGAAGCCTCCTTAACAAAGCCACGTGTCGCTCCATGAGTTGCCAAATACCCGATGAATTTGCGACCATTCGATTTCATTAATGAGATCGATGGCTTAGAAATTGTCACGTGCATTGATGAAGATCCGGTAGACTGTGGTCCACGCGATCTATGCGCGATAATCCACGTGCTTTGTTCCAGCACACCATATTCCGCCATGTCGCTTGGGATTCAGATTATTAAGTGGAACATAGTCCTACACGAAAGAAGTTTTCAGAATGCACAAGTATAAAAGCTGGGGCTCCCTTATGCAAATGCGGTACCGCCCCAACTATCTTACGTGGGCCCACTAACTCATGGGCCCATCACTTGATAGCTTGAAGACCCTCATGCGATATAGGTGCCACCCAGGCCCAAGTGGGCTCGTGACGCCCCGCCATGTGTCTGCCGTGCGCCACATCAGCTCCGCGAATCCCGCGCAGTAAATTAACCATTTTTGTCATTTTTTAAGAGAATTAAATCCGTAAAAATTCCTTAAAAATGCAAATAAATTCCAAAAAAATCAAGAAACTTCAGAAATCAATATCTTAAAAAATAGAACTTCTTTTTGACTCAAATTTTCTCCATTGGCTCACAAATTTATTCATTTTTAATATCATGCCATCTAAAATAAATTAAGAGAAGAATATAAGATGCATTCAAAATAAACATAAATAATCCTTTAAGAAGTGTATTTTATATCATATAAACATTCTCTTTTTGAAATTAATTTTTCTAATCATCTACTAAAGTCAAAGTAAATCAAGGGAAGTGATTAATTTCTATTTATTTAACCTTGCAAAAGATTAAATATCAATAAAGCACATAATGAACCCTAAATAATGCATAAATATGGACTTTAGTAAAATGGCATACCAATGGAGAACATTCATAAAACTTATGAGAACATGCAATTACATAAATAAGCATCAATATTAGTTAAATAAGATAAGAATTTAGGTTAAACATGCATGTTATCAATAGGGTTCCATGAAAGAGTTATAATATACTCCATATCTCTTAGAGAATGTGGTGTAGCTTGTCACCCATTGGGTTGGCGACTCAACTTGTTGATTGGGTTAAATTGATCCTTAGTCAATTAATCTATATGTTGATATAGTTAATTGATAAGGAAGACCAATAAGTGTTATTAGGTTGATTGAGTCGTTAACTAATGAGGTATATGATGGGATCTGAGGTCGATAACTTTCCAAAATTTTGATCAAAACAGCAAATGCAGCGGAAAAACATTGAATCAGACATTTAAAATACCGAGCAACCAAGAAAAGATGATCCTATCATCTAGTATGTATGAGAAAACATACTTATAGGGATTCCTTGAAGGAGTTCTTGAAGCTATTCAAGTGTCTAGCCTCTAGCGGTATCCACACGGTCTCCAGATGGTTGGATCTCCTCTTCAATGCTCTTCACCAAGAGAGAAAGAGAAGAAAGGAGAGAATTCCCACAAGGCTTGCATGGGCACCTTCAGTTGTGGTCGTTCTCCCCCTATTTATCGACATTTGGAATGAGGTTTTTTCATAAAAACCCTCATAATTATGTCTATATCCACCAACATTCATAAACCTTATGTGTGTGACCCTCTAGGTCCATATATCTCACTAGTTAATAACTCTATAGACCAAATAACACCTTATTGGTCAACCTTAATTAATTATCCATATCCACATATAGATTAATTAATGAAGGATCGATTTAACTCAATCGATAGGTTGAGTTGCCACCTCGTTGGGCGCCAAGCTACACCACGTACTCTAGGAGATATGGAGTATGTAAGAACTCACTTATGGAACCTTCCCGTCATTGATTATCATATATGTATAATCTTTCATCCACATTAGACTCATGAATGACTTAGAGTATGGTCAACTGTCAAACCCTAATCGGTCACTCAAAATAGTACTGATGTGTGTAGAAATCATCAAGAACTCCTTCGATATTTCTACTACCTTAGCCAAGGATTTCATCGTATCTCATTCCTTTGAGTCAATCTCCTCAAATACCGAGGGTGGATGATCCCATCTTGACCACACAATCATCTTCGTGAACTTCATGTCGTATCCAATATATGACGTTTTAGATATCCCATGGCTAGGGATTCGTAAGTCATAATTAAAACACGATCATCCATCCACAAGATGTCTTTGGTGTCTCAAGTCAAAGAACCACATACACAATCGTGACATGAATCAACCTGATTGACAGTTAGGTATAATACCATTCAAGGATTCATACGGATCAATTCAGTGAACTCTTTCTCCAAAGAGTTCCCACTATCTATCCTTAGTGTCTCCACACCGATGGCTACAGGATCGGCCATACTCATCAAATGAGATGGATTAGATGATGCTATTCTTTCCGGATAATTTGATGTCTTTCTCGAGTATCCCACGAATAGGAATATTTAGAACATATGTTTAAAGACTAGTGATCACTATATTATGATCTTATCATAATTCACTTAGTCATTGCACATGCTCATGGACTTCATTGCAAACATCACACAAGAATGACAATGAATGAATTTCATTTCAATGAACATAAACAAGATACATGGAAGTGTGATTGGCTTATAGGCCACATAATATCCATCAGTATATGGACCCAGAGGGTCGGTCACACACATAAGGTCAATGGACGTCCATAATAAGGGTTTTGATATGGACATAATACTAAGGGTTTTTATGAAAATTTCACATTCCTAAAGTCTATATATAAGGGGAGAACGACATAATAGTGGTGCCCATGCATAGTGGAACTTTTGATCTCTCTTCTCTTCCTCTCGTAGTGACGAGTGTTAAAGAAGAGATCCAATCTTTTGGAGACTCTGTGGATATTGCTAGAGGCCGGACGCTTGAACTCTTTCAAAGGATCCATGTAAGTATGAATTTTATTCTATATTAGATGATAGGGTCACCTAGAATGGATGATGAGATCATCTATTCTTGGTGCTTCAACTTTGTTGAATGTTTTGATTCAACACCTTCTATTGCAATCATTGTTTTGGTCGAAAAACTTGAAGAGCTTGTCGAGCCTCAGATCCCATCAAATTCCTTGTCTGATTTTGATCAAATTTTGTAGAACACTTCAAAAATATCTGATTGCTTCATGGATTCGACCCTTATTCTCCATTATACTCTTTAATTCATGATTATAATATTAAATTAGTGAGTTTGGAAATTCTTTTGACACTTCTCTATGTGTTTCCAAGGATTGCACGATTACATATTGTCACACATTAGCGACACCCTAGAAAATAATATTTTTTTTTAAATCTAAAATAATCTATAAAATATAATTAATCCAGAAAAAATAAAAAAAATGATATCAAATTGATAAAGATTGAGAATAATTGGATGAAAATCGCTAAAAATAGCAAAACTTTAAATCCTCATATATTTTTATAAAAAACTATTTTTGAGATGAAAATTATGCCATCTGTCCCGCATTGCGTCCTCTTTACTCATATCAGAACAACTCAAAATTCAAAGAAATAAAAGAAACAAATTTGAATTTAATCTACTTTATCTTATTCTCATCTTCAACGTTATCATCCTTCGTCCAAGGCTTACTAATAATATACAATTTCATACATTAATATCATACATTTATGCTTTTTTTTTCTTAAAAATAGAATCGTAAATGAATTTTTAAAATGGTTAAAATGATAATTCTTATATTTTAGAGGATATTCTTGATTTTTCATACATTAATAACATTTTATGAGCATTTAATGACATTCATTCATGAAGAATAATTTTTTCTATATAAAAGAAATTGACATTTTTTTGGATTTTTAAAATTTTTAAAATGTATTTTAGAAATTAGAATCATTAAAATGATTTTTTATACTAAAGGAAAATAAAAAATATTAAAAAAAGAAGAAGCAAAGAGATGAGAGAGAGGCTCTCTCTCTCTCTCTCTCGCAACGCTCATGCATCTGATGGATATTTTGTGGCCTATAAGTTAGTCACACTTTTATATATTTCTTTTATGTTTATTGGAATTAAATTTATTCATTGTCATTCATGTGTGATGTTTGTAATGAAATACATGAGCGTATGCAATGGCTAAGTGATTACTAGTATCTAAATAAATATTTTATACATTCCTCTTCGTGAGATATTCCAGAAGGGCATTAAATTATCTAGAAAGAAAAAACATTATATCTAATCTAATTCATGTGATGGGTATGACTAATTTTATAGCTTTCAGTGTGGAGACACTAAAGATAGATAGTGTGTGCTCTTTGGACAAAGAGTTCACTAAATTGATCCGTATGAATCCCTGAATGGTATAATACCTAATTTTCAATCAAGTCGATTCATGTCATAGTTGTGTATGTGGTCCTTGACTTGAGGTATCAAAGATATCTTGTGTATAGCCTTTTTTGAGTATGACTTACAAATCCCTAGCCAGAAGATCTCTAAAATTTTAGATATCAGATAGAGCATGAAGTCTTTGAAGATGATTGAGTGGTCAACATGGGATCAGTTATCCTCAGTATTTAAGGAGATTGACTCAAGTAAGGAGATGCAATGAAATCCTTTGCCAAGGTAGTTGAAATGTCAAATGAGTTATCAATAATTTCCTTCACAGATTAGTACTAACTTGAATGACCAATTAGGGTTTCACAATTGACCATCCCTGAAGTCATTCATGAGTCTCGTGTGAATGACTGATTATACATACATGGTAACCGATGATGAAAAGGTTCTATAAGGGAGTTCTTACATACTCCATATCTTTTAGAGTACGAGATGCAACTCGGTACCTAACAGGTTGGCAGCTCAACTTATGAATTAGGTTAAATCAATAATTTATTAATAAATCTATATGTTGATATGGATAGTTAATTTTTGTTGACCAAGAAGGTGTTATTGGGCCTATAAAGTTATCAAATAGTGAGATATATGGACTTAGAGGGTCACGCACATAAGGTCTATAGATGTTAGTAGATATAAATATAACTATGAGGGTCTTTTTATGAAAAATCTACATACCAAATGTCTATAAATAAGGAGAGAATAACCATAACAAAATGTGCCCAGGTAAGCCTTGCAAGAATTCTCTCCTTTCTTTTCTTTCTCTCTAGGTAAAGAGCTTTGAAAAGAAGATCTAACCGTCCAGAGATTGTGTGGAGACCGCTAGAGGCTAGATACTTGAATAGCTTTAAGAACTCCTTCAAGGGAACTCCTGTAAGTAGGTTTTCTCATACATACTAGATGAGAGGATCACTAATCTTGGTGCTTTAATATTTTGAATATCTGATTCAATGGATTCCATTGCATTTGATATTTTGATAAAAAATTTGGAAGGCTTATCGACCTCAAAACCCAATAGTATTTGCTTCCTCTCTTGTATCTCTCTTCTGTGCGCGAGGGGGAGAAACAATGGCAATAGAAAATACATTCGTCCTTTCTCTCTCTCGTCACCCTCTTCCTTCTCTCTTGTGTGTGTGCCCGGATGCGTAAGGGAGAGGAGGAGGAGATTTTCCTCTCCTTTCCTTCCCTACTCCCTTATTCCCTCTTTTCCTTCTCTCTTGCATGCATGTGTGTGAGCGCGTAAGAGGGAGGAGGAGGAAATTTCACCTTTGCCTTTCTCATCTTCCCTCCTCTCTTGCGCATGCATGTGTGCTTGTACGGGACAGGAGAAGGAGATTTCTCTTCACTTCTTCTTTCTCTTTTCTTCCTATCCCTGTCTACCTCCTTCTCCTTTATGCACATTCCTGTGTAAGGGAGAGGAGAAGGAGATTTCTTCTCCATCTTCCATTCTTCTTCCCCTCTGCCATGTATCTCTCGTTTGCAATAGAAAAAAATTCTATCATGAGGAGACACGCAAGGAGAGGTGTGTGACCTCTGCTCTTCCTATCGCCTTCTTTTCCCCCACGCACGTGCGCGTGTAAGGGGGAGAAGGAGATCTTCTCGCTTCCATATGGTCTCGCTTGATAGAAGATGATGGAGAATTATTTTGAAACATGAACACAAGGGTTCTAAGTGAACCTATCCTCCTCCTCCTCCTCCTCCTCCTCCCTCTTATCTACCAATTTGAGAAATTATCCATTCCTTAAATGGATGACGAAGACCTCTCTAAATAAATAAAGAGAGTGTAGATCTTAAGGTAATTCTCTTCCCTCATCCTATTTTATACTGATCTAAAGATTGACTTGGTCAAAGCATTTAATCCTTATCTTAGAAACCTAGAATTCCTTGAGTGGACCAAGTCAACCACCCCTTTTCCTTTGATATAGGTTCCCTATTTTCCAAACCTTATCCACCATATCATAGGTACCCTATATCATTTTAATTGATGATCTCAAAAGAAAAATCAGTAGGAAACCTCTTTGAATTACATCCCTCTTATCCTTTGAAAACCACCTTCATTAGAAACTTCAGAAGAGATCTATTACTTATAGAAGGAATTATCTTCTCAATCTACTTAGGATAAAACCCTTTCCATGAGTACACAATGCATCTACTTGAGGATACTTAACAAGAAGGATCTACCAATAAAGAAATCAGTCAACAAAGTTACTTACAACCAACCACGAAGAACATGATGGAATACTAGCACAAATCATACGTTAATCAAGCCCTATGAAGGTAAAACATCAAGACAATGGTATACTTGCAAGAACTTCTCAGGAAGTTAAGGAAGACGCCGAAGCTAAGGAAGACGCCGAAGCTATGGAAGCTCCATATCCAGTCATTGTCAATCATAAGTACAAAGGAGGACTCAACGAGCAAATCTAGCTCTCATTTAAGCAAGATCTTCACGTTTGATAATAAAATCAGCCTCATATCTATCCAAGAATAGCCTTCCAACTGTCACCACTTCCACGAATTTAGCTGCATCAAGGATTATCTTCATGCCTTCTAGAGATTATGGCGACTTGGTTGTAATACCACAACCATCGGGACGTTGAAAACTCTCCAGTCAATGATCGAAGAGATCGGAAGCGTCTCACGCCCGACTCTGCCTTATCATCAGCCCGTCAACAGCACCGTTCGACGTCAACAAAATAATTACTATCAGTGCACTATGTACGTGATTGCAAGGCCTTCATGCGGACGCGAAATCTCTCCACGTCGCCACCGCCATCCACTAAGCCCGACGATAGAATAACACTGGAGATATTTTCTTCTCATCGTCCCTGCATCTAGCAGTTCAACGTCCCAGAATTAATCCTCAAAGAAGACATCCTCACCAACGATTCCATCCAGTTTCCCCACCGATCCGGCATCAACGTTATGAAGAACAAGGAACGAGGACTCGATTCTCTGCGTTTCGGCGAGTTTTAGATATCGTTCGAGATCGTGCCCCACGACAACGCCCCACGCGTGGGAATAAAGACATTCAGAGCTCCCTAAACTACTAAACTTCATGTGGACCGGTCAACCATTCCCCCGTAGACAAAGCGCTTCAACGACAAAGCTCATCGCGATGATCCCACGTACGAATTGAGACACTCACACGATCATCCTCTTCAACACAGATTCATGATACATCAACGACCTGATCTCACGTCACGGTATCCACGTGGGTCAACGATTGAGACCAGAAGGAAAGCAGGAAGAATCCGCGACGAGACGCCTTCCTACCAATAACCGCTTCTCCTAATGGTGGTTACATTCCCCGATGACGCTCTACGATTCTTCCTCTCTATCTAGATCTTCAAGTCCATAAAAGGGACGACTGTAAATGAAAAGAACATGTTATTTTGATAAACTTGGTTCCCTTTGGTTACGTGTTACCCCTTTTGTGTTCATTGTCCTTCCCCCGTATCCCCATTATTCCTCCTGCATCTCCTTCACTCCGATTCTACCTCCCTATCTTTTCTTCCCCCTTTCGTCTTGTCTTTCATCCATCTTCCGTCAGAGATTCGCCGAGGGCATCCTTTATCGTGAGGAGAAAATCCTGACGCATCAACTTTCCGAGTCCCGCAGGTAAATCATCCTCTCCATTTCCCGTGTTGATAGTTCATACATGAAGTCATAAGTCCAACGCGGTCTTTCCTCACTCCTTCCGTCTTCCCTCTTTCTATCTAATATCCGAAAATATTCCCCGCCATCCTTCTACCTTCTCTTAATATTATTAACAAATTTTGTTCCATCCTGCTCTCTTCTGTAATCTTCTCTTCTCCCTATTTCTATATATAAAAGCATTATCTCCTTCCGTCGTATCTCCGTCCTATTATCCTCTCTTCTCCTCCTCTTTTCTTATATCTATTCTCCGCAACCC
This sequence comes from Lemna minuta, assembly GCA_024174645.1. NCBI lineage: Eukaryota > Viridiplantae > Streptophyta > Magnoliopsida > Alismatales > Araceae > Lemna > Lemna minuta. The sequence goes on along the minus strand of CM044101.1, from coordinate 22,411,423 downwards.
GCATTCCTCAGTCTCCGAACTTCCACTATCCGAGAATCTCCTACATAATTATATTAATTTAATAATATCATAATCACAAGATATCGGTCTTCTATTTTCTATTATTATTATCATCCTCCACATCGTCACCATTTCCCATCCTATTCTCTATAATCAAATATATAATATTACCTCCTTCTCTTCTCTTAGTATTCATCTTGTCATTCCTACCAAACCATTATCTATCTTTATTCCTGAATTATTTCACTATCTATTCTCACTGATTTCCTACTATCTTTTCATAATGATATCACTTCATAGCTCCTCCCCATATTGTAGGATTTAGATACCTCTCCTGAAATATCCTACATCAGAAGACGTTTATGTTGCACTCAAAATCTCCGTCTCTCCCTCACTACCTCGCCGGGTTCTCCTTCTTTCTCTTTTCTCTCCCACTCTCTTTCATGATAGGAATTTCATTCCGTCGCAAGTGACGGGATTTTTTTGTCATCTTCCACCTCCCTCTTGGTGCCTCATTGACGGAACGAATGGATGCGGTCGTTAATTGCACACCAATTTGTGTCAATAGTAATTCCAAATTTACCAATTTGATGATTTAATAAGGAATTGAGGGGTATAATGGTAAATAAGGGTTGAATCCACAAGGAAATAAGGTATTTTTGAGAGATATTTTGGAATTTGATGAAATCAGATGATGAATTGGTGATAGAAATTAGGGAAAATGGTAGATTTAGAAAGATAACTCAAAGTGAAATCCACAGAATCAAAAATCACTCGATTTGGATTAGTATTCACGGAGAAATTAAAGAGCGAAGTGGAGAGAAATTTCCGAAAATCGGAAGATCGAAAACCAAAATTAAAAGCGAAATTAAACTAAATTACGATCCTAAATTACAAATTGATGATACATGGTGAAAGATTAGAGGGAAAACACATATTCTAATCCGAGATAGCGATCGAAATGATCCAATTAATCACCGGATCGAGGCTTTTCATTCTGCGATTTTGAAAGCGAGTATGGGTGTTCAAGAGACTAATTCTCCTTAATCGATGGACGAAATCTTACTTTTAATCACTCCGTGGATGCGGAAACGAGTCTAGAAGAGATGATAAGCGAGATATTCAAGGATGGAAGGGTATAGATAGATCAATTTAGTGAAATCATCCAAGACTGTCTTACAAAATCAAAGAACACCTTAATTTATAGGCAATTTGGGTGTAACCATCGGATGGAGGCGTTTAATGTTCATCAATGGTCCAGATGAAATGCGTGAATATGAACAATTATGTTTAAATGTCGGCCTTTGGATTGCGGATGGATGCTCCTGATGTTGCCACGTGTGTCTACATTATAAAATGCCTTGAAAAACGCATCCGTTGGATCGCTATGTGATGCCTCTGATGCGTTTCATCGCGGTTAATCTCATTCGTTATAACTCCCATCTAAGACACGTGCGTTGATGGTGATCCAGTGGACTTTGAGTCCACGCGATCCAGGCGAGGCATTCATCGTGCCTTTGATCCGACCCCTTGCGTTAATCCACGTCGCCTGCATTTAAAACAAAAAGTGGAACATAGTCCCACACAGTAAAAATAAAAGGGACATGTCGGGTATATAACCTCCAAGGAATTAAGCGGTTAGCTTAAATCCGATTACGGATGCTCATATGTACTATAACCCTATGTTACAAGTAAATATAAATATGCACACACGTGTCACTTTCGCGCCATGCAAGCGCTCGCGTGGGTCCGCGTGGCTCTACCACGTGGCCTTGTGTGCCACGTCGCATCCACGTGGGTCCCGCACGAAAATAACCCCCCTTTTTATTATCTTTTTAATTTTTTTAAACGGTTTAAACTCAAAAATAAATTCAGAAAAATCCAAAAAAATCCCTAAAAATTAGAAAATTCTTAACTTGCAAAATACAATTCCAAATTAATCCAAATTTTTTCATTGGATCTGAAATTTAATTATCTATTATTATAAAAAGTTAAAATATTTAAATAACAAGATTTTTAATTTCTATTTCAAAAATACATTCATTTCTTTAAGATTTTAACTTTAGAAAATTAAATGAATGTTTATAAAAATGATTTCCCTCATTGTTTAACTTTAGAAACCACTTGTAATATCAAGTAAAGATAGGTTATAAAATCATTTATCTTTAATTCATCATAATTAACCCTAAATTAATGTATTTTGAGATTATAGTTTAAAATTGTATGAAATGATAGAAATGCAGTCAAAGTATGATAACATGCATGAGAATGGAATGTTTTTGATGTAGGATATTTCTAAGGATGATAATATTCCTAAAAGTTAGGGAGGACCTATGAAGTGATATCACTATGAAAGGAATTTATGATTCAGTGAGAATATATTGAAGAATAATTCAGAAGTATGAAGAGAAGAGTTTAGATGAAAAGGTAATATATGTATTTATATATTATTAATGAATAAGACTATAGTTATGAAAAGGAGAAGAATAGGTATAATGTTAAGTAGCGTAGATGATGGTGGAATTATGATAGAGATGATGACGGAGAATGTGAGGAGAAGAGATATAATATTATATATTTAATAAATAAAATGGAGGAGAAGAATAGATCGGCAGTGATGAAGATGATAAAGATATGGATTGTGACAGGAAGAAATTGGATAGGATGCGGAGAGGATCGGATAATAATTTATATTTAATATACATGAAATAGGAATAGAGGAGATAATGGTGCTAATAGAGAATAAAGAAAGAGATTTACGAAAATAGATAATATGTAAGAACATGGAATAGATAGGGGGAGATTTAAGAAGAGTGAATAATATGGACTTATGATATCATATGCGAACTATTACACGGAAAAGAGAAGAAAGGATGATACCTGAGAGAAAGGAAAACGATGCTCCCGAATCGCTCCACCGATGCAGATAATCCTCGATTAATCTCTGACGGTAAAGGTTTGAAAGAAGACAGAAAGGGAGGGAGAAGGGAAAGTGAGATAGAACTCGGAAGAGAAGAAGATGTGGGAGGAGTGATGGAGACACAAGGAAGACGATGAAACACCAAGGTAACAAAAGTAACCAAAAGGGTAACCAATTTATCAAAAAACATCTGTCTCGTTTTCCTCTACATTGACGCTCTTATAGGAGAAAGAGTTTTGAGAATAGAAGAGGCAGTTAAACGGGAAGCTTCGCATCTGTTCGTGGATCGTCTGGCGTTTTTCCCGTTGCCGATTCGCGTATGAAGGTTGACCGTGGAATCGTTTCCATCTCGTGTAGACACGTGGTAAGTGGCAGTTACCTTCGTGGTAGAAAGGCTTCAGAGTGGTCGCTTCGATTGTCATCATCGTTTTAATTTTGCGCGGGCGTCCGATAACTGTATGCCGATAGGTGATGGTAGTCGTAGGGAGTTGACATCGGTTGAGGCGACGCGAAAATATATATCAGGACATAGCTGGCGGAACCCAGTTCGTTCAGAGTCTTTGCGTAGAGATTTCTCGCATCTGCGTGCGGTGGACTTTGGGAGGTTAGATATTTTCCCGATGTATTCTATACTTCACGCGTCCGTCTCTTTGTGGGAGGTTTCTCGTTTCATCAACGTATCCAGCTCCTCTCTTTGTTTTCCTGTTCCGCAGTAGAAGTTTTTATATTCTGTATGAGACGCTCGCGGGGACGTTTCATGCTATAATTTCTTTTACTCCCGCGCCGACGTGTTGTAGTCACGAAGATATATATGGACTTCATAGGGTGGTTGCGGGTCGACGGGATGCTTGGCATTCCTTTATTAAGTCCAGCATTTTATCGCCGCTTTCTTTGTCATTCTCGTCGACACTTTACTTTCCCGTGAAGGTAGATGGAAGTTCCACAATCCCGTGTTGACTTTTCTCTCGCGACGAGCAGAGCCAAAATTGTTTTGCACATAATCTCGAAGGTGGCATCCCCAGGTGAAGCATCTTTTCTTCTTCCACTGTGTAGGCTACCTGTCTCTTCCATATATTCCTGATAGATAGGAGTAGATTTGTAATCCTCCTTGATTCTAAGACAACCTTGAAAATCTTGAACTGTTAGGAGGCCGTGTCTTGGACTATCTTCCTTGATGGTGGCTCCATTCAGTATGATTATCACTATAGTATGCCCTTCATTTTGAATTGTCTTCATGATAGTCTTGGAAAGTTGGGAGAAAGAACTTTGATGACTGTCTTCTTTAAGGGCAGATCCTCTATGTTGAGTATCACAAATAGATGCATAATATCTTCATGCAAAGCTTTGTCCAAAGTGGAACAAAAGGTAAGTAAGATGTAGATCTCTCTTATGATTCTAACTACAGGTGGTTTCAAAAGAAAAGGGATGTAATTCAAAGAGGTTTCCTACTGATTTTCTTTTGAGATCATTAATTATAACTATACAAGGTACCTAAGATATGGTGGATATGGTTTGGAAAATAGGAACCTATATCAAAGGTAAAAGGGTGGTTGACTTGGTCCATTCAAAGAATTCTAGGTTTCTAAAGATAAGGGCTAAATGCTTTGAAAAAGTCAATCTTTAGATCAGTATAAAATAAAGGAAGGAGGGAAGATAATTCCCATAAGATCTACACTCTCTTTAATTATTTAGAGAGGTCTTCTTCATCCATTTAATAAATGGATAATTTATTAAGTTGGTGGATAAGGATAAGGAGGAGGAGGAGGAGGATAGGTTCACTTAGAACCCTTGTGTTCATATTTTCAAAATAATTCTCCATCAGTTTTATGCCTTAATTTGAATTAATGATCATGTTTTATCATGTTAAGATTGCATGTTATCACTCTTCTTTGCCTCTTCCTCTCACTTCTCTCTTTGTCTGCCACTTTAACCTTGCACCACCCTCTCTTCCTCTTTTTGTCTCCGCACCTTTTCTCTCTCTCTTGCACATGACAGATTTCTCTTTCGTGTCGCCTAAAATTTGTCTCTCTATTTTGTCATGTGACGGAAAAGAGTTCCATCATGAGACACGTTCTTCTCTTTTCTCTTTGCTCATCTCTTCATTGCTCTATCATGAGCGCATCAGCGCGTAAGGGAGAGAGGGCGGAACAAACTTTTCCTCTATCTTCCCTTCTCGCTTTTGGTGTTTCCCTCTCTACTATTCACCACACATTTCTTGCTAGAATTGTAGTCTAAAGAGAGAGAAAGTACATCAATGGCTACAATTGCTCCAAATTAAAATCATGATATATCATGATCATGATTAAGGGGCTGAAAATTTGATAACATGCTATTTATACATGAGTTTAGATGACTATTAATTCAAATAAAGGCATTAATTACTCCAATTGTATGCATGTTATCATATTTTAAGTATATTTCTATCATTTGGTATAATTTCATGTTATGATATAAAAATACATTAATTTATGGATAAGTATGCATAATTAAACATTAAGATTTTAATCCTAATTATATTTCAGATCATAACTATGTTTTCATGATTAAATAATAAGAAAAATGATGTTTATTAATATTCATGTAATTTTATAAAGTTATTTTAGAAAATACATGAATGTATTTATTTAATTAAAATTCATTCTCTTACTATTTTAATAATTTATTTTATAATGATAGATTATTCAATTTATGAGCCAACAAAACAAATTTGAATTAACTTGGAGTTGTATTTTGAATGTTATGATTTTTACAATTTATAAGAATTTTCTAGAATTTTTCTGAATTTATTTAAGTATATTTTCGATTGTTAAAGTATTTAAATTAATTAAAAAAAATATAAAAAGGGTTTAATTATTGCACAGGACCCACGTGGATGTGACGTAGCATGCAAGGCCACGTGGTAGAGCCAAGCAGACCCACATGAGCGCCTGCGTGGCACGTATGTGACGTGTGCATATTTATATTTACTTGTAATATAGGGTTATAGTACATATAAGCATCCGATATTCGGATTTAAGCTAACCCTCATATTCGCTCTACCTTATAACCCCGATGAATTCCTTTATTTTATCCGTGTGGGACTATGTTCACTCGTCTTTTTAAGTTTCAGGCGACGTGGCGAAGCGTGGATCGCTGGATCGAAAGCGCGTGGAATATCGCGCGTAGATCGCGTGGACTCGAAGTCCACCGGATCAACTATCGCGCACGTGCCTTAATTGGGACTTAAGTGAATCAATCGCGACCGTCCATCTCACAAGTTATAATGGTTGAGATTCGAAGCGATCGGTAGACCCTCCGATTAATCAAGATCGTTGGATGAAGATCCAACGAATGAGACAAAGCGACGCACCTCTTTACACAATCGATGGGAATGCATCTCAACCCCCCATCAACAATCGGACGTTCATGATTTAAATGCACCGATTCACCAAAAGACGCTTCATCGGGACCGTTGATTGCGATGCATCCGTTAGATCAATGGTTACTCCCATTTTTCTTTAAATACAACTGTTCTTCGTGAATGGAACTGGCCCTTGGATATTCGAGATTAATCGAACTGTTTAGACACCACAATTCAAGCGCCAATCGATTTCCTTGCATTCTTGACTTGTTTTCGCGTCCAAGGAGTGCTTGAAATCAAAAATTAATTGAGAGATCAAGGAGAAATTACATCTTGAACGCCATCTTTGTCTTCAAAAATGCGGAATGAAAAGCCATGCATCGGACGAGTAATTGGATCATTTCGAAGGCTACTTTGGGTTAGATTGCGTATTTTCATCTTAATCTTTCATCATTTAGTGTTAATTCTACATTTTGAATTGTCGAAATGATTATGTTTAATTTGGTTTTAATTTTGGTTTTTACTCATTTTCGCGATCGATATTTTCACCCATCTTCAAACTTTGATTACTCCGCGAATTCTCATCCAAATCACTCGATTTTTGATTCCGCTGATTTGCAATTGAGTTATCTTTCTTAGTATCATAAATCGTCCAATTTCTAATCTCAATTCATTGTCCGATTTGATCGAATTTGAAAGATATCTCTCAAGATTCCCTAATTCTTTGTGGATTCAACCCTTATTTACCATTATACCCTTCAATTCGTGATTAAATCTTTAAATTGGTAAGTTTGGACTTTGTTTTGACACGACATCGTGTGTTTTCAACGACCATACGATATTGTATTGTCAAACTTCAGGGGCATGATTAATGAACTCGATCGCTTATGTTTTCATCACTGTTGTGCGTCAATTTCATGCAATAAAATATAGTTCCTTACTTACTTTAGTGTCAAAAAGGGTCGAATCCATAGGGAGCTAAAGCAATGAAGTTATGTGTTCAAAAGAAAGATGAGGGCAGAGGAAGATGTGTGAGTTGGAATGGAGCACATGGAGGTGAGTATGAGAGATAATTTTGAGTTTCTCTTAGAATTAAGATAGAAATTAGAAAGTAGATGAGATAATTAGATTAATAGAGGTGAAAATGGAGGTAATATGATGAAAAGATGAGAAAATATATGGCAGTAGCAATGGAGAAATGCATTGCAAGGGTGACAGTGAGAGATGATCGACGGATCATTTTTATGCGTCGTTCAATCACAAAAACGCCGGTCAAACAAAATTTATAAAACCGAACTCACAAAGATAAGATATAAAATCAAGTAATGTGTAAGTATCGGGTCGATCCACAGAGAGCAGGGTTGACTTGGTCAAAATTAGGTTTAAAAGGGGTTTTAAAGAAGTAAAAATAAGATTTAATGAATAGAAATGATATAAATAGACGAAATAAGAAGTTTTAAGAACTGAAATCTCGGATTTGATAGAGAAAAGTCAAAGTCAAAGCCAAAGCATTGACTTTGACCAATAGTAGGTGTTATGTAAAATCAGAGAATCAAAAAGTGTCAGAAGATTACAAAAATTATATATTTGGAAACTAGAGAGAAAATGGAATTTATTGATATATAATTCGTGATTTTTGGATCAGAATTGTATTTACTATGAATTATTGAAAATCAAATATCAGAAAATCCTTGAAATAAACACCTCAGAGGAAATCTTCAAATTGACCGGTCAAATGAAATCCAAATCTTGAAATTTATATGTCAATGGAAATCTAAGAACCAGAGGAATCTAAAGAAACCAAAATAATCGAATTCTGATTTGTAAATTGAAAGTAATTGACCTGGAAAGTCAACATTTGACTTCTGATGAGAGATGAACAGTCCTCGGTCAATAGTCAAATTGAAGGGCCAAATGAACTCAGAATTAATGAATTTACTATCCACGGAAAGCTGATGAAAATAGGAATGCAAAGAAACAAAATAAAGTGATTTGAAATTATAATCAAAGAGATATCATATTTTCAAAATCAGCAATTTTTCACACTAAAAATGGGGGAAAATGAAGAACACTATGAACTAATTTTCAAAATTAAACTTCTAAATCAAATAAAAACTCAAATTACCTCTTGATAATCGATCAAATCTCATTACTAACGCAATTGCCGCTAGAATGGGGCCTCAATTCTTGTGGATTGAAGCGAATTTGCTCGGATTCTTCCTCGTGGACGTTCGGAATTCAAGGGGAAAATTCGATGAAATCAAGAGATGAAATCGTGATTATCATGGTTCAATGGATGCGTCTCTACACTCTTGGAAGCAGAGGATCACGAGAACTTAAGACCTTCCTCGAATTGTGCTTAATTTCTTCACGAATCGATCAAAAGACGAAGAACAAGAAGGGACAATACATGCTTTTAAAGGGAAATTTGGCCCAAAAATCGTGGCCGATTGATGCGGTCGTGGGGGCGGATTTGAGGTGTTGTGGGAGCGATTCCTTTGGCATTGATTGTGGCTTCAATTCCGTGACAATTCAGCCCTGATTTGGTGGTGAATTAGCCCCGACCGTGGGGCGATCGGGCCACGATCGAACTGCTATCGTGAGCAACGATCGTGGTTAAACTTCAATCCATGCCGTCCGATGAAGTTGGAATGAGTGTAGCCTTGATTCTGCGATGCAGGGGGCCATGATTGCGCTTGATCGTGGCCACGATCGCGTGGTGATCGGGCCACGATCGCATTGTGATCGGACCACGATCGCATCGCGATCGGGTCTTCATCTTTCCGACGTTCGATTTTAATTCGCTTTGATCCACTTGCGGTGGCTGTCTGATGGCGATCCGGTGCTCTAGGAAGTTTGACGCATAGCCAAGGTGAGATAAAGATCGATGCGAATCATGGCCATCTGATGGAGATCGCGCGTCCGATCGCGATTGAGCGTTTGATGAAGATCCGACGCTCTGGACGCATCCACGTGGTGCTCCCCGATTCCCCGAATCGCGAAATATCATGACCGTCTGATGAAGCCATGACTGATGAAGATCGTGCGATTTTGATGTGTCCACGCGTCACCAGGTAAGCTCTCCATCAAATCAAGATATTTCTTCTTTTTGAGCACGTGCATTGATGGATGATCGCGTGGACTCGGGTCCACACGATCGAGGGTTCGTGCTTGGATCCGACGCCTATCGCAAGTCCACGTTGCCTGCACAAGTGAGATTCCGCGGGACATAGTCCCACACGGAATAAAAAAGAAGGAATGATGCGTTTAAATAGAGGGCCACGGTAACGCATTTGCGTTACCGCTCCAATACTCTCACTAAGGCTCACTAACCCGTGGGCCCTTCACACGCCAGCCTTTCTCACCACATGGCGCCCTCACGGGAGTCCGTGTGGACCCGCGTGGACAAGCGTAGCCTCCTGCCATGTGTCCGCGCCCTGTGCGCCTCCTCCGCCTCGCGTGGGCCACCCGCGGCCTTGCCACGTGGCCCCAGAGCCGCGTCGCATCCGCGCGGTGGTCCCGCGCGCCACGTCAGGTACGTGTGCCACATCAGCATACAGGGTTCTGTGGACCAAAATACCCCCTTTTTTGCAATTTTAACAAGGGGAAAAATCAATTTAAAATATTATAAAAATCAGAAAAAGGCATAAACTTCAGAAATTCATAATTTAAAATATACAACTCCTTTTTAATCCAAATTTTATCTATTGGATCACAAATTTCTTCCTTTTTAACATCATGTCATTTAAAATATATTTTCAAAGAAGAAATCAAGATGAATTAGAATTTACTTAACTCATTTATTAATAACTATTCTAAATCATAAATTCATCTTGAAATTATCCTTCAAAACATGTACTAAAGTCAAAATCATTCAATAAAAGAGATTAACTTCTATTAATTTAAACTTAACAAAAGATTAATCATATATTAAGCATGAAATTATCACTAATTTACACATAAAGATCGACTTTAGCGAAATGACATACCAATGGAGAAAATTCCTAAAAAGTATGATAACATGCATCCTATTCTCATAAAATAAGCATGAATATGACTTAATTAGGATAAGAATTTAAGTTATAAATGCATGTTATCAATGATGTCAAAGCTACTACAATAAAAGAAAATTATAAAGAAAAATATAAAGAAAAAGAAAAAAAACATCTCTACTCTATATGAAGATGTTCCCAAGCCAAAATCTAATCTAGATCTTTGCACAAACCCTATTGGTGTGCCTGTCCTAGTCCGGGTGATGCTTGATTCTCTCCGATCACGATCTTCGCTTGCTTCCTTCTTCACTACAAGATTGAGCATAAGAAAATGCTCCTCCTTGGGGCTTGACCTTCTCTCCCTTTCCTTTTGGTAGCCTCATGCTAAGAGAGATCCAAAAAATTTAAGGAGAGAGAAAATGAAGCCTTTTATAGGTGAGTTCCTAGGAATTGAGTAAAGAGGGGTAAAAGATGAATCTAGCTATAAAATTTCAGTTCAAAACTCTATCTAGATCATGAGATATCATGATTTTAATGTAGAGAAATCTTAGGCATTGATTGAGATCGTGCTCAAAGACATTTCAGTAAATTTTCACTTCAAAAATTGGAGGGGCATTTCTATAAATTTCTACTTCAAAAATTGAAGTGACATTTTTAAAAATATGCTCAAAATAGGAAAAGTCCCTAAAAAAATTAGAAAAAATTCTAGAAAAATCCCTAAACTTAGAAATTGAATATCTCATAACATACAACTCATTTTCCATGAAATTTTCTCCATTGGATCAAAAATTTAATCCTCTATCTTTTCATCCAGAAATATCTAAAATCATGAGAAAAATTTAGGGCTCATTTAATAAAAAATAAGTTTGGTCCAACCTCCTTAAAAATAAGGAGGTTGACCCAAATTCACTCTATATCAAATTTGGATCATTCTAAAAACCTTATGATGATCCCTCTACCAAATCGAAACCTCATTTATCACATTTCATAAAAATATGGTTGGCTTGGTGTTTAAATTTAGTGGAGAGTTTTTTCCTCTTTCCTCTTATCATCATACATATCCTTGCTTTCCTACCTGCATACCTATGTCCCTACATCCACATAACTCATACAAAAATGTGAGAATTCAACCACTTGACTTTGAAAGATTCAAATGAGGTTAGTCTCATAGTATAAGTAATTGAAAAGAATGATGCATGATAAGACTTCTTTTTTTTATTACCAAAGTAGCACTAAATAGATGCAAGTTGAGTACATGAGAGGAATGAAATGATGCACGCAAAAATATCATAAAAACTATGATGATGTGCATTATATTAACAAGAATTATGTGTTAAAACCCATTTATAATGATGAAAATGAATGCATCAATGACACGTTATCAATGATCTTAATTTTAACCTATAAATTTCTAAGGGCTAGTTATAACTCTAGGACAAAAAAGTATAGTTTCATCGTGTGCCACCAGCATTGGCTAGCTATAAGAAAAGAAGGCAGCAATTGATCATTCTTTAATCTATGGAACATCATTTTTAGTGAGTTCATTCTCTTTTCTTTTCATTCCTTGTGTTGGATGAAAGATCCCTAGTCCAAGAAAAATGTACAAGCTCTAAAAGGTAAGTTTTAATTAGAGTGCATCACTAGAGTAGATTTTCACTATGAATTCTTAGATTAGAATTATTTTCTGTCGATATTTTCTTAATATTTTTATCAATATTTTCCCATTTGAAAACCCTAAAATCACTTTTTCACCATTGATCAATAATTTTCAATCTTCAAAAGGAATTCGGAAGCATTTAAATAGTTAATTGCAATCTCGTGTACATCTTTGTACTTTCATCGATCATCTCCGCTTTCTTAATCCTAAAAAATACCACAAAAATTTCTTGCTTTCTATCTTTTAACCTTCCTCCTTTTGGATTCGACCTCAACTTGCCACTATTATGAATTTTAAAACCGAATTTGAAAATGTGAGGATAATTTTTTGATACGTGAATTTGCGTATTCAACGACCGTATTCGTATGCATGTCACTTAAAAATATGAAATTGACACAAATTTGGTTAATTCACACGTGTTTGAAAATAATGAAACATCAATCATATATCAAATTAACATTAATTATTACAAAATAAGCTTGTGAGTGATATGATGTGATGAGTGCATAAATCACATCAAAACATGATAACAGGCTCAGTAATGATATAAATTATAACTTAAAAACATTAAAGAATGAAGAATTTTTACATGCTAAATGTATGTTATTTGAGGGTTTCAATAGAACAACGTGTCAATGCTTATTCACACCCTTTTTTTTTAAAATTCCCACCCAATCAAAGAGTGTCATGACCCCCTCTTCACGGAAGCAGAGATCAATAGTCAAGATTAGACTACTCGATTGGACAATACGATGTTTCCTACGTTCCCTGCACAAAGGACATCCATTAGTCCTACATGTTAAAAAAACTTGAATGGAGAAAGTATAAATCACAAGTTTATGTATGGTTACATATTTCAAACTTGCATGGCATGGATCAAGTACCTTTGGATTATTGCCACATGGTCTTCACATGGCTGTTGTATAGAGACAACTTGACCCAATGCATGGATGCCACACGAGCTTGAAAGCTCTATTTTGTTGCCCATGTCATTCTATTTGTACTCTTCTTTCCTATATTTCAACTTAAAAAGATATAAATGATATAAATTAAAAACCACTGTAAAGGTAATAGTTTGGTTTCAGAATTAATGGTTTGATGATCATTGCCTTTTCATCATTCTTCAAAATTTCTTTCCCTCATGCCATATAATGATTTACACTCAAGAATTATGATCAGTTCAAGGTACTTCGATCTTGAAAAAGTTTCAAGGTGTAAAATCCACTACTGTAACACTAATTGATGCAAAAATGGGCAAATGAGTGTAAAAATGGAGCCAATATGAAAATAATGGAAATTGATGCCACTGTGCTACAACTTCATGATAGTATTATATAGAATTGGTTACAAATGATGGAAATATACATAATGGTTGCATGGTATCAGCTTCATCCTTTGTTTGACAAAATGTATGTTATTGATAATTGATAGTGGTAAATTTCTTAGAGCATGCTCTATTTATTTGTTCAAGAAAAACCAATTAGTCATCAATATTCTTGAAGTTGTGTGGTTTTCTTCAATTTTTCTTTGCTTTTTTGTCTTATTCAAGACCATTTTTCATTGTCCATGACCAAATATTATTTTCTGATTCTATTCATTACTACCGAGTTTGAAGCCCATTTTCATTTATTATTTTGATTAAATTTTTTATTGATAGATTATCTTCATGGACCTTAGAGTATGGCCCATATTGCCTTAAAGTATAGACCACTAAGGTCCCACATCAAATCTCTATTCTATTCTCCTCTTGCAAAAAAGAGGCATTAACTTCCCTTTTTCTATCACATTTCTATAATAATTTCACCCTTTCACATATCTAATTCTTTCTTTTTTGGAATCCATATAAATGCAACTCTATATGTATAACTATACTATTCAATCTCCGATTACTATCATTCTTACTAAAAAATCTCAATCTATTATTATTTTCTATAGATTTGATCTCTGTCCTCAGATCTCAAGTGGAATTTAAATAGATATTCTTAATTCTTGTATCAAATATTTCATTGAGTTTATATATATATATTTATATATAATTGCCAATAACTCTACTACAATATTTTCTATAGATCACAAGAAAACCTTTATCATAATTCTTCCCTATATTTTAGTATGGTTTCCTCTAAATTTTAATCCACCTCTTTGAGTAAAAAAATTATAGTATTATAAACATGGAAATGGGTACTTCGAAGTTTTCCAATTCACACTCAACCAATTTTGAAATGGATGAGCTAGCATGTCAGAGATTAAAAGAATGACTAAAGGGCAAATAACAAGCCATTTATTTGTATTAATTTGAGCAAACACAGTTATAAGTCAAACTCTTTCCAATGGGATCCAAATTTTTCCATGTATAGTTGTTGGAAGTCAAGAACTAAGACAATGTGCAAGGCATTAATACAATAGAATCACAAAGTTTTCTATTCAAATTAGCTAAAACTTTAGTTGACTAGTCAAGTCCACAGTGTAGGAGTCAAATGAGTTTAGAACATAGCCCAAATCAGGTCAAGAGTCAAAATCAAATGAAGGGCTAAAATTATGTGGTGGTTGATAATACATGACCAAGATTCAAAATAAAGTCTTTTCTCACTAAATTGATGATTAATTTAGTTGAATTAGTGAGTAAAGGTCAAAATCTACAAAATTTGAGAGTTCATAGAATTTTTTTAGAATAGATGAGAATTTGGTGAGAAATTAAGAAAATAGTATATTAGAAATTAGAATGGAAATTTCTGATGAATCAAATTCCAGCCACTTGGATTGAAAACAAAGGAGAAATTACACATAGAAGCTTGAGAGAGAAAATCATGGAAGAGGAGAGAGTGAGGAGATTGATGAAATTATCCTAATATAAGGTTCTGGAAATATATCCAGAACTAAATGTTGAAATATTAAGCATTATAATACCCAACTAGCCTCAAAATTCTTAGAATTGATCTAAATACTCGCAAGATCAAAGGCTATGCATTCTGATGGAGAATTAGTTTGAAACATGAACACAAGGGTTCTAAGTGAACCTATCCTCCTCCTCCTTATCCACCAATTAGAAAAATTATCCATTTATTAAATGGATGAAGAAGACCTCTCTAAATACTTGAAAGAGAGTGTAGATCTTAAGGGAATTATCTTCCCTCCTTCTCTTATTTTATACTAATCTAAAGATTGACTTGATCAGAGAATTTAATCCTTATCTTTAGAAACTGAGAATTCCTTGAGTGGACCAAGTCAACCACCCCTTTTCCTTTGATATAGGATCCTAATCTTCCAAATCACATCTACTATATCATAGGTACCTTGTGTGTATAAATGATCTCAAAAGAAAAGAATAGTAGGAACATCTTTGTTGTCTTTCTTTCTCTCTTTGAAACCACCTCTAGTTAGAATCATAGGAGAGATCAATCACTCATGGAAGAAACTATCTTCTTAACCTAGTCAGGACAAGACATGGACATGAGTAAACCATGCAATCATAAGCTTATAATCAGCATGAAGAATCTGCCATAAAGAAGACAGTCATGAAGATAATAGAAGAAGCCTCACAACTGAAGAAGTTCAAGGTTATGATCCATTGAAGTGAAGATATGAAGACCTCAAATCCTATGGGCGAAGCTCTTCTGACTATGTCACACCAGAAGAGATGCTACAGTTTAAGAAACCCAAGAAGAAGAAATCTCTTAGAAAGAAGGAAAATTTGACGTAGAAGCTCTTGAAGCTGAAGCAAAGACAACTGGCCTTGGAGCCAGTGATCTTGGTTCGAAGAAAGATCAGAGTCGGCTTGCCACAAAGATTGAAGAGATGGCTCGTATTAAGCAAACTGATCGCAAATCCACTGGAAGAAAGACTCCCCGGAAATAGCTTTCTACCAAGGCTGCTCCCAAGTCTGCCTCGACCACCGGAGGCGTGAAAAAAACCCATCGCTATCGTCCCGGAACTGTTGCTCTTCGTGAAATTTGCAAGTATCAGCAGAGCACCGAGCTTCTGAACAGGTAGTTAACCCCTCCAGAGGTTTACCCGAGAAATTGCGCAGAACGTTAAGACAGGTCTGAGGTTCCAAAGCCACGCAGTCCTGGCCCTCCAGGAAGCCGCGGAGACCTACCTGCTTCTTCCTCATCCTCCTGCACGTCTTCACCATTGCCGGCGCTGTATCTGGATGCGCAACCGTCTCTGGCGCCGCCTATGATCGTTGAGCTCAAGTCCGACGTTAGAGTGGAAAATCGGAGCGAAGGCCAGTTCCCTCGAATGGGAATTTTCCCATGAAGGTTACTCCTGCTAACGTCCCAGCATCATCTCTCGGCTTCTCCGCACGGTCGTCAGCGACGACCTCACGTTCGGGAAATCAGCATCGCCCACTAGACTTTGCATGCGCCGGATCCACATCATCAAGAGAATATCGACACAATCGACAAGCAGCAAGTGATAAAGATACGTACCTGCTCGAGATAGATTCTCGAAGGCCTTTAACTGCTTCTCTGTGGTCAACGTGGCCTTCCGTGGTCGGTATGCCTGAAGAGATATGCTTTACCTTTGGGATGGCAATTCCGGAAGACGGTATGAGACTAGAAGACAACGCGGATATGATCTTCACCGTCGCCTGCCACCCCACATGTGGCATATTTACGAGTAGTACTCTGGAGAAAAGCTAGACGGTCAAAATTTGGATCCAAACGACGAACGCGAATGAGGATTAACCAACCTATTTCCAGGAGCGATACCGTTCCAATTGCAGGCAACACGTGGCGGGCAAAGAGAAGACGCCTGAGAGCATTCCCGAAGGAATGCCATAACCGCCCGATAACCACCCTCTCTTCTCGAAACGTTTCTTCACCGTAATTTCCCTCCTCTCCATCTCTTTAAAACGCAGATTGTAAGAAGAGAACGACAGTTGATTATTAAATGAAAGTTTGGTTACTATCTGGGTTCGTTTTACCCTTTGTGTTCATCGTGTTTCTCCCCGTGTCTCCATCAATCTCTCCCGCATTCTCTCTCTCCGAGTTCTATCTCTCTTTCTGCTCTCCCTCCCGCTCTGTCCTCTTTCACCCATCTCACAGTAAGAAGCAAACAGAGGAAATACACTTTATCCTGGATCATTCCGGTGATTCGATGAGCATCCACTTCATGAAATATCAAGGTAACATCCTCTCTCATTTTCGTGATTAATAGTTCAGTCGATATCTTTAAGTCCAACACGAGACTATTCGTTATCTTCATATCTCTCTATCTTCACTTCTCTTACCCTCCTTTCTCTCTTCCCAGATCCGTTATCTTCTATTATATAATATAGTATTCTCACCCAGTTCTTCTCTTTCTTCGCTCTTATCATCCCTTCTCTCATCCACGTTTTCTATATCCCGACACTTTATTCTTTATTCCATCTTTATATTCTCTAATATATATATCTATATATATATATTAATCACTAGTGCTATCTCTTCTAAAACCTCTTCATCATTCCAGAATTATATTAGTATTGTTCTTCTTTTCTATATAATTTATAATTCATCCTTCTTTCTCCTCACATCCATCATCCTCATTATTCTTCTCATATATTCATTAATCCATAATACTAATAATCCCTACTGATATCATTCATAGATCCTCCATTTACTTGTAGGATTATTTCTTAATCATATCATTATCATCATACATATCTTCATTCCCTAAATTATCCTACATCACATTCCCTACTCTCTTGGACGAAATTCCAGCTGCAACCATCAAATTCTCCTTGTTATTCCATTGAAATATTGACTGGAAGATTCACTCAAAGTGCCATTGAGCCTAGACCACAATCCATGAAAGATATCTCAACAATAATCATCCACATTTATCATTTAATAAAATTTCTCTTTCTCTCGTCAGAGAATCATCAACTTGTGCAGATAGAAGATCATCACTTGATAGAGGCATGATTCAAGTGATTTGTCTTGGAACTGTGATCATCCTAATTGCCTTCTATCCCTATTCTTTCACAAAGTAGTTGACCAATATGAACTTGAAGGAAAAGATGTCAGGATTATCTTCGATTTTGTTGACTTTATCAAGTTGAACTAACGTGATACTATATCATAGTACAAATTTAAAATAGAAGTATACATTTTTAATCAATGAACCTCAAACATGAAGCATAAATTGCATCTTGACACACAAACCAATGATTGTTAAAGACATTCTTGGTGAACTCATAACTTTCAAGGAAGTTATTTAATTACAGTTCAAACTAGTTCATCATATTTCTCAAACATAGACTACGCTATTAGTTCATGATAATAACTAGTTCCGTTTAATTTAATCTACTCAATTTCTCCAATTCTACTCACGACATACCAATTATTACAGTGAATTTTTTTAAAAAAAAGTGAAAACCTTCTGTTTCGAAACAAACATAACTGTGAATTTCTCACTAGAAGTCAGATTTATAATAGGTTTTTGGAAATTAATCGGTTTGAAATCTCCAATTTCAACAAAAAAATGTTACGTAGAAATTTTGACTAAAGAAAGAAAAGTCTAAATGAATGACGTTTTTGACTTAAAACTGATAAAACCCAGAAGTTTCTTATCAAACTATATTTGACAAGAATCTAGTCAGAAGTCTGTGTGCGCATCCATTAAAGACATAACCGGCATTGATAGGAGCTCTGCTTCTTGTGACTATCGATAACCTGTTGAATTGCTTATCTTTCCCTCCAATTTCGGTAATTGTTTTCATTTTTGGGTTCTATCTTATTTTCTTTTCGTACATAGTGCGTGGTTTTAAATACAATTAAATGCCATTCAAACCCCATATCGAGTTGTTTCAAAAGAAACCAGTAAAAAGAGTAGTACGATGGACTAGGCAACCCAGCATTTAAATGAAGTTTTAACCTATATGTTCATCGATTTCAACGGGAATCCGATGAAGAATCTCACAACAGCCAGGCTCCAGGTCAACCTTTCAAGAGCGCCTGGAAAAAACCCGACTCACACCCTCCAATTCAGACATTGATCCAGGCTGCCGACTTCAAGGCTGCTTACTTTTGTCATTTTGTTTCCTTTCCTAAGGTTAGTCGATATATGATTTATTTGTCGAGATTTTTATTCTTAATTAGTTTTCGGAATTTGGGTTTTTAGATTTATTCGAATCCACTTGAATTTCAGAGTCGTTTTTTTTTTTGTTTCAAGGACATTTTCCTGTGTCCCACTCCATTTATTGTAATAGTTTTTTTCTTACCTAAAAGATTTCTTTAAGGGAGGCTGAGTGAATAATTGAGAGAATTTAAACTCAGGCATTGATTGATATAAATTTCTCCGAACGATTGACCCAGAGGAAGATACGGTTCACACATATCATCAACGTTGAACTTTTCAAGCATTTCGTAAGTACGACCTTTGAGATTCTACATCACCCATTAGTAGCAGGAGACTAAATTCATTATCCGTATTGATTGCATTAATGTTGCGGTCGACCTGTTCATGAATCTTCCCCCACGCTGAATAAGTGTCGAAGTGGATGTTAGCAAGTATTTAGTACCATCTTGCCCCTTGATTATCGAATTTCTTTCGAACGTCGAGTTTCCGTGTTGTTTTTTTAAGACGGTAACGGTTAAAACTTTAAACGATGAGAATAACCCTGTGAAACCTAGCGCCCTTATCGCCCTCCATTCCTTTCCTTCAATACAGTTGTTGATTTACGTGAATTCCGATGAAACACTTGACGATAAAGCCCTAGACGATCGGCTCGATCAGTCGTTGAAGGCATCCTGAAAGAGACGTAAGCCGTCGCAGTCCAAGAAGCGTGTGCCACAGCCATTTCCTTCCATCTGGCCAACTTCCAACCGTGCCTCCCATTCAAAATCGACGTAGACAGGAGGGAAAAACGTCTATAAATTCCTCGTAAACCTGCACCACCGATGAGCCTGCGCCTCATACTCTCCCGTCGGTAACTCTTACTCGCAAAAATGGCGGTGAAATCACAGGCCACCGCCGCCCTCTTCCTCTGCTTCAATCTGCTTTTCTTCACGCTGGTGTCCTCGCAACCCGCGCCCAGTCCGGCGCCGGTTCCAACGCCCAGTCCGGCACCGGTTCCCGCCCCGGTCCCCGCGCCGGCACCACCTCCGGTCACCGTGATCACCTGCCTATTCGATATCCTCAAGCTAGCCATCTGCGCTCCGGTCATCCTACTCTATAAGCTCCTGGGGATCAAAGCGGGTAGCGTCTCCTGCTGCAACGTCGTTAAATCTATCCCCAGTGGCAGTCTCATCGCCTGCCTTTGCCTGGCGGCCAAGCTGAGCATCCTAGGATTGACCATTAGCATTCCCGGAGATATCAAAATCCTGCTTAAAATCTGCAACATTTCGGTGCCTATCGGGCTCGGATGTCCTTGAAACCCCAGAACAATGTTCCGGTGACTGTATTACTCGTCTAATAAATTCCGATGACTGTACGCCGGCTGTGTGCACCCCTGTTTCCGTTAGTTGAAGTCGATGCGCTGACTGTATCTGTGTTTCTCTTCGTTTTGAAACCCTATTTTTGTTGCTTGCCTTCTATATTACATATCTTTTTCTCTATAATATGACGTCAGCTTTAATAAAACAGATAGCCTATCTGCATGTGTGTTTTTGACGAGAGATGAGCGAAAGAACTGCGAGGAAGAAAAAAATAAAAGATTTAACGTCCGAGAAGATAGTATTGAACGACGAACGATACCAGACAGCCGTTTCGCTAGGTTTGAGCAGTCAATTAGGGTTCTATACGTGGGACGTTGAACTCTGGCTTCCAGCAAAGGCTCTTTGCTCGAGGTCCATGAAGCTGAAGTCAGAAATACCGTTAAAAGTCTTGTCAGTCTTCATTGAACAGAAATATTCTACTGTCAATTCTCCGCGTCCATTAATTAATGCAATAAACGTCCAATTAATTGTTCTTTCAGCGTTGGATTAAATATAACTTGTACTTTAATTTCTCCTTTTCGTTTTATTTGAAACTCATTCAAGGAATACTACCTCTGAGTTCTTCTCCACTCCTTTCTTCTGCTCCCATATCTTGACTCCGTTTTTTGCAGTAATTCTTCGAGAATTCGTCCAACGAAAGGCTTAAACAGTATGAGTCTTATCACTGTTTCCTTAATCATCTGCTTGTAAAGGCAGAGAGTCGCAAGTAAACGCCTAAATTGGGAATAGTACCAGAGTTGCGTCCAACACCACGAGATCTTTCTTATATGATTCCCATAGACTGTGAGGAGAAATATCTTGTTTCTTCAAAATATTTTTCCATGAATCTTAGTCCGGATGAATCCTAGACCCCATGAAATTTTGTTTGATAAATCCCTTAAGAGGACCAATGTGCTCTAAAAAGTGTTAAGATGAGGTGTCCAAGTCAGCGTCGGATCAGGGCTTAGGCGCAATAAATAGAAATTCCAAAGTTTTAGCTTCTTTATTTCGTCGGTGATGTCTTGTTTACGAGTCTTAAATGGGTCTGTTTTGTATAAACTTGTACAAATATATTATTTCTAGGAGTTCTTGGGGATCCCTTGAATAAAATCAAAACCCTTGTACTCTCCCTTTTCTGAGTTCTTGGGGATCCCTTGCATTCAAGAAAGCTCTCTGTCTGACCGGTTCTGTCATCATTGACAACACGAGCACTAAGCTATGTTCTACACGTAAGTTTTATTTATTTATATATATATAATTTTATCCTATTCCAGAAGATTTGATAATCTCTCTCACTCTATCTCAATCAAGATTTAAATTCTTCTTTCACCTTGTATTTCTTTACTCAAGGAGTTGACTTTTCAAATCTAGAAATGTATATTCAGTATTATTATTCAAACTATTTTATACAAATCATTAAGCTACCATTGGACAAGCCTACCTTTGAGCTTAAGACTCTATCATCGACACTCAAGTATGCCTTTCTTGATAAAGAGCTAGCAAAACCGGTGATCATTTCATCTCAAAAGGAGAAAGAGGAAAGATTACTTGAAGTATTGCGGCAGAATGAAGATTCAATCGGTTGGACCTGGGCAAACCTGAGGGGATTAGACCCCTCACTATGCACTCATCACATCTTCTTAGAGGAGGAGTCAAGACCTGTCAGGGAGGCCCAGAGAAGACTCAACCCAAAGGTATTGCAGGTCGCGAAAGAAGAAATTTTTAAATGGAGAAATAATATACCCCATATCTAAGAGCCAATGAGTTAGTCTGGTGCATGTTATTTCGAAGAAAGCTGGAGTAATAGTCATGATGAATAAGAAAGGCGAGGAGATCCCGACACGTCTTCTGACAAAATGGAGGGTCTGCATCGACTATCGAAAGCTGAACTGTGCAAGAAAGAAGGATCACTTCCCTCTATCATTCATCGATCAGATCCTAGACTGTTTGGCAAGACAATGTTACTTTTGCTTCTTGGATCGATATTCGGGCTACAACCAGATTGTAATTCACCTGGATGATCAAGAGAAGACAACATTTACATGTCCTTTTGTCACGTTTGATTTTAGATGGATACTATTTGGACTATGTAACACCTTGACGAAACATCTTATGCGGTCGTTAAAACACACAAACGTTAGTCAAAAAAAATTTATAATACCGAAATCACAATAACAAAGATATAAAATCAAGTTAAGTGTAAGTATCGGTCGATCCACAAAAGAACAAGGTTGACATTAATTGTAGAGTTGACTTGGTCAAACTTACGTTTAAAAGAGGTTTTAAAGAAGTAGAAATGAGATTTTATGAATAGAAATTATATAAATGTACTAAATAAGGAATTTTAAGATTTAAGATCTCAGTTTTGATGGAGAAAACTCAAAAGTCAAAGTCAAAGCATTGACCTTGATCAACAAAAGAATTTCTGTAAAGTCAGATAATCAAAAGATGTCAGAAGATTACGAAAATTTTATATTCAGAATCTATAGAGAAAATGAAATTTATTGATATAAGATTCGCGATTTTTCGATAAGAAATGGATTTAATATGAATTATTGAAAATCAAAGATCAAAAAAATCCTAAAATGAACACTTCGGAGAAAATCTTCAAATTGACTTATCAAATGATATCCAAATCTTGCAATTTATATATCAATAGAAAGCTAAGAAACGCTTGGATTCTAAAGAGACCAAAATTATCAAATTCTGATTTATATTTTGAAAGTAATTGACCCCGAAAGTTAACGCTCAAATTCGGATTGAAAATGAACAGTGCTCGGTCAAACGTCAAATTGAGGGGTCAAATGATCTCAGAATTTGATGAATTTGATATACACGAAAAGCTGATGAAATAAGAAATCCAATCCAATGAAACCAAAATCAGGTGATTCTAAATTATAATCAGAGAGATATCCTATTTTGAAAATCAGAATAATTTTGGACTATAATCAGGCAAAATTGAAGAACACTATGAACTAAAACTCAAAATTAACGATCTAAAACTAATCAAAACTCAAATTACCATCAAATAATCGATTGAATCTCACTACTAACTGGACTGCGGCAAAGATGGGGCTTCAAATCACACGGATTGAAGCGAATTTGCTCGATTTCTTCCACGCGGACGTTCGGCGTTCAAGGGGAAAATTCGATGAAATCCAATGGAACTTCATGATCAATCCCGCTCCTATTGGATCGCAATCGAGTCTAAACGCGAGGAGATCATGAAGAACTCAAGATCTTGCTTTAAAATAGCTTAATTCCTTCACAATTCAATCAAGAGTTAAGAAAAGAATAGAGAATACATCAATTTTAAAAGAGGAACTTCCGTGAGAAATGAGGGCCGTTTGATCTGGTAAAAGGCCAATTGATGGCCACGATCGCACGACGATCGTGGGCCACCAATGCGAGGTGATTGTGTGCCACAATTGCACCACTAATGAGCCACGATCGCGGTTCAAGCAAGCCACGATCGCATGGCGATCGAGCCGTGATCGCGTGGAAATTCTCTGCGAAAAATGCCAACCGTCCGATCTGATCGAGGTTGGTTGGACGGTCGTGATTGCACGCGTAAGATAAGCCACCATCCCACGACGTAGGTCCACCTTTTATCCTCGCATCGCACCCGTCCGATTTAAATCAAACCGTTTGAATGTCTTCACACATCGCCCCCACGACGCACCAATTCCGCGATCAATCTGGTCCGTCTTCGAGTTGATGAAGCCACGTGTCGTTGTTGATGTTTTGTTGACTGTTGCACCGGATCTTTGATGAAGCCACGTGTTGCTTTCGCTACCGTCGATCACTTCACTTAAATGCCTTTAACCGCAAGTGTTTGATAACTCGATCCGGTGGACTTTGCGTCCATGCTATGAACACATCACGATCGAATCCGATGCCCACCGTGCGTCCACGTGGCCTGCAAAAGAAAGATCCGTAGGAACACAGTCCCGCAGGGGGAAAGTAGGCGGAAAAGCTGCGTATAAAGGAGGGGGCGGCGTAACAGAATTGCGTTACTGCCCCAAACTCCTAACTAGGGCCCACTAACCCATGGGCCCTCCAGATGCCAGCCCCCACTCTGCCACATGGCACCACTCACGGGCGTCCACATGGACTCGTGTGGCCTCTTGCCATGTGTCTGCACCACCCACGCGCTACTTGCGCCTTGCGTGGGCCTTGCGCAGCTCTGCCACGTGGTCTTAGTGCCGCGTCGCATCCGCGCGGGTCCCGCGCACCACATCAGCCCTGCACGCCACGTCAGCCCGCAGTCCTGCACAAATAGACCCCCTTTTTGTGCAATTTTAATCCCAAAAAATCAATAAAAATTAAATTAAAAATCAGATAAAAATCCGAAAAAGATCTAAAAATTCAAAACTTTATAACTTGAGAAATACAACTTCTTTTCACTCCAAATTTTCTCTATCTTTAATATTATGCCATCTAAAATATAATTTTAAAGAAGATTATAGGATGAATAAAATACATAAGGGCATTCATTAAAATTTAGAGATTTTGATCATCTAATCATTCTTTAAATCGATTTAATCCTTTAGATCATCTACTAAAATCAAATAGGGTAATTAATTCATATTAATTTAACCCTGTAAAAGATTAATTATCAAGAAAGCACATAATTAACCCTAAATTATGCATAAATATGAACTTTCGTAGAATAGCATACCAATGGAGAAAATTCATAAAAAGTAGGATAACATGCATTGTAATTACATAAAATAAGCATGAATAGTAGTTAAATAAACTAAGAATTTAAGTTATAAATGCATGTTATCACACCCTCGCAACATTTTTGCGATGTATGACGTCAATCTTCTCCAACTTTCTTGGAGACAGCTTAGAAATTTTCATGGACGATTTCTTCGTCTTTGGAAATGACTTCAAAAGTTGTTTGGCTCACCTAACTAAGATCCTCAAGGTATGTGTCAAGAAATAACTAGTGTTAATTTGGGAGAAATCTCATTTTATGGTGTGAGAGGGAGTAGTGCTCAGGCATCTCGTCTCGAGCAAAGGACTAGAGATGGATAAGGCCAAGATAGAGGTCATCCAAAACCTCCCTCTCCCGACTACCATACGAAATCTATGAAGCTTTCTCGGGCATGTCTGCTTCTACTAGAGATTCACACAAGACTTTGCGAAAGTCTCTAAGCCACTCACCACCCTTCTTTGCAAGGAAAAAAACTTCATCATCGACAAAGAAGGGGAACACCCATTTAAGACACTGAACCAAGTACTGATAGAGGTACTGAAACTTCAAAGTCCTAATTGGGACTTAACCTTTGAGATTATGTGCAATGCTTCGGACTATGCAGTGGGAGCGATCTTGGGGTAACAAATAGAGAAGAAGCCAACGATCATATGTTATGCAAGCAAGACCCTTGCCTAAGCTCAAATACACTACACAACAACAAAAAATGAGCTTTTGCTAGTGGTCTATGCACTAGAGAAGTTGATGGAGAATTATTTTGAAACATAAACACAAGGGTTCTAAGTGAACCTATCCTCCTCCTTCTCCTCCTCACTCATGAGTTTGAAAATTATCCATTCATTTAAATGGATGCAGAAGACCTCTCTAAATCATTAAAGAGAGAGTAGATCTTAAGGGAATTAATTTCCCTCCTCCCTATTTTATACTGATCTAAAGATTGATTTGGTCAAACATTTTATCCTTATCCTTAGATAACTAGAATTCTTTGAGTGGACCAAGTCAACCACCCTTTTACCTTTGATATAGGTTCCCAATTGTCTAAACCACATCCACCTTATCTTAGGTACCTTATATAATTATAAATAATGATCTCAAAAGGAAAAGAATAGTAGGAACATCTTTGTTGTCTTTCTTTCTCTCTTTGAAACCACCTCTAGTTAGAATCATAGGAGAGATCGCCATATTAATTACCTGTGGAAGAAACTATATTTTGTCCTACTCAAAAATAATTTTCTTTGCATGAATAAATTCATGCATTTATGGAGCATTGAAGCACATGAAGCCTTCCAAAGGAATGAAGACAAAGAAGAGCTCACATCTCTCACTAAATTGAAGACTTAATTTGAGTTCTCTCCACCAAGGTCAACCCTCCCTACTGATATGGAGTAGTGAAGCAAAGAAGATATCCAAGTCAACCATGAAGAATTAAAGGAATAATTCATCAAAGAAGACCATGGAAGAAGAGCTTATTCCTGTGTGTCTACCTTCTCTTGGCGAAGATGACTCCTCCACTTGAAAAGATGACACTTCTATCTCGCGAGGAATCTGAGTTCAAGTTCCAGCTGAAGCTCGACTCTCAACCAAGGATGAACTTTTTCATTGGATTTGATCGATCTGGTAAAGTGCGTTAGGATTCTTCTCTTGGAAGAGTTAGAGATCTATTTTCTCGAGGACCGCGGAGAACAACAGAAAAGGCAAAGTAGTCGCCCTGTCTGAGGAAAAATGGCGTGCAGCATGAGGAAGTTCAGGACGCAGCCATGTGGGAGGGATTCCAGGAGGCTGGATTGCTGGATCAAGCGTCCTTGGAGAAAAAAAGGATCGGGAATCACTCGCCAAAGAATCTCCAAGGTTAAAGCCGAGCTCAGCGTCACACGAATCTTAGAGAAGATAGTGTCCGAAGAACTAGCAATACAGGAAGACTTGTCAAACACAAACTCGACCAGACTTCTCTTCAATCGGCGTCGGAGGCTCGTGAAAAGACAGGACTCGTCGCTGTTTACCGAAGACGTCAAAGACAAGAAATTAACCTGCATCAGCCGACACGATAATTTACAATAATCTTCACGTATCGTCACGACCACAACACACATGTGCACATGATAAAAGAATTGCGGGAAGCTTCTATATTACCTATCACGTGAGCCGGAACTTCCACGACGCCTGAGGAAATCGCTCCACGTCGCCATAACTGCATGTTAAATCCGACGACGGAACGTCATCAGAAAATAATTTCATTCGTCTCATCCTCCCGTTGAACGAAAGTCAACCAACCGAAGAGCAAACACTAATTGTAAGACGGAAAAGATAGTTGTTATTTGATGAAAATTTGGTTACCGGTTCGTCTTATCCCTGTGTTCGTGTTCATCACGTTCACGTGTTCCTCCGTATCTCCATCGTCTTCCCGTGAATCTTCCGCTCCCATCTCCCGAGTTCTACCCTCCTTTCTGTCCTTCCCCCCCATTCTCTTTCGCTTTCATTCATCTTCCGTCAGAAGTTCGCCGAGGATATCATCTAACGTGAGAAGCCACTCCAAGGCATCATTGTCATCTTCCCGTTCAGGTACTCATCCTCTCAATTATTTCCACTCCGTGAGCGATAGTTCGTAAAAAATATAATAAGTCCAGCCTCTGACTCTTCCCCGATCTCTCTCCCATCTTAAATCTATTACCATCACTCTCTCTTTATTTCTGTATTATATTACATGACATCTTATCTTCACCTCGTGTTGTCCTTTATTCTCTCTACTCTCTATTCTCCAGTCATTATTCTCTTATTCTATTTTCCTACTTCTGTCCCTTATATATATAATCATATTTATAGACCATAATCTATCCTAATATCTTTTATTCTCCATACATTTCTGAATTATTATAACCTGCATTCTCACTGATTTAATCATCTTGATAACAATGATATCAATTCATAGGTCCTCCCCTCATATGTAGGATTTAGATACCTCTTCTAAATTATCCTACATCAGAAGTTCCAGTGGAATATCTTGGGGAGCAGGATCATTATCTACCCTTGCCCTATCAATAGTCGTAGATTTTTCTTAGAGTTTCATCTAGCTGAAGACATTAAACATATCACTCTTGGGTGGCACCCAAGATTATCTTACCCTTTTTTTTTATTACTTTATTTTTATTTTTGTAGATGTCGAAGAAGAACTATATTATGGAGAGGGCGAAAAATCCTATGAACGAGCATCAACGCATCGATGAGTTTTTCTAAACCCTTCCCTTCTTACCATATTCTCGTATCTTTTGTATGTCATGCTTGGTATTTTCGCTATCTTTTTCATGAGCATGAAGATTTCATCGAGGGCAATGAAAAGTTTTAAGTTGGGGGGTGAGGACTTAGAAAAACTCAATCATTTTTTCAAACATTTTAAAATTCTACATTCTAAAAACTCCAATTTTCTAAATTTTTATCACTCTACCCTACCTTAGAAGTCTTGACATTTTAGATCCTATCTACTAGGGATGTAGAAGTGAGGGCCTTATAGCCCATATGATTCCATATATAAAATTCATATCCCCTACCTT
Source organism: Lemna minuta (assembly GCA_024174645.1). Classification (NCBI taxonomy): domain Eukaryota; kingdom Viridiplantae; phylum Streptophyta; class Magnoliopsida; order Alismatales; family Araceae; genus Lemna; species Lemna minuta. The sequence goes on along the minus strand of CM044101.1, from coordinate 22,382,844 downwards.
ACTTCAGCCGAACCTGCTTAGTGTGGGAATTCCTCACCTCTGAACTTCCCCTTAAAAGAGTGCAAATGAACCATAACTCTTGATGTACCTATCTTTCCATTAGACATAGAGTTCTATCTTTTCCAATCCAGTCAAGTAGTTACACAATTTATTTTCAGCTTCACTCATGATAATAACTCTCCCAAGTGATTCACGCATCCATCACATTTCTTCCATATTTCCCTCACATGTATGTATCCCTTCACACTACACTTCACATTTGTCACATACTCTCTTCAAAAACCAAAAACTCCTCCATATCCTTATTTCATGTAAATTATTCTAAAATTTTAAAGTATTCTTGAAAAAAAGAAGAAAGAAAAAAAAGGAAGGAGAAATAGCAAGAAAAAGAGAGAAATAAGAAGTGAAAAGAAGGAAAAAAAGTTAGAGAAAGTTCTTCTCTTCTTTCACGATCTTCTCTACCATTTCCATCTACCCCTATCATTCATCACATTCACATCATTTGGGAGTACAATTATCAAAAGTGGTGCCTAATTTGTTTTTAAAATCCATTTTGATTACCGGTATATTTGCTTTTAACCACGTCATTCCTTTAGAAATAGTATCTTTTATTTCTTTCAGCCACCTCATCACGTTGCATCCCAAAGATAGGAATCCATTTGAAAATGCACTCTTTATAGGAGGAAGACGAGTTGAGGAGAATTCTAATGCACTAAGTTGCCTCCATTTTAAGGGAATGAGTGATGTATCTATAAAAAGGGTAAGGAATTACAAGTGCTCATTAGAGTGTAAGGAATTACATTTTCATTCTCATAGCATTAAACCTTAGATATGCTCACCTTGGTCCCAATCAAGAATTAGACTTGAGCATTAGCTGATGAGCACTAACCTAATATGCACTAAAGAATTCAACCTATATATGGAATCTATATCATTATGGCCTACACTATGAGGAAAACGTAATCACACATGCCTAAGATTCACCTCTTTAGTAGTAGGATCAAAGGATGAAAGGACCTTCTAGGGAGATCATATAATAACTTGATAAGAGACTAGCAATCATTTACGTAGGGGGGTGGGGGGGGGTGTGATAATATGCAAATTTTACATAAAAATATATCATTATTAATACAAATTAAAGCATAAAACATTCTATTATAATCCATGTTATTATATTTTTGAGTGTTTATCTATCATCCTAAGAAAATAGGTTATAATCTAAAAAATACACTAATTTTGGGATAATTAAGATAAATTAAAGAGAAATATTTAAAATAGATTATGACCCCTCCTTAATGCATATTATAATTAGTTTTTAGTGCTAAATAACAAGAGAAACCACTTTCTATACTCTCATTTATTTTTCTAAGTTTTAAATTATAAAAGAAATGAGTGTATTTTTTAAAGAACATTTATTCTCTTGTTATTTATTAAATTTTACTTTTTTAGAATGATAGATAATTTAATTTCTGATCTAATGAAATAAATTTAGATTAATTTGGAGTTATATTTTAAAAGATATGAAATTTCTAATTTTTAGGGATTTTTATAGACTTTTTCTGAAATTTTTTGAAATTTTTTGAAACTTAATTTGATCGATTTTGTGAAATATTTATTTAAACTACTGATTATTTTGCGTCCTTAAGTGGAAGATGATGTGGCATGGTTGGGGGATACACGGCGCAATCACATTCGTCGATGAATCATTTTTCAAATGATTTTATCTCAATCATCAATCTGAGGAGTTATAACGGTTGAGATAAAAACCCACAAAAACTCATCTTAAGCGTCAAATCAAGATCCAATGAATGGCATTTCACGTGTTACTTATAATGCACGCGACGTGCCTAAATCTTGACGGTCCATCTCAGATCCAACTAACGTGACTTAATTGTAACGATTCGAAGCCTAGTGTTTCATCAAAGCCGTTGATCGAAGAATTAAAGCTCTATCCAACAGTTACACCATATTTGTCTAATAAATTGAGATGTTCATGAAAATTGTAAATCATTCTTCGGTTCTTCAAGTAATCAAACTGTCTAGACACCAAAATCCTTGAATCTTTTGCTTCCAATCGCTTCTAGATCAATTTCCCTGTCCATGGAGTAATTGAAAGTGAGATTTCATTGAGAGAATAGGAAGAAATCGACTTTTGAACACCAATGATCATTTTTGAATTCACGAATGAAAAGCCTTTGAGCCGGCGAAGAATTGGATAAATTCGAGGGCTGTCTTTAGTAAGAAATCAAGTTTTTGTCGTAATCTTTGTTGTTATAATATTAGATTTCAATTTCGAATCATTGATTTCTTCGATTTTCAATTTTAATTTTGCTGTGCAATTATCCGTTTTGGAAAATTTCTATCTACTTCACTCTTTCATTTTTTAATCTTGATCCAAATTATGTGATTTTTGATTCCGTGGATTTGTCGTTGAGTCTTCTTTCTAAATCTATAAATTTCCTTAATTTTTCACCACATTTCATCGTCTGATTTGATCAAATTTTAATAGATATCTCAAAAATCCCTTAATTCTCCCATGATTCGACCCTTATTCACCACTATACTCGTTAATTCGTGATTAATCTTTAGAAATTGATGAATTTGGTATTTTATTTTGACACAAATTTGTGTGTATTCAACGATCACACCAATTAGTTTCGTTAGGAACATGAAAAATCACTAACAATTTATATGGATTCACCAAATAGGTGAATTTGGGATATCCTATAATCACTTAGAATGGTAAGACTGATAACATACATATTAATGCACTTAATTCATTATTTTTCTTATGATTTAAAAACATGATTCATGTTATTATTATGTATGTTATCTTGTTATAATGAATTTTTTGTATTTATTATATCATGTAGTTCATAAGCCAAATTTGTATTAAATTTCCTTCAATTTTATGCATCTTTGATGTTTGACCTTTTCCAAGGTAAAAAAAAGATCATTTAATCACGTGTGCATGAGTTTTGTGATCCTAGGTGATAACATGCAGTTTTTATCATTTAATTCATTACTCTTTGATGATCTAAGAGTATAATTCATGTCATTGTTATGCATCTTATCATGTTTTGATCAAATTTTTATGTTTATCATATCATATTATATCTTCATAATTTGAATTATCATTCAATTGCCATAATTTTATGCATATTTGATGTTTGATCTTTTCCAAGCTAAAAAAGATGATTTAATCATGTGTGCATGCGTTTTTTGATTGTAGGCATCAATGAGGAATGATGAGGAATGAGAAGAACAATAATTCTAATACAAAATTCTTTTTTTTCATTTATATATTCTATTTCAGGTGATTCGATAAAATTTGTTGTCAAAATAGTTTTTATAGAAATATATGACTATTTTAAGTTTAAGAGGTAGTTATATAATTTTTCCTAACTGTTGTTATTTTATTTTTCTAGATTTTTTATGAACTTTCCTATTTCTCTAACAATTTCTGATTTTTTAGATTTCAAAACGAAATTCAGGAATTTTTTGAATAAAAAATATGTTTATTGGCACATACTCACGTGGGATGCTCACAGTTGACGCCATAAAAGCGAGTGCTAATTCCATTAATCATATTTATTTACATTTTGCTCAATTATTTGGTCTCAATTTATAATGTTCAAATCTTATTTTTAGTTTTTCAATGTGGGACTAAGTTTTTTCTTTTTTTCAAATACACGTGGCAGCATTAGGAGCATTTGATCCTTTGGAATGGGTCCACAGGATTTCCTTAATTGCAGCATGCCACGTGGAGTTCCCTAGGGCTTAAGATTTAATGGACCATGAAACCATCAGATTTGGTTGCCCACATCAAACCTAATATACTTGATTTTCTCTCTCTTTCGCATGATGAACCACAAGGCAACACGTGGCGGAATCATGTGCATTCTGCACTCATTAAGGTTGATTCAATAGCTCACATCTCACTCTCTTTCTCTCCTCTCAATGAACCACATAGAAGCTCAAGAGAGAAAGCACATAGAAGATCATCACTTGATAGAGGCATTATTCAAGTGAATTATTTTGAAACTGTGAGCATCCTAGTTGCCTTCAATGCCTTTTCTTTCACAAAATAGTTGACCAATATGAACTTCAAGGAAAAGATGTCAGGATTATCTTGGAGTTTGTTGACTTTATCAAGTTGAACTAACGTACTACTATATCATAGTAAAAATTAAAAATAGATGTACACATTTTTAATCAAGAAACCTCAAACATTAAACATCAAATGCATCTTGACACACAAACGGATGATTGTTAAATACAGTCTTGGTAAACTCATAACTTTCAAAGAAGTCATTTAATTACAGTTCAAACTAGTTCATATTTCTCAGACATAGACTACGCTATTAGTGGATGATAATAACTAGTTCCGTTTAATTTAATCTACTCAATTTCTCCAATTCAACTAACGACATACCAATTGTTGCAGTTAGGTTTTCAAAAAAACAAAGAGTGAAAACCTTTTGTTTCAAAAGAAACACTACTGAAAATTTCTTTCTAAAAGTCTGATGTTACCATTCTAAGTGATTATAGGATATCCCAAATTCACCTATTTGGTGAATCCACCTGCATTTCTAGTGATTTTATATATCTTCCATTGAAAGTTTCCCATCAACCAAGGCAATCTGAAATGGTCCCTCCTATCTCAAAATTGGGAGTGTATACCGTAACTTGGATCTGTTTCAAGTCTCAATTAAATCCAATCACCACGTCCATAAAAAAAATCTGACTTTCTTTGCATGTCCCATCTTAGTAGTTCTCCAAGAAAAATAGATTGGCGTAGAGAAATCTGATATTTATAATGATTTGTATAAAATAGTTTGAATAATAAGACTGAATATACATTTCTAGATTTGAAAAGTCAACTCCTTGAGTGAAGAAATACAAGGTGAAAGAAGAAATTAAATCTTGATTGAGATAGAGTGAGCGAGCTTATCAAATCTTCTGGAATAAGATAAAATTATATATATATATAAATAAAACTTACGTGTAGAACATAGCTTAGTGTTCGTGTTGTCAATGATAACAGAACCGGTCAGACAGAGAGCTTTCTTGAATGCAAGGGATCCCCAAGAACTCAGAAAAGGGAGAGTACAGGGGTTTTGATTTTATTCAAGGGATCCCCAATAACTCCTAGAAGTAATATATTTGTACAAGTTTATACAAAATAGACCCATTTATGACCCGTAAACAAGACATAACCAACGAAATAAAGAAGCTAAAACCTTAGAATTTCTATTTATTACGCCTATGCCCCGGCCCGACGCTGACTTGGACACCTCATCTTAACACTTTTTAGAGCACATTGGTCCTCTTAAGGAATTTATCAAACAAAAATTCACGGGGTCTAGAATTCATCCGGACTAAGATTCATGGAAAAATATTTTGAAGAAACAAGATATTTCTCCTCACAGGCTATGGGAATCATATAAGAAAGATCTCGTGGTGTTCGACGCAACTCTGGTATTATGCCCAATTCAGGCGTTTACTTGCGACTCTCTGCCTTTACAAGCAGATGATTAGGGAAACAGTGATAAGACTCATACTGTTTAAGCCTTACGTTGGACGAATTCTCGAAGAATTCCTGCAAAAAATGGAGTCAAGATATGGGAGCAGAAGAAAGGAGTGGACAAGAACTCAGAGGTAGTAATCCTTGAATGAGTTTCAAATAAAACGAAAAGGAGAAATTAAAGTATAACTTATACTTAATCCAACGCCGAAAGAACAATAAATTGGACGTTTATTGCATTAATTAATGGACGGGGAGAATTGACAGTAGAATATTTATGTTCAATGAAGACTGACAAGACTTTGAACGGTATTTCTGAATTCAGCTTCATGGACCACGAGCAAAGAGCCTTTCTTGGAAGCCAGAGTTCAACGTCCCACGTATAGAACCTTGACTGACTTCTCAAACCTAGCGAAACGGCTAGCTGGTATCGTTCGCCGTTCAATACTATCGTCTCGGACGTTAAAGTTTTCATTTTTTCCTTCCTCGCAGTTCTTTCCTTCATCTCTCGTAAAAAAGACACATGCACATAGGGTATCTGTTTTATTAAAGCTGACGTCATATTATAGAGAAAAAGATTAGTAATATAGACGGCGAGCAACACAAATAGGGTTTCAAAGCTGAGAGAAACACAGATACAGTCAACGCATCGACTTCAAC